>JAUNZO010004690.1:0-37023 GCA_031894775.1 Chloris gayana | reverse complement strand
GCTTTGAGATAAAAAATTTGAAAATAATCTGTCGGTGTGTGAGTGCACCTCCAAATGGGGGCCTGTCAAGGCTCCCTTAGGATAGGTTCGGGGAAGAACGGATTTGCTCGCGCGTTAGCGTGGATGATTCAAGTGAGGAAGAACACCGAGAGTTATCCAGGTTCGGGCCGCACCGGGTGCGTAATACCCTACGTCCTGCTGTGTGAGTATTCGAAAAAGCCGAAGCCCCCTATTACATGGGGGTACCCCCTCCCTTTATAGGGCCGGGAGGGGAGCACCGTACAGGTACCCGGAGGGGTACCCGGGCACCCGGTGGGGGTCCGGTCCCTCCTGGGACATTCCGACACGATCCCGACACAAATCCGTTGCGGTCTCGGTCCCTTGGTTCGCGTTCCCAATCTCTCCCTTCTCATTGGCCGGGAGCCCTCCGGCACCGTAGCCGCGTGGCTTCCCGAGACGCGGCGCACGGGGAAGACGCGCGCACGTCCTGTCGGGCTGCGGCGTTGCCGGCGGCACTCGAGTGCCGCATTAACTCCGGGTAGTTGGGGCGCCGGAGGAAACCACCGCGAAGCTTCGTCCTCCCTCCGGCGCTCCCGCTCCCCGGCCTTCGCGGACTCGTGGACTTCGTGGCTTCGTGGACTTCGTGGCTTCGTGGATTTCGTCCTCGTTCATGGGCCGAAGGCGGCCCACGCGCGGTTAGGGGGACCCCGATCCCCCTACACCGACGAGAGCCCCGGCCCGGTCGCCGACCCGCGGGGTCGGAGCGAGGATTGGGGCCACCCGTCGGTGCCCGGCGCCGTTTGGGTTGCTCCGGGCGTAGCTCACGAAGGAATCGGAGCCGCTTGGGCCGCCGGGGCACGACTGCCCCGAGGCGTCGCGTCGCTTTGGTTCGCGTGTGGTGGGCCCTGCCGGCGCCTGCGCTCAAATAGGGGATGGCCGGTTGCCCACGACACGTTTTCCACTTCGCCCTCCGCCTTCCGTCTTCTCAACTTCCTTCTCGCTGCCGCGCTCCCCTTCGCCTTCTTCTCCGCCGATCCGCGCCGCCGCCTCCGTCGCCGTCGTCGCCCGCCGTCAAGATGGCCCGCGGAAGGTCCTCCCCCGCCGTAGCAGTTCGCGCGCGCGCTCGCCGTCGGCGGATGCCCCGCCAACGGCGCAGTTGCCCGACGCCAAGGTCGACATGTCGCGGCTTTCGCCCTTCCTGCCGGTGGACGGTGATGGGGCCGTTCGCGTTGGGGGGCCTTTGCCGCCGCCGGCCGGAGGGCTGGAGATCCTCCACTTCGTGTCCTTCGTCATCGCCGGCGCCGTTCCCCCGCCTTCTCCGACTTCTTCCCGGAGGTGCTCCGGGAGTACGGGATCCGCATGGCGCACCTCACGCCGAACGTGGTCGCGGCGCCGGCCGTGTTCGCCCATTTGTGCGAGGGATTTGTGGGGGTGCAGCCGTGCTTCCCCATATTCCAACGCTACTTCAAGATGACGCTTACCAATGCCTCGGAGGTGATCGGCTGCGTCCGGCTGACCGCCCGGCCCGACAGCGGGTACATAGAGTACTCGCCCGGCAACAAGGTGGAGGCGTGGAAGAGGGCCTGGTTCGTGGTGCCGTACGAGAAGGACCTTCGTCGCCTCCGCGTCCCGCCGGTCCCGGCCCAACATTTGGCCGTACGGGACGCCGTGCCCCGCCTTCCCGAGGGCATGATGCCGGTGGTCAACCGGATCGCGGCGCTTGCCGCGGCTGGTCCGACTCGCGCGGCGTGGTGCACGACTTCCTCGAGCGCAACATCGCGCCCCTTCGCCGGAGGTCGGTCCCGTCATGGATGTACCGGGACTTCAACCTCGCCGGCCGCACTCGCGCGGGGCGGGCTCGGACCTGTCCGAGGCCGCGAAGCGATACGCCTACTCCACGCCGACCGGGAAGAAGTGGCCCGCCTCCTTCACGTGCCGGAAGGTGCCGGGCCCCTTCATCGGTCGACGAACAAGCGCGCCGTCCTGGACGAGCATGCCCCGGCGGGGCCGCTCGGGTTTCTTGACCCGATTCCGGCCCCCACCCTGGTCTCCGGGTACCGGGGTCGCACCTTCCTCCGGCCGGGTGCGACGGCCGCCCCAGGGGCGCCTCCGAGCTCCGGGTGGTAGCCACGGCGCTGCGAGGCCTGCTCCGAGCGCGCGGGACAAGGGCAAAGGCAAAAGGTCTCCGTCGCCCTCTTCCTCCGACTCCTCCGGGCCCGCTCGTCTTCCACGAAGCGGGCCCGGCAGGCTTCGCCGGCGCCGGTGACGGGGCCGCTCCCCGAGAGAAGTCCCCTGCAGCCGCACCGGTGCAAGCGGCCGGGTGGACGCGCGACGAGTAGGAAGTTTTCCTCTCTTTTTACTTAAGCCGTGTGCTCGGTGAGCCGCACTTCGCCTCATCATGGGCCGATGGTTGCGAAATGTGTTCGATTTACGTTGTTTGCGGGACTGTCCGGATCGAACCGGACCCGGACCTGGTCCCTTTGGACCCCAAGGCGGTCGGTGCGGCTCCGGCGGCCGGAGCGGAGGACGGCGCGGGAGGGGCAACGAGTGCCCCTAAAAGGTGGCCGCCGGTGCACCCGGGGAAGAGGTCGCGGAACGGTCCCGCGGAGGTGGTCACGAGGCGCCGCCGGAGGGGAGGCCGCGGGCACTCCCGAGGAGGTGGCTGCCGGTGTCGCCGAAGAAGAGGCCGCGGGTGCCCTGCCGGCGAGGAGGCCGCGGGCGCCCTGCCGGAGAGGAGGACGCGGGTGCCTCTGCCGGGGCTGACCTTGGCCGGGTGTCCCCTCCTCCGGCCGGGGACGTGCCGGTGCTTTCCCGATCGGCGCCGCCGGCGTCCACCCCGATCTTCCGCTCCGCGGCCGGGTGCCGGCGCCGCCGGCCCTATAGTGCTTGGAGGGAATGACTCCCTCCGCGCGTTCGGTCGGAGCCGGGAACGGTGGCGAGCGGAGACACGTCGTCGACCGCTGCCGCCGGTAGGGACCGCGAGCGCGCTGGTCGCGGCCGGAGCGGGTCACCTTCGGGTCGCTCGCGCGGCATGGGTCGCCGAAGATTGGCGATGTGCTCGGGAGGCCACCCGGTCGCTTCTTGCCATGAAGGCGGCCGTGGAGGAGGCAGGTGCGTCCCTGGAGGACCGGGATGCCGCGCCGGCCGAGCGCGAGGCGGAGGTGGCGGAGGCACGGCGGGCCCGGAGACGGCGATGAAGCTGGCCCGGCAGCGATATCGGCGCCGCATGGATGAAATCCAGCATAAGCTGCACCAAGCTGCCGGCATCGGCGACCGGGCCGCCGAGAAGGCTGCGTGATGCGAAGGCCCGCGAGGCTGAAAGCGTGAACCGCCTCCATGGCGTCCTGGAGCGGGAGCGAGCCGTGCAGCTTCGCGGCGCGCGGTTGGAGGAGGCGGAGGCCCACCTGGACCTCCGCGAGGCGGCCGTGACCCGTCGCGAGGTGACCGCGGCGGCTCGCGAGGAGGAGCTGAAAGAGCGTGCCGGCGCACTTGCCCTTCGGGAAGCTGCGCCGGGCGAGCGGGAGCGGGCCGTCGGAGAGGCCGAGGCGAAGGTGCGGCGCGTCGGTGACTCCTTGGCCTCCCGGAAGCGGCGCTTAGAGGACGCGAGGGCGCCCTTGCTACCCGGGAGGAGCAGGTCCGGCTCGGGAGAACGAGGCCGCCGTCCGGAGGGAAGCCTTGGAGACGGAGGCGGCCCGTCTCGCGCGGGCCGAGGAGCAGGTCCGCGGCCTCGCCGACGGGTTGGCGCACCGCATCCGCGAGGAGACTCTCGCGAGGGCCCGGAAGGCCTTCGCCGTCGAGCTTAAGGCGATGGAGAAGAGCCGGGATGAGTACCGCCGGTAAGTCGAGCGGTTGGAGGTCCGGCCGAAGAAGTCGGGTCGCGGCTCTTCCGCCGCGGCTGATGGTGATGACCTCCGGCGGCAGCTCGCGGAGGCGCGGTCCCAGCTCGAGGAATCCGAGCTTCGGCGCGTCGAGGCGAGCGAGCGGGCGACGGAGCTGGCCACGGCGGCGCGGACGCAGCGGAGATCGGCTGCCGAGGTGCACCGGGCTGTCTCGTCGGCGCTATTCCGGGCGGGTCCGCCTCGTCTTCCCGAGCCCCTTGACCGCGGCGCGGCTGGGTATGCCTTCGCCATGCGGGGGTGGTTGACTCTACGAGCAGCTCGAACACCGGGTGGCGGAGGTCCTGGAGGACGAGGGGCGGCAAACCATAGCCGCGGCCCTGGAGGAGGTGCTTGGCGAACGCGCCGGTGCTGGTGCCGGGTTCCCACTCCTAGCCGTGGTGAACGGCGACATCCCTGCGGGTGAGCACGCCGCGGCTAAGGCGCAGGCTCGTGCCGTCGCTCGCGCCTTCGCGGAGAGCTTCAAGCGCGGCTAAGTGCCTGCTCCCTCCACCTGCGAGTGGTTTCTCGGCGCCTGTGTCCCCGTTTTTGTGTTTTTTGTCAAACCTGTGTTCCTGTATGTACAGCGAGATACTTCAAATTTAAGTTATCGTTGTTAATGGAGAACTTAAACCCGCTGTTTCGTTTGTTACGTGCGAATGTCCGCGTGCGTCGTGTAGTCGTAGGCCGTTCAGCACTTCGCAGTGACGCTTTTAGCGCGACTCGAGGCGTCCGATCCTCGACCCGACGCAGCCTTCCGGCTTCCGTCTAAGTCATAAACCTTCCTTGTTCGTCGAGAGGAAAGCAAGGTCTTAAACGTGCACGACAGCGGTCCTGCGAGAAGTAGGAAAAGGAGCGGCCGGGCGCTGTTTTTCATTTAAAACACGTTAGTACAAGTGCCGTGGCGATCGTGGCCGTGGTGATAGGACTTGCGGGTACTACCGGGACCATTGGCTACGGAATATTCTAAGGGTAGAATTTCTTTAGGTGCTCAATGTTCCAAGCGCTTGGTTCCGGTACCCGTCCTCCGACTCCGGCCGAACGGATCCCGGGCGGGTGATGGCGATGACGAGGAAGGGTCCTTCCCACATGGGAGTTAGCTTATCCTTGCCTTCACGCGTCCGAGCCCGTCGGAGGACAAGGTCTCCCGTTTGCAACTCCGGGGCGCACGCGCCGCTGGTGGTAGCGGCGCAAGCCCTGGAGGTACCTTGCGCTTCGCGAGTAGTACTCGCCGTCTTGCCTCCTCGAGGAGGTCAATGTCGTCGTGCCGCCGGGTGCTTTGGTCGGCTTCGTCGAATGCGGCGACTCGGGGGCTATTGAACCGGATCTCCGTGGGTAGCACCGCCTCCGCACCGTACACGAGGAAAAAGGCGTTTCGCCCGTGGCTCGACTCGTCGTGGTGCGTAGGGACCGAGCACGGATTGGATCTCGGTTACCCACTTGGAGCCTTTCTTCTTCAATGGGTCAAATGATCTTGTTTTCAAACCCTTGAGGATTTCTCCGTTGGCGCGTTCGACTTGGCCGTTGCTCGTGGGTGGGCTCTTGAGGCAAAGCAGATCCGGGTGCCGAGGGAGTCGCAGTATGCTGCGAACGCGTGGCTCGTGAACCGGGTCCCGTTGTCCGTGATAATCCGCTGCGGCACCCCGAATCTTGCGGTGACATTCTTCATGAATTTGACCGCTGAGTTTTGGTCTATCTTTGTCACCGCCTCCGCTTCTACCCACTTCGTGAACTTGTCGATGGCCACATATAGCCACCGTACCCACCCGGGCGATCGGAAATGGCCCTACAATGTCCGGACGCCAAACCGCGAACGGCCGGGATAAGGGAATTGTTTGAAGGGCTTGAGCGGGCAGGTGCGTACGCTGGCGTAAAGCGGCATGCCTTGCATTGTTGCACCAGCCTGGTGGCGTCCTGGAGGGCCGTCGGCCGGTAGTAACCCTGCCGAAAGGCTTTCCCGACCAGCGTGCGGGGAGCGTGGTGGCTGCCGCACTCGCCCTCGTGGATCTCAACGAGTATGTCGTTGCCTTCTTCCATCTTTACGCACTTCGGCAGAACACCATTGGCACTGCGCTTGTACGACCTGTCGTCGACAACGGCGTATCGCTTGGCTTGGCGGGCTAGGCGTTCCGCGTCCGTGTCGTCTTCCGGAAGGATGTCGTCCCGCAGTACCCGAGGATGTCGTCCATCCAGCAGGTGTCCTGCGGCTCGTTGGCAAGCACTTCTTCGCTATTCTGCGTGTGCTGCAGATCCTGCGGGTGCGCTTGCGCTTTGTTGTTGCTTGTCCGGAGCTCGGTCGGCGTCGGAGGCCGAAGGGGATGACAGGATCTCCATGAACGTCCCGGGTGGGGTTGGAGCTCGAGTGGAGGCCACCCGGGATAGCTCGTCGGCAATGTGATTGTCGCCCGAGGTACGTGAAGCACCTCGAGGCCGTTGAACTTCTTTTCCATCCGCCTAACCGCCGCAAGGTATGCAGCCATCTGCGGGTCGTTGCATTGGTACTCCTTGGATACCTGGTTGACGACAAGTTGCGAGTCTCCCTTGGCGAGGAGGCGCGTGACCCCGAGGTCGGCCGCAATCCGCAACCCCGCCAGGAGAGCTTCGTATTCTGCCATGTTGTTGGTGCACCGGAAGTGTAGGCTGGACCGCGTAGCGCAGCTCGTCGCCGGTTGGTGACAGCAGCAGTACCCCTGCTCCCGCACCGTTGAGGGTGAGGGAACCGTCGAAGAACAACGTCCGGTAGTCGCCGGGTGCGTCGTACGGCTGCACCCGGGTGCTAAGCTCTTCCCGTTCGATCTCCGGGGTGGGTGTCCACTCGGCGATGAACTCGGCAAGTGCCCGGCTCTTGATGATGTGTGTGTCGAGGAAGGACAAGTCGAACTCGCCTAGCTCCACGGCCCACTTGGCCACTCGCCCGGTCGCTTCCCTGTTGCACGGTATGGTCTCCGGCGGTGCCGTGGTTACCACCCGGACGGGATGGCCTTGAAAGTAGTGTCGCAGCTTCCGGGACGCGATGAGCACCTGTGTAGAGCATCTTCGCGTGCTGTGGGTACCGGGTCTTGGCGTCTCGCAAAACCTCGCCGACGAAATACACCGGGCGCTGTATGCGCCGAGTGCAGGGCTCGGCCTCCGAGGGTGCAGGCCCCGGCTCGCTCTCGCTCGTTGTAGTGGTCGGGGCCGAAGCCCCGGGCGACACGGTGGTGACGCCGTGCTGTCGTTAAGGGTAGTTGGAGCGGATCCCGCCCCGCCCACAATATGAGATATGGTCGGAGCCGGAGCCCCGGGTGGGGCGGGATCAACGCGTCCGTCCTTGTCTTTCCGGTCGTGGTCCCCGCTTCGCCCAAATCATGCGACGAGGTCGGAGCCGGAGCCCCGGGTGAAGCGCGTGGAGCCATGCCGTCCGCAGGAGTCGTTGTTGCGGGGACCGCCCGGGTGCCCCACCCGGGCAGGCCGGAGCGGCCGCGTCGCGCGCCATGTCGTGAGCGAGAGCGTGTGTAGCCCCGGGTGCCCCGGTGACTCCGAGCTGGTTGCGGGCGGAGCCCCGGGTCCGCTTGGCCCGCCGCCTTCGAACCGTCAAGGCACCCGCGCTTGCTGGTTCGCCGAGAACCTCGAGGTGCCTGCTCTAGCCGCTCGACCACCGGGGCCGCACCGACAACTTGCGGGTTAGCCGCTATGTACGAGAGCAGCGGTTCACCCGGTTCCGGGCGACTAGAACGGGCGCAGAAGACAGGTAGCGCTTGAGGTCTTGCAAGGCTTCCTCGGCTTCCGGGTCCACTCGAATTTGTCCGTCCTCTTCATCGGCTTGAAAAGCGGGAGAGCGCGCTCGCCTAAGCGTGAAATGAATCGGCCAAGGGCCGCCATGCTCCCGGCTAGGCGTTGCACATCCTTGAGCCGCCTTGGGGGCGGATTTCTTCGATGGCCCGGATCTTCTCGGGGTTTGCTTCGATCCCGCGGTGCGAGACCAGGAAGCCGAGTAGCTTCCCTGCCGGTACGCCAAAGACGCACTTCTCCGGGTTGAGCTTCACCCGGTTGCGGCGCAGAGTTGGAAAAGGTCTCCTCTAAGTCGAACGAGAGAGACGGTGCTTTGCGGCTCTTGATGACTAAGTCGTCGACATACGCCTCCACGTTCCTCCCGATTTGCGAGTCCGGGGTTAAGCGCATGGCTCGTTGGAACGTGGGGCCTGCGTTTTTGAGACCGAAAGGCATGCTCACGTAGCAAAAGCTCCCTGCGGGAGTCATAAAAGCAGTCTTCTCCTCATCCTCCTTAGCCATACAGATTTGGTGGTATCCGGAGTACGCATCCAACATGCAAAGCAGGTCGCAGCCTGCAATGGAGTCTACTACGGAGTCTATCCGAGGCAACGGAAACGGGTCCTTCGGGTAAGCCTTGTTCAGGTCGGTGTAGTCCACGCACATCCGCATCTTGCCGTTGCTCTTGGGCACAACCACCGGGTTGGCGAGCCACGTCGGGTGTGTGACTTCCCGGATGAACTTGGCCTCCGATAGCCTCTTGACTTCGGCCCGGATGAAATCCTCGCGCTCGGGGGCTTGGCGCCTCGCCCGCCGCTTCACGGGTCTTGCGGCGGGGTCGACCTTGAGTTGGTGCTCAATCACCCCCTCGGGTATGCCCGGCATGTCCGAGAGGTGCCAGGCAAAGATGTCGTTGTTTGCTTGGAGGAAGGCGATGAGCGCGAGTTCCTATTTCGGGTCGAGGTCACCACCGATGGTGGTGGTCTTGTCCTCCGAGCCCCCGAGCGAGATCTTCTTGGTAGACACCTCTCCGGGAGCCGAAAGTTTTGCCCGCTTGGGGCCGGATTGCGCCGTGGGCTTCTCCGGGGTGTCGCGTGTTCTCTTCATGCCGGTGTCCTCCTCTCGCCGCCATTTCGGCCGCCAAGATGTCCTCGAGGCAAGCCATCGCCTTGACGGCGTCCGCCCTCTCCACGATGACGCCCTTCGGGCCCGGCATCTTCGAGCGTGAGGAATGCGTGATGCGGGATAGCCATGAACCGGTTGATGCCGGGTCTCCCAAGGATGGCGTTGTAGGGGAGGCCGATGTCCGCGACGTCGAAGAGGAGCTTCTCCGTGCGGAAATTGTCTCGGGTGCCGAAGGTGACCGGGAGCTCAATCCTACCCAAAGGGCGGGAGCTACCGGGAGCACGCCGACGAACGGACGCGAGGGCTGCAGCTCGGCACGCGCCCACTGCAGGGAGTCATAGACTTTCGGTGTGATGAGGTTGAGGCTCGCGCCTCCGTCGATGAGGGTGCGCCCACCTTCTTGTTGCAGATGGTGGGCGACACGACCAGGGGGATCTTCCCCTTGGTGTTGTCCGGGCCCACCATGTCGCTCTTGTCGAAGGTGATGGGAACATCCGCCCACTTCGAGCGGGGAGCCGCGGCCTTGCCCTCGGTGATTGCGAGGACCTCGCGGCGGAAACGCTTGGCCTTGCCTTTGGACGCGAAGCTCGATGAGCCCCCACCGATCACGGCGATGGAGTCGTCCGCGCTCCGGTACGCCTCGACTTCCTCTTTCTCCTCCTCTTTCTCCTTCTCGGCCTTCTCGGCCGCCCGCCGCTCGTCGCGCCGTTTGATGCTCGCCTGGATGTAGCGGCACTCCGACCGGTCGTGGTCGTTGGTGCGGTGGAAGTAGCACGCGAAGGTTCCGGGGATTTAGCCGGCGACTTGCCGGCACCCGCGGGAGGTGGGCGCCGCGCCCCCGGGGGACGGGCCTCCGGCCGCGGCCACCTCTTCCGCCTTACGTTTGCGCGCGAGGTTCTTCTTACGCTTCTTGGAGAGGGTGCCCCCGGACTTGGGAGAGGAAGCACCCGGGTTGGACTTCGCCGGCGGGTCGTGCCACGCTTGGGCTTCCTGGCGACGGGCGCATCCGTCGGCCAAGCGGAAGAGGTCCGTGACCGTCTCCGGCCGGTGTACGCCCGGTTCGCCCGGGATATCCTTGTCTCGAACGCCGTGGCGAAGGCGGAGAGTACCCGGGAGGGGTCGATGCGCGGGATGGTGTTGCGGACTTGGTCGAAGCGCTGCATGAACGCACGCAGCGTCTCGCCCGGCTTCGGACGATGCGGTCCGGGTCGATCCGGCTTCCGGACGCTTCGCCGTTCCTTGGAAGTTGGCCATGAACTCCCGGCACGAGCTCTTCCAGGAGCCAATAGACTCCGGCGCCGGGTTCATGAACCATGACCGAGCCGAGTCCTTGAGAGCCGGTGGAAGTAGTTGGCCATGATGTCTTCCGAGCCACCGGCGGCTTTGACGGCGGTGGAGTAGATCTGCAAGAACTCGTCGGGGGAGCGATGCCGTCGTACCTTCTCGGAAGGTCCGGGCGGAACTTGCCGGGCCACGTGACGTCGCGCGAGCGCTTTGAGAGGGCCGCGCAGCCCCGAGGAACGAGGGGTCGAGCTCCTTTCTTTTACGCTTGGGGTGGCGCTGCGGGGACGTCTCCGCCTCCGGGCCGTCGAGGTTGTGGGCGGAGGTGCGCTCACGTTCGCGACCCGCTCGCGCGAGCGCTCGATGCCGACGCGTGCATCCTCCCCTCGCGGCGGCGTCTCGCCGAGGTCGTTGCGCAGGTCGTGGTGCCCCGCGCTCGCGGGGAGTGGACGGAGAGCGAAGCCGCCGGCGGGCGCGCGCCCTTGGCGCGGTTGGCGCGGCGGTTGTCGTCGTTCGGTGGCTGCTGCGGCCGGCGTGACGGTCCCGCTTGGCGCTTGGCTTGCGCCGTATCCAGGAGCTTACCTACTCCGGTGAGCCACTCCCTCGCTTGCTCTCCCCCGCCGGTCCCGCCGGCGGGTTGTTGAGCATGGTCTTCACGGCGGTCGGGGGTCGTCCCCCTCTTCTTCTGGAAGAGGCGACGCGCGGTGGCGCGCTCGGACGCGAGCGGCGTGACGGCTTGGGCGTGGCGGTCGGCACCGCGCCGACCCTGCGCCGCGTGCTCGGCCGCCGAGGCGCCGGGACGGTCACCGTGAACAGGGCGGTCCGCGTGACGACGGTCGCGGCGACGGCGCCCGTGGACGCCTGGCTAGAGACGCTATCCTCCGTCCGCGGCGTGCCCGAAGATCTCTGCATGGTTGCGTGGAAGTTTCGCGGCGCGAAGCGAAATCTACGCGTCTTCCCCTTCCTGGCGCGCCAAATGTCGGTGTGTGAGTGCACCTCCAAATGGGGGCCTGTCAAGGCTCCCTTGGGATAGGTTCGGGGAAGAACGGATTTGCTCGCGCGTTAGCGTGGATGATTCAAGTGAGGAAGAACACCGAGAGTTATCCAGGTTCGGGCCGCACCGGGTGCGTAATACCCTACGTCCTGCTGTGTGAGTATTCGAAAAAGCCGAAGCCCCCTATTACATGGGGGTACCCCCTCCCTTTATAGGGCCAGGAGGGGAGCATCGTACAGGTACCCGGAGGGGTACCCGGGCACCCGGTGGGGGTCCGGTCCCTCCTGGGACATTCCGACACGATCCCGACACAAATCCGTTGCGGTCTCGGTCCCTTGGTTCGCGTTCCCAATCTCTCCCTTCTCATTGGCCGGGAGCCCTCCCGGCACCGTAGCCGCGTGGCTTCCCGAGACGCGGCGCACGGGGAAGACGCGCGCACGTCCTGTCGGGCTGCGGCGTTGCCAGCGGCACTCGAGTGCCGCATTAACTCCGGGTAGTTGGGGCGCCGGAGGAAACCACCGCGAAGCTTCGTCCTCCCTCCGGCGCTCCCGCTCCCCGGCCTTCGCGGACTCGTGGACTTCGTGGCTTCGTGGACTTCGTGGCTTCGTGGATTTCGTCCTCGTTCATGGGCCGAAGGCGGCCCACGCGCGGTTAGGGGGACCCCCGATCCCCCTACACCGACATAATCATTTTTTGTTCTATAGTGACCCGAAGACGTAAGTCGTGTTTTCTCGGTGTCCACGCGACCAAAAGAAGAAATGCGATGTCCATGAAACGAAACCACTTTTTTAGAGTGTCCAGGGGACAAAAAACCCCTAAGTTTTTAATTCAAACCTTGTAAATTCAAAATTTGGAAAACAATTGAAGTTGGAAAAGTTCAAATCGTTCCTTGAGAATTTTTGTCCCTTGGACCAAATTTCCTAGCGAAGCCCAATCTCTTTTGCCTCTCTCGGCCCAGCAGCGTGAAATCCTGGCCCAATCAAGCCCAAAGCTATGCTACGGTTCTCCTTCAACCATGTGTCACTCGTTCGTCCGCTTGATCGCCGCGGCACGGACGCCAAGGACATACATCCGCATCGAGTGCTGCCGCCCAAGCCTCCCACCTACCGCAGCCCCCTACAAAACCCCACCAAACCCCCGCCGCCTCCATCCCAACCTCTCTCGTGCCGCTCGACGACGCAAACCCCAAATCCTAGCCACCGCTTGCCATCAATGTCGTTGTGCACAAGGTCGACCCGGTGACTTGCAAGCACGCCTTCGTCATCTCCTTTCTTCGCCGGTTCTTATGGTGCTGACCCCGTCGTGTTTTGTGAAAAGTGGAAGACGAGCAAAGGAGTAGAAGTTTCCGGTCGCCGTTGATTCTGCCGCCGCTTGTCATCTATGGTGAGGCCCGTCCTTCTTCCTTCTCCGTTCGTCGCTCGCTTTTGGGTGATCTTTCTCCTCGTAGTGACCCGGCGGATTTTACCCTCTCGCAGCCTTGGAACCCGGGGAGTGCGCCCGGCGTTTGGTAACCGCGCAAACGCGCCCGTCGCCGTCGCCACCTTCCTCAAGCCGCCATCCTCGTCGTCCCCTTTCTGTTGTCGCCGAGCCACTAGGAAGCACCGAGGTGAGCCCGCACGTCCTCCCGTGCCTTCTCCCCTCTGGTTTGCCCTTAATTTGGCCATCTTCATTGGTTTCCGCCGCCGTCCTCCATGGGCGCCGACGAGGTTTGGGTTGCACATGCGTTTGTGCTTGTGAGTGGTCGTAGAGCTTCGCAAGTGTGTCCGGAGAACTTGTGCGCACAATTTGGGGGGAGAAAGGGGCAGGTTTTCTTTTTTCATGGTGTACTAGGTAGGATCCGTGGTGTTCCCTTTCTTCGCCGCCGTGCCGTTCGTCGCAGGCGAGTCTCCGGCCACCGCCTTGGGTCGGGGATGGTCGCGTCGAGGTTGCGCGAGGTTGAGCTACGTGCTAGTGCTGTTAATTTGGAGTTTGGCGCTACCATGGGGTTTTCCCCTTCTCGCTTGGTCGCCCTCGCATCGCTTGAGCGAGGTGCTGGTCCATGGTGGGGCCGCTCCCGAGTTCCTGTTTGGAGAGTGCCCGTTGCGGACACGGTTATGTAGGAACTTTGGAATATGGAGTTTCTGTTGTGGTGGTACGAGGCTGTGGTTTTGAGGAGAGGGATTTGGTGACTCGCCCTAACAACATAAGGACCGGCTCACAGGATATATGTTTCATGCTTTTACTTACACACCACATGACCCGTATCGGTGTTGTGCTCGGATCATGATGCTTTGCGGCGGACTATTTGGCCCCCGTAGCGTAGAGATAGTGTTAGTGGATTTTTGGAGTGTTGTCTCGACCCATGAGTAGAGGATACCCATCTTGGCCGGTGATAGGCCTTTCACACCTTCAGGATCCTTTGTCGTTTCTTATGGGGATCCCAAACTTGGAGGGCGGGTGCCATCAATCGATGCTCTGTTGATTGATCTTGTGAGTGTTTCCATACTTAGGCTACGACGGTAGCCCTATGTTATAGTACATCTTCACGTGGTTACAGGTGTACATACTATGCGGAGGTTATAATATATATGTATAGCCATGCCTCCGGATATGGGCACTACCCGAGAGCATCTCGAGTGATTTGCATTTACTACTTCTCTCCTCTAGTAGGAGTTTTGCTTCCGGCTTCGAGCTGTGGTTCCAGTGGAGGTGTGCTTGGACTTAATACTTGACCCTTACAGGATTATGTTGTTTCATGCAAGGCCACTTATAAAATTTGACTAGTAATAAAACTTGACTCACTTAGACTTTAGGATAATTGCTTTAGGTTCCGAGCCCTTGCCTATCCTTGAAAATATTCAATCATGCATAACATTATTGCTAGTTAGTGCAGCTTGTTGAGTACTCTATGTACTCACGGCTTTTCCACTTTGCTTTTCAGACGCTGAGGCAGTTGACCCCGTAGAACCTACGGATGGAGCCGATGGAGAGGAGTGATAGTCTCACCTACACTCGCATTGCCTTTAGAGTGGTGTTCTTGGCTTGATGCTTCCGCTGTGTGAGATGGTTTGTGGCCTTCGTTAGTTCCTACCATGTTCACGCTTGGCCTACGTGTCTCGCTCTTGTACTCATTCGAATGATAAATGTTGCTAAGATTTGAGATGTTGTTGGATGATCATTTCTATCTACCTTGCTTTAAATCTATCTTTTATGTGGTTATTTGTTACTAAATTGTGATGGATGTACATGCCACCCTCCCGAGAGTGACAAAGAGGTACAAGAACTTGAGTTTCACACCTGGTGAAATTTGGATCCTCACAACCACAAAGCCTACTATTTTGTGAAATTTATTATAAAAACAATATCCTTTTCTTCGCAGAAATAACTTCATCTGCTGAATGTTACAAAAATTTTCCGGGCAGATTCAATCAGTGCCATGTTTCCAGATTTTCACAGATTCAAACCTGTGAGGGATGTACTTTACCAAGTTCAACACTAAGGCGCCAAAAAATCTGCAAGGAATTGATTTTTCTAGAATTAATGTGGAGACCTCAAAAGCAATACTTTATAATAAAATTCCCAAGTTACTATCATTTGATGCATACCTACAAGAGCTGGGCGAGCATACCACCAGTCAGTCAACGCACAATTCCTCTACAGTGAAAGAATAGTTTATAGTAACAAGCAATCAAATGAGTAAGAGGCAAGACTGGAGGTTAGCAGTTTTAACAGTATGGTGTGTATTACCAACTGAGTTTATACGCTAATGCAACAAAATTCCAAACTCCAGGGTGCATATATATATATATACTAGCGTGCGTAGATTCTCATTTTCTCCAGATTAAATTGATAGAATGACCCAACGTTTGCAGATGCAGTACACATCTTCATCGTCGTATCTTGGAAGATCATGAATATCTCTTTCACCAATGCATGAACTGGAGTCAAATGTTAAATGAATAATTAAACTGATATGTGAACCATGATGCAAATAATTAAGTTATCCTAGTACCATTGGTTATCGATCAATCACATGGTGAGTAGTACCCGGCCCCTCGTTGCATGGACTCTTGTTCGTACATGAGCTATTTGGAGCGTCTATAAGAGGGGGCCGGTTAGTCCTTGTACACAGCAATCCAAAGCACAGAAGTGCACTAGCTATAGCTTGCAGCTTGCCCTTTCTTTCTGCATTATCTTGCTCCCTTCGTATAATTAAGCACCAGCAATGGCAGGACTCTCTGCCAGCTTAATCTGGGCGGGGCTGCTTTGGTTTGTTGTGATCGGTGTTAGTATTGGTCTAGGTAATGCGGATCTTCTTGGTAGTCTTGGATCTTTGCCTCCCATGAGGATAATCTGCAGGGAGAACAATCAGTTGAGTATGGCCGTTCGCAACAATACCGTTGTTCTCGCTACAACAAACGCCTTTGATAAATCACAGGTTTGTAAATATAAGGCTCCCCAGTCAGAGATTGGACGGGACCTTCAGGCTCCATATGATATATATAGCTCATATACAAATGCGTGTTGGATTTGTGTTTGATCTCTAACAGTTAATGTTGCGTGTTTTGCTTGTAGCTCTGGGTCCAAGACTACTACTCCGTTGGGAAACTGGCTACTGATGATGGATGTCGCAAGCCTTTTGCGCTTGTGAACGTGGGTACCGGGCTGGTCATGGTTGCCCCAGGCACAGAATTTGAGCCGGTACGTAATTAGCTGACTTGCTTCAATATACTACGCCTAAATGGTTAAGGCCAAGAGATGTTGCCACATGTATCAATTAGTTTTCTTCATGCATATGGCTGGATGAAATATTTCATTAGTTCTTCATTTGCTGAGATGAAATGTTGCATGCAGATGCAACTGGCTCAATACAATCCTGTCGCATGTGTGCCACTTTCCATGCTGTGGACCAGGGGTGAGCCAGTTCGCGATAACTTTTACCAGATAAAGTTGTTCCGGGATGAATCTAAGGCCTTCAATGGCGTTGGTGGGAATGCACGTGATGGTACTATCATCGGTTGGGGCGACGCAGGACCAACAATTGGTGATAACACCCTGTACAAGATTGTAGGCTTTTTGTCTACCCCCTGATGTATGCAGGTAAATACTTTCCTGTTAAACTCTTGTCTCTTGTGGTATTTGAGTTGCGTCTGTAAAAAAGTGTATTTCCTAGAAGTTAGAACTGCAATGGATCTTACGGTTTTCTCCGTATTGTTTCTGTTGTTGCAGGACTAGTGGATGAAAAGGACTCTGCAGCATGCACCAAGCAACCCGCTGCACTTCGTTTCAAGAAGAATAAAGTCTCCCTTATATCTTTTTTTAGCTTGCACCAAGCAACCCATTGTACTTCGTTTCAAGAAGAATAAAGTCTCACTTATATTTGGCTTTCATCATGCCAGATGTTACATGTTACCAAAAAATATGTGTGACCCTCCTTCAGCTTACCTTGTTCTCAAAACTACAAAATTCATCTTTGGCCGGAAATAAAACAAATGGACGGTACTTTATACTATGCGGTTATCCTTGATCATGCACATATATTCAGACTTTCTCTATACAAAGTTACAAACTCACCTGGGAACCCTAGCAAGCCGCCACTGTAGCCACGTCTCTCTAAACCATGTAGCCACGGCAAGAAAAATGGACCGTAGCTACAATAGGGGGTAGGCAAATGTGGCCGTGGGCGATGGCTATAGAGGCCACTATAGACATGGTTGGCTTTGTGAACCGTAGCTATTGAGGCCTCTATCAATAGCCATGGTCCACTTCGTCAACTGTGACTATTGAGGCCACTATAGCCACGGTTGAAGAAGGGGACCATTGTGGGGAGGAGGCAGGGCGGAGCGGCACGCGATAGGCACAGGTATTTAGTACCACCTCGCCTGCCCACCATCGTCCACCCGATCTTAAAAACTTAGCCGCCACCTGTTTCGAAATCACGAACACATTGTTCCTCCGTCCCTTCTGTGGCCTTTAGGCCGGTCATGTGCCGATCGAATCCGGGCCTGCCTTCTTGGCGAGCTCTGATATAGTAGAGGCCCTGACTGAGGGATTGGGACCATTGGGTCACTCTTTTTATCTTTAATTTTCTTCTTAAAAAAGGATGAAAGCTGAGGCCTTTTTATTTAATTAAAGTAGTTAATTAATAATCTTTAATTAATTAAGTACAATCGCGTTAAGACGTGCATGCTGTCATCGATACCATATTACTAAGGATATATCCAATGGATATCATATTTGGAGACTTATACAAAAAATACTAGATGGCAAGTTGTCAAAAACAGTCCTCAACGGGTGATTCAAATGGAATGCCCAATTTTTTATTTCTATCTAGTTTCCCAAACTTTTAATCGGTTGAAAATTTGAAAATTACATCCAGATTTTGTTGTTGTTGTTTTTTCATGAGTGAACATGTTCTATTTACTCAATTCAATATTATGCAATTTTGAAAGTTGTTGCTCTGAAAATTGCATCCAAATTCAGATTAACTTTTACTTGAAATCTGCATAGCTTATCATGAAAACTGAACTTCAATGAAAAATCAAAGATATTTGCACATCGACACCTACGTAATAATAGCCTCATAGTCCGGTATAGTTAATGAAACAATTTTGTTAACCACAAAATAATTATTGCTGAGACAAGATCCCGTCATCATTAATCAACTTGAAAAACCATTTGCTAAGTAGGTTATGGTTCAAATTTGATAATCAGCTTGAAAAGATTTATTGTATAAGGAATCTAAGGGATGCTCAAGGTGCAAACAAAGTCATTGCAAGAGGAATGAGGAACTTAACAATATTTTAATAAATTTCTAGCAACTTAAATTAATTTCCAGCAACTTAAGTCAATTTAACAATATTTTTCACTAGTTTCCAGCAACTTAAATTAATTTAACAACATTTTCATTATTTCATAAACCATAGTGAATTTGATAAAAGTTCAATAAAAAATAAAGTTATTGATAAAAATAGAAATTGTGAGATAAATTATGCTAAAAATATTAATCCTTTATGATGACCTGATCTTTTAATTCAAGTGAATTAATTGTTTGATTAAAACAAGTGAAAGTCTATAATTCAAAGAATATTATGATATAGTTAATCCTTACAACAAGATATCTGGATTAACCGTGCAAATACGCGGTAGGTTGACTAGTTTTGCTGAAATGAAGAAACTATTACTGTTCCATATTTATTATTATGTTGTTAGTTTGAGGTGAGTGTTCTACTAATGGCTACTATTTCAATGTTCCATATTTCTAATTTTTCATTCATCACATGACGTTCGAAACTTGAAATAATTTTTAACGCTATGTGTGGAAATGCAGAGGCGGAAAAATGCTTCCATTTTGCAAATCAAATATTTCCAGTTTTCACCATTCATCGGGTTCTTATGTTCAGTATTCTATGGATTTCATGTTATAAGTGTCCAATATGTTGGGGGAAAATAAGAACACTGTAGATAACAAATACAAAATGTGTAAGGTGGAACATTTTGTGGGACAGATATGCAAATAGATAAGTTTCACAAAACGAGGCACTAGTGACATAATAAATGTAAGTCGTAAGTCCTAAAACGATGCAAACTTATCAATGCACAGCCTAGCCAGCTGAGATATGTTTAGTTTGCATCGAACAGTTACGTTAGGCATACAGTACACACTGCGTTGGAAATTGAATTTTTTTTTAATGGGACCTATAGTACAATTCATGACCACTCAATTGAGGCTGTTCTGTTGCATGCCACGTTCAACCAGATAAGCTTCCTTTCTTGATTCTCCCCATCTCTCATTCATGAAAAAACTTAGATAGAAAAAACGATCGAGATGCCTGTCCTGGCATCTACTCTATGATGGTTAGCACCCAACTTTCTCCAACATGCTCACACCATACCAAACAGTTCCAGAAGGCTGCCTTTCACATATTCTTCGCTTCCTCAGGGCTCCAGCCAGCTAGCCATTCATTCGACTTTACATGCAAAAACTGTACTAGTATCTTCATTGCTTGACCAATAAAGCCTGCTTAAACTATGTCTCTCCCTGATATATGATCAACATCTCAATCGATCGGTGGTAATGTTTGTGCTTTAATCTCAGGTTAACGTTGACTCGATCCGTTGCGCGTTGGTGAAGACATGCACGCACGTGACCTAGCACGGGCGACGTGGCATACAGCGCAAGTAACCTCTCAGTTGCCTATGTGCAACGTCACCGATCTATTCTACACAGAGCACAGCTATATATGGCTAGAGTCTAGTGATGTTGGACCACTTACTAACTTTCCTCTGATACTGATCTGTATCTCTCTAGCTAGGTAGCAACCAATCCGATCTTGTCAATCTGAACATCGTCATCGATCGGCGTACAGAAAAATAAGTTCGCCGATCATCAGATCCATGGCGGTCGGCAAGCGGGCGTGGGTGGTGGACGTGGAGAAGACGCTGAGCGAGGCCGACGCCTCCGTGGAGATTTCCCGGTGGCAGCGCCACTGCATCTACCGCGTGCCGGCGTGCATCAAGGACCTCAACCCCAAGGCGTACAGGCCGCAGGTGGTGTCGCTGGGCCCGTTCCACCACGGCGACAAGGCCCTGCAGCCCATGGAGGAGCACAAGCGCCGGGCCTTGGGCCACCTCCTCCGGCGGGCCAAGAAGCCGCTGGAGGAGTTCGCCGCCGCCGTCGAGGAGGCGGCGGAGGAGCTGCAGAGCGCGTACCTCGACCTCGACGACCGGTGGCGCGGCGCCGAGGGCAGGGAGAGGTTCGTGGAGACCATGATCGTGGACGGGTGCTTCGTGCTCGAGGTGATCCGGGCGTCCGGACCCAGCGGGAAGAACGCCAGCGACTACGCTCCCAATGACCCCATCTTCAGCCGCCATGGCGTGCTCTACATGGTACCTTACATACGGCGGGATATGCTTATGCTGGAGAACCAGCTGCCGCTGCTGCTACTTGCAAAGCTCGTCGGTGTCGAGACATCCAAAGCTCCTGTAAGCATTGCTCTTCACCCATTCTTGTTTATTTATCCTTGCCAAACCTCCAGAACGAATTAAATTTTGGATATGGAGGGAGTACTCATTGACGATGCCAAATGCATAGTCGTGTTAATACAAAACATTCAGTAGTACCACGTAAGCTAGATCTAGTATCAGACGATTCTGTCTTTTTCCTTCCCTTGATGATCCAGTCAAAAGAGCAAAGCAAAAGCAAAGTTAATTAGATCTATCACACCCTTAAGCTCTTTCACTTTTGACACACGTGCCACACCCGGCACAAGCCATTGAACCGAAACTAACCCAATCTTTTGTGCTTGCTTTTCCATGGACGGCCGGTGCCACACGCAGAACGACGACATCATCAACAGGATGGTGCTAAGGTTCCTGTCCCCAACCTCGCATCTGCCACCGGCCGGCGTCGGTCTGCGGCTCCACCCTCTCGACGTGTACCGCAAGAGCATGCTCTACGGCCCCTACCAGCCGCCGACCTCGCGCGAAGTCCCCGAGACGGACATCATCCGGTCGGCGGTGGAGCTGTACGAGGCCGGGATCCGGTTCAGGACGAGCACCACGGACAGCCTGCACAACATCCGGTTCCGGCACGGCGTGCTGAGTATGCCGGCCGTCTCCGTGGACGACTCCACCGAGTACATGCTCCTCAACATGATGGCGTTCGAGCGGCTGCACGTCGGCGCCGGGAACGACGTCACGGCGTACGTCTTCTTCATGGACAACATCATCGACTCGGCCAAGGACGTGGCGCTGCTCAGCTCCAACGGCATCATCCAGAACGCCGTCGGCAGCGACAAGGCCGTGGCCAAGCTCTTCAACAGCATCTCCAAGGACGTCGTGCTCGAGCCGGAGAGCCCGCTCGACGCCGTGCACCGGCAGGTCAACGCCTACTGCCGGAAGCCGTGGAACATGTGGCGGGCCAACCTCATCCACACCTACTTCCGGAGCCCCTGGGCGTTCCTCTCCCTCATGGCTGCTGTCTTCCTCCTCGTCATGACCATCATGCAGACTGTCTACACTGTGGTGCCATACTACAAACCGCAAGGCAACAATTAGCAGCTCACCAGCTCCGATGTGTTTCCTAATTAGCTTTTGATTCGTTATCAGCATTCCGTGTGCTGACACCATGTAGATTGAGTTGGATTTCCCCCTTTATTGTGGCGTGATTTTGCCATTTCTTGTGCTGATGGTGTATAGGTCGGTTCTGATCAATTCCTCTTGTAAGTGTTTATATATGAGTTTTGTTTTTGTTTTCACTGTTTGTGCGTGCAAAGTAAGCCAAATCAATTTGTTTTTACATTCTGGAAAACAATACTTACATTCCCTCTTGATAAAAGGTAATTGCTTATCATCAGCTTTCCTGGCCTGGCTCTTGGTAAATATTACCTCAACTTGACATGTGTATTGAATAACATGATATTATCAGGTAGGGTTTATATGTTGAAATATAGGTTCAACCGATGTAAAAACAAATGATAACTGCTACGGGTGTTACAGCTCCCAGCTGTGCCTGCTCTAGGGTGGCTGGTGGTGCATGCACAGTGAGTGTAATAATTGGGATGCGGCCTCTCTACTCCCCACCATGTTGTAATATGCTATCACGTCCCTCTCGAAAACACAACAGTAACCAATAAAGACAATGTAGGGTGGAACACTTATTTATTCCATAGCAATCTGGTAAATTTTTTTGCGAAAAGAAAAATGCCTTATATCATCTCCTCATTACAAAAGCAATCAAAACTACAGAAAATCCATTGATGGGAGAAAACAAATCTTGAAAAAGCCATGAATAAAAACTCCGAGTTGAACGAACATTGTCATCTCACCATCCACCATCATCTTCCGCATACCCATCTTTTTTTATAAAAGTAGAGTAAACCACTAAACCTCAATACGCAAATATGATGAACTTTTCGTTGTCGTCTCCTTCACCAGATTCGTCGTGAGAGAACATAAATCCAATAGACATATAGATAAATGTTGCCGGAAAACTCTCACTAACCCACTGTCATGGTTATAAAAAACCAAAACAAGACAAAGAAATGGTTGGAGTACCTACTTCTTCATCAGTGATGGTGCCTTCGTCTTACCACCACCGTCAAAAAAAATAGATTCTCCGTTTACAACAAAGAGCACTCCAAATCTATATAGGGGTGCATGACTCCTATTCATGGACGGATTGTATTGTTTAGTAAAACAACCCAAATACGGATACAGAATAGGACCAGAACAAGATGTTCTGTTAACACTATAAGAAAACGGTACTATAGCCACACCTCCAAAAACCCAGTAGCCACGGCAAGCAAAATAGACCGTGATTATAGTGGGAGAAGAAACCAACCGTGGCTATAGTGCCCTCTATAGCCACGGTTGAAGAAGTGAGCAGTGGCTATTGAGGCCTTTAACAATAGCCACGGTTCACTTCTTCAATAGTGGCTATTGAGGCCACTATAGCCACGGTTGAAGAAGTCAACCGTGGCTATAGCGGGAAGCGCGCCACGGGCTCACTCCTCTATATAAATCAACCAAACCATAACCCCCACTCCCCTCCTCACTTCATCTCTCCAGCCGCCGCCTCATCACTCTCTCTCTCTCTCTCTCTGTCTCTCTCTCTCTCTCTCCACCAACCGGCCGCGCCTACCTCCTCCGCCACCGGTCGGCCTCCCCGAACGCTCCTGCTCCCCGGCCCGCGTGCCCTCCTCCGTCGGCCTCCCTGCACGGTGCTCCACCAACTACCCTCCACCGTCCGGCCGGATCCGGCGCCGGCAAGGTCGGAGCCACGACGCGTGGGGCCGGGGAGGGGCATCGACCTTTGCTCTCCGGCGGGGTCCCTCCTCGTCCCTCTCCGATGACCTACACCCTCCCGAGCGGTCGGCTCTCCGACGACCACGAGCGGCGACAAGCGCGGTCGGATCCGGGGCCGGCCCCTCTCCGGCGGGCCATGGGCTGCAGCGGGGCGGTTGGATCCGGGGCCACCCTTCTCCGGCGGGCCATGGGCGACGGCGATGCGGTCGGATCCGAGGCCGACCCCTCTTTGGCGGGCCATGGGAGGCGGTCGGATCCGGGGCTGCCCCCTCTCGAGCGGCCGGGTGGCGGCATTGGGCGTCAAATTCATTGTCTCTCTCTCTCTCTCTCCTGTCCTAGCGGCGCGTGGAGGCTCCTTAGTGGGCGGCGCGGATGAGGCCCAGAATGGGCGGGCTGGCGGGTTACACAGGCCCGTTCGACCCGTCCAAGCTTTTTTTGTTTTTTAATTTCTACTATAGGGACGGTTGAAGACTTCGACCGTGGCTATAGTGACACACTATAGTCACGGTTGGCCTTGTTTGCGAGGCTACAGATGTAGCCACGGTTGGGTTGACCCGCGGCTATAGAGGTCACCCAACCGTGGCTATAGTGCTTTATTGTTATTGTGTAAGTGCCCGTGTCTTGCCTTCACGCGAGGTGACCATGGCACCATCGTCCTCAATCATCCCTGTCTTGCCTTCATGCGAGGACGAGTGGTCAGAGGTGGAGCTTATTGAAGCTTTTAAGTTCGAATTTGGGGAAGAGCTAGCTGGGTCATGTCAAGATTGAACAAAACACGATCGAGACACGCAAGCAGAGGCTGTTCTTCTTTATATTTCTCTAGGTGAAGACTGAAGAGGCGGTTGAGGAGCGGGGAGGTTAATGAGGGCAAGGGAGCTTTGGCTTAGATACAACCAACGTAATGATGCGCGCATATCCACGGACACGATGCGGAAGCGCCGTTGTTTATTTGCCCCATACTGCTGGAACAGGATACTTCGGTTCTATTTAAATATGGACGGGTCGGCAAAGCTCTTGCCTGCGAGGCACTACGTAGTGGGTTCAAACCTGGTGTACGGGCTGTGCACCTAGAAATTAACCTACTCTAAGATAAGATGAAATTGGATCGGCAGTTGGTATGGTGCACGGGATGTTGTACCTAGCACATAAACGACAACCCCTTGATAATGGAGAATTTCAAGCTGCCAAAGAGTGTGACATGGACTCTAGCTTTTTTGCCTGCACCTACGATTTTTCATACTGTACTGTATTCACACCGACAACATATTCTAACTCCAACAAAAAATACTTTTAGCCCGTAAGCAATAAGTAAAGTAACAGTCTAACGTGAATCAACAAGGTTTAGCTAATCAGAGCCATATATACTTGTTTTGAGCCATCAGTTTTTATTTATCCGAGGCACTTGATAACCGTCTCTGCGAAGTGAAGAAACTACCCTGAACAATGCACATTTCTACCAGAGAAAAAAGCTAGGGAAAAAATGTTAAAGAAAAAATTGTCATAAACGGTACACATGTCAGCTGCCGAGATACATCTAAGATAAAATCAATACCACTTGTAGCGTCATGATCAACTTAATTATTCTTTAGATTCATGATCAACTTGTTCTTTAGATGTCATGCTATAAATATCACAGAAACCAGCTATTTCATCCATGGTATTAACAGACAAAGCGTAATGATGTCTGCACAATTTTGTAACTGTTTCTATGCCCTCATCAAGTAATGATGTCTTCCTGTTGCAGCGGCAACCCGACCAAGAAGACTATTTTTGTTCGTGCCTGAACCTGAAAGAATGTTGGTGCTGGGGATCAAAAGCAGCAGCGTGAGGGACTAGAGCTAGAGGAATATATATTCCAAGGATTCTGGCAACTCAGTCCAGATCCAGGTGGTGTAGAGAACCTGCTGGTCAACGTCTGGTCCGGAGAAGGCGAGAAGCCAGCACGTCAGGTAAGGTGCAAAATGCCTTGTCCCATGGGACTCGGTCACCCCGTGCGCTTTCGGACACCAGTGGGCCAATGAACTCGGGCCGACTTGGACTGGGTCCCGTCTGCACACCCCAGTCAGCACGCGTAAGTCCGTAAGGGTCCGTAAGGACTGTTGTAAAACTCTTATTAGACCAGGTCCACCTAGAATGACTCCTGGCCCATGTAGGCTCCATATCGAATCTGGACCCAACACGCAGTAGGGTTTCGCCCTTATAAATAGTTGAGGAGAAATACCTTTTGTAATACGAAAATACAGAGCAATAAAGAATTTTGTCCCTCTATTCTATGTGTGTTTTATTACTTCGTTTTATGTCGTGATCTACATCGATCTACCTATACTACAACAAGGACAAGTACAATAGTGAGACAACTATTGTCTCTTGGACACTATTTTTCATACTAAAAGACGGTCAATAACTTCGATAATATAAAGGAGAAGAGACGGCTTACTATCTTTTAGCATTATTTTCTAATAAATGCAAACTGCATTGCTAGACCAATTACATGGCTTTATTATATCTCTTTGCTCTTGAGAACAACGCAAGAGCCCGGTGCTTCATGAAAAGCCCGGTGCCTCACCTCTCCACCAAAAGAAGGTGTTTACTGCAAAAGAAAATCCTTACCACATAGGCTCAGGAGCCCCTAAATTAAATAGCGTTGTACATGTCCTAACAGCAAAGGCGCCCGGCGCATGCCGCGCGGGGGCTAATAACGCGCGTGGCAAGGTAACTTGTTTTTCTACCGTACCGCTAAACAA
Source organism: Chloris gayana (assembly GCA_031894775.1). Classification (NCBI taxonomy): domain Eukaryota; kingdom Viridiplantae; phylum Streptophyta; class Magnoliopsida; order Poales; family Poaceae; genus Chloris; species Chloris gayana. Next base: position 11,467 of record JAUNZO010004690.1, on the reverse strand, counting down.
GATCGGTTTTGTCCAGGTTAAAATTAACGCGCGGATGGTACATCTGCCTTCCAAGGCACCTAACCGGCTGTTGACCATGTGTCTTGTATAGCAGAATTGTCTACGATGACAAACGAGTTTATGGTGTGCGGGCTGTGCACCTAGCCAATGAAAACGCATTTGCTTAATATATATTTGGGGATTGGGCATTTAGACTCTTGAGAGTTGAGTGCAACACGCACTTCTCTACCCAACAGCTTTGGTTCTTGTAAGATCTTGTGCCCCTAAAGCCCTACTGCACGAGTGAGGTGAAACGTTTCATGTGCACTACTAGATTTAAGGCCAATAATGTCGGGCAAAAATACCCTGTAGTATCGTCCTTTTGATCCGATACTACATGGATGTTATTAAAGATAGAGCATGTCTAATATCGGACATTCTACCCGCTATTACTGCTACATAGGGCAAAATAAAAAAAATAGGGTGGGCCGAGCCCAGCCCAGCTAGGCTGACCACGACCCGTTCCTGCCTGCTGCTCGGGTTCGCCGGATGTGTGGGGCCCCTCTCCATCGCATGCATATGTATATGTATTGAGAATAGAGCCATAGTGGCCTTTGTTCCATATTTGAGCAGCCCAAAAAAAAAATCCTCAGCAGCCCAATAGGTACACGGCAATTCAGCACTAATCAGTAATCACGATAGGATCGGAATTCCCTGATTAGCGCACGCCGCCGCCTAGGTGCCTTTGCTTGCCGGCCGCTTTCGCTTTCGCTGTGTAGTTTGCGACTATTCCGTTGCATGCAGAGCTTCCTTTCTTTATTCCCCATGTCTCATGCGAAGTGTAAGAAAGCAAAAAATGAGACGCCTCCCCTGCCCTTACCGTCCTTAGTACCCAAACTTTCTCGGACTTGCTCACACGTACCATTTCAAACAGTACCCAAACCTTCTGCATATTCTTTGCTTCATCAGAGCTTCGTCCAGCTAACCATTGATTCTACTTTATTATGCCTATAAGCCGAACTAGTATTGTGATCTCTCTCTTAACCCAAAACCTGCTTAAAATAGCTAGGTCTCCCCCGATCGTATGATCATCGTTATTGATGGCTTGTAATGTTCGTGCGTTAACGATGTCTTATTTGCAGCATGTAAACAGATTAGAAGCGTTAACTCGATCCGTGGCGCTTTGCTGAAGATATGCATGCAGGTGACCTGTCACGCGCAAACGTGGGATGTGCAACTTCACCATTTTGTTCAACAGAGCTATATATAGATATGGCTAGAGACAGCGTTGGACCACTCGCTAACTAAGATCATCATCGTCATTGACGAGCATACATATAAGTTTTCCGGTCAGTCCAAATTAATGGCGGCCGGTGGCGGTGGCGTCAGAAAGCGGGCGTGGGTGGTGGATGTGGAAAAGACGCTGGGCGAGGCTGACGCCGTGGTGGAGAGATCCCGGTGGGAACGCCACAGCATCTACCGCGTGCCAGCGTGCATCAAGGACCTCAACCCCAGGGCCTACAGGCCGCAGGTGGTGTCGCTGGGCCCGTTCCACCACGGAGACGCGGCGCTGCGGCCCATGGAGGAGCACAAGCGCCGAGCCTTGGGCCACCTCGTCCGGCGGTCCAATAAGCCGCTGGAGGAGTTCGCCGTCGCAGTCGAGGAGGCGGCGGAGGAGCTGGAGAGCGCGTACCTCGACCTCGACGAGCGGTGGCGCGGCGCCGAGGGAAGGGAGCGGTTCCTGGAGATGATGATCGTTGACGGGTGCTTCGTGCTGGAGGTGACCAGGGCCGCCACCGGGAGGAGCGTCTTGGATTACGTGCCCAATGACCCCGTCTTCAGCCGCCATGGCGTGCTCTACATGGTGCCGTACATACGACGTGACATGCTTTTGCTTGAGAACCAGCTGCCGCTGCTCCTGCTCTACAAGCTTGTCTCCGTAGAGACAGCCAGGGCTCCTGTAAGTATTACTTAACTCTTTGACTGGTATGCTCTTTGACCGAAGAGATTCCTATGCAAATTAAGTCTCGCATTACGACGTTGTTTGTTCAAAAAAAGGACAAAAAAGAAAAACGGTCATATACGTAAACGTAATACGCTTAGTAGTTTCGTTATCCACTCATCAAAAGGGAGGCAAAGCAAAAACAGTAAAGTTATATCTGTCGCCATTCACCGATCATTATTTCTTTCACTGTTTGGGACAAATCATCCTAGCCTTGTGTATGCATTTCTTTTTGTGAAATTGTCCATGCAAATATTCCTTATCAAACTAACACGTTGTCCAATTAAACTGTGTTCAGTATCTTCAAGAGGAAAAAGAAATCACATATCCATAGATTATGAGTGAGGCACCGGAAGTTTTGTAACAAGTTTTGCTTCAGCTTATCCACGATTAATTCTTTCCCCCAAAAAAATGTATAGGCTTCTCCATGGTTACAATAGGGTTTTTTTTTGTAGAAAAGAGTATGTATTTCAATGTTTCCTTCTCTGCATCCACTAATGCTTGACGCCGTTCGTTATTAGAAATCCGAACAAATATATGACGAAAAATCTTTATAAAAAATATATATGATAAATTAAAGCAAACTTAACATCCACATGGTTTCTGATGACGGTTGCCACGCAGAATGAGGACGCCATCAACAGGATGGTGCCAAGGTTTCTGTCTCCGACGGCCCATCAACGGCCAGGATTAGGTGCGAGGCTCCACCCTCTAGCCGTGTACCGTGAGAGCATGCTCTACGGCCACTACCAGCTCGGTACCTCACACCAAATGGAGGAGACAGACATCATCCGGTCGGCGGTGGAGCTGCACGAGGCCGGGATCCGGTTCAAGACGAGCACCACGGACAGCCTCCACGACATCCGGTTCCGGAACGGCGTGCTTCGCATGCCCGCCGTGACCATCGACGACTCCACTCAGTACATGCTCCTCAACATGATGGCGTTCGAGCGGCTGCACGTCGGCGCAGGGAACGACGTGGCGGCGTATGTCTTCTTCATGGACAACCTCATCGACTCCGCCAATGACGTGGCACTCCTGACCTCCAAGGGCATCATCCAGAATGCTATCAGCAGCGACAAGGCGGTGGCGATGCTGTTCAACAGCATCTCCAAGGACATTGTGCTCGAACCGGAGAACCCGCTCGACACCATTCACCGGCAGGTGAACGCCTACTACCGGAAGCCATGGAACATGTGGCGAGCAAACCTCATCCACACCTACTTCCAGAGCCCCTGGGCCTTCCTTTCCCTCCTTGCTGCTGTCTTCCTCCTCGTCATGACCATCGTGCAGACCGTCTACAACGTACTGCAGTTCTATCAGCCGCGCAATTAATGGGGACAGCTTGTCAGGGGCCACAGCTCCGATTTGATCTGTATTCCTTGAGCTGATGACACCGTGTACCCTGAGTTGTTTTTTTTTCGGTTTATTATTGTGTTCTGGAGGTTCCACTTCTTGTGTCCCGGTGGCGCTGTGTTTTGATTTGTTTTAATACATTTACTAAGTTTCTATATGTGTGTTTTTCCCTTAAAGTTTGTGTTGGAAATGTAAGCAGCCAAACATGATTTTAGAATGATAATTCGCTTTGTGACGTTTCACCTACTGCCTCTGGATTCTTTTTGTTGACATTAGGACATGTCATTGTCTTAATGTCAAGAAAAAGAATCCCGATAGCATACTATTTTTAGGATAAACTAACATCTTAGAATCAACTAACAATATGATTAGTACAAGTGAAAAATGCGCAATTAATGAAATATATGATTTTCTTGTAAATTTTACAAACAAACGATAACCGGTTACATGTGTGTTACATGTTCCAGCTGTGGGTAATATGGACGGCTGAAGGTGGTTTAAGTATTGCCGTTCATCCAATGCTTTCATAATTTACAGATCATATTATTTATGTAGTGTGTGATTCTTAAATCTTAATTTATGTTAGTATTTTAGCTTGTTTTTTTATAATGTCAATAGTAGGTAATATTAAAAATATGGGAAAATTATGTTTTTACCATCGATTTGAGGGCAAATTGTGATTCTAACACTGAATCTGTGTTCTTGTGATTTTATCATAATTATATTAAAATTGAAGCTACCATTTACCATAGGTTTCAATCGTCTCCAGTGAGATGAAAGCAAATAAACGATTAAAACAAAGAAAAACATGAGAGAGAAAACTACCCGAATTGCCGTGACTCATGGAATCTTAAGCAATAGTTGTCCCTATTCACCAAATTTTATCAAAATTTATAAATTCTTGCAAATCTATCAGTCTTTTCATTTTAAAACAGGAAAAACTTTGAAAAAAATCTGTTGTACACAGGCTAATTTCGAAAGTTGTGGTAAAACAAAAGCATGACTTTGTCTTTTTCTGGTACAGTTAATTAACGATGTCAAAGTGTTGCTAATATAATGATGGTAGAAACTTGTTTCAGTTAAAAACATTGTGGTAAACTTACAAAATTTCAGAATCGAGGGTAAAATAATAACTGGACAAAAAAATCAGTGGTATAAGTGCAATTGCCCCTAAAAATATATGTGGAGATACTTCAAAATTTATAGATTTCCAGTGAAAGTGGCCATCACTAGAAAATAATTTTCGGTGATTTGCGCTTATATTATGTGGCCTATCACTTGAAATGGCTCCATGTCTAGTGGCGGGTGTTGATCCTGAAAACTGTACTGACATATTTTTTTTGGGTTTTTCGGATGCAAACATGCAGTTGTCATGAAATATAGCTACAAACTAATTCTATAGTAGTGCTAGTTTTTTAAGGAACAAGTCTATTTTACTCCGTCGAACTTTTGCTTTGTTTATTTTACACCCTAAACAAAATCTAGTCTCAATTTTGTTTAGTGTGTAAAGCGGACAAAGTGAAATGTTTTGGGGAGTAAAATAGACTTTCGACCAAGATAAGAAAGATGGCTCCAGAGTGACGACTTTCTAAATCTTATATATACTAATTAGAGGCTCCTTTTGAGACCTCCACATTAATCGGAAGAAAATCCTCTAAATTCTCAGAAAAAAAGCAAAACATCCAACCATCCATTAGTCGTGAAGCGTGATTACAACCGTTAAGATTAAGAGGTCTGCCCGCACCCATCCAACCAATTGTGCTGCTCCTGGACTCCCCACGTATTATAATACATATATGGATGGAAATTTTGTCGACCTCCTTTTACGTATCTCTAGACGAATTTGATTCCATCTATATTTTCCATCATCTTCGCAGTGGCCATAGGAATCTACTGCGGTCAGGCACAAACCTAGCCGCCGCCGCAGCAGCTGGTGATCCGAACATCATGCACACGGCCTCCAACAAGAACAAATCAACTTCGCAACGACCATATGAACCTGCTGTGGTCAGGTGCTAATCTAGCCGCCGCCGCTGGTGATCTCGACAACTTGCCTCCACACGGCTTCTAGCAAAGAATGAGATCATCTTTGCAGTGGCCATACATACCTGCTGTGGTCAGGTGCTAACCTAGCCACCGCCGCTGGCGATCTGAACAACTTGCGCATGGTTTCACGCAAGAACGAGATTTGAATCACAAGTAAGGGCCTCATACATCATCCTTTGTATCTTGATCAACAATTACGAATCCAATTCCTTCTGTTCAATCCCACATACTTGCAGTGACCATAAGAAGCTGCAGCGGTCAAATCTTAAACCAGCCAGGCTATTGATGGCGATAGAAGAAACACCAACACGGAGCCTTGCAAGAACGAGAGCTGCATGAAAAGTAAGGCCTTGACAAAGCATGGTCTCCTAATAATGCAGGTGACATGCATTCCTATAATAAACAATTAGATATCTGCAGTGTACTCCATCCACAATATTGCCGATGAAGTATGGCGACGACACAACGGTGTGCCATCTTGCCATGTGTGGATATCAACAACTTCCTGAGATGCTACCAGCTATATTTCAAAACAAGAGCAATGGCGGAAACACCCAACTAATGTCATGTTCAAGGTCAGCACCGGAGCTGGTGCATGCCGCAATACGAGCAAGAAGCCCTCGGAGTTATTGACCTCTAAGTGGAGACGGTTCAACCTCATAAGGAGCGAGGATGTCATGATTCTGGAGACTGGAGTTCAAGGCCTGAAAGGCTATGGGTGTCCACGAAGCTGGCTTGTGCGAGGGCAAGAGAGAACAGTTCAGATATATCACATACAAGTGCATTCTATACAGAATCTTTTTCACTTATCTTTTTGGATTCTGCATTACATATACTAGTCCATCAACCCGTGTCGACGCACGGGCTACTAACTTTAGAAGCTTAGTAGGGACGGTTTTAAGGAAAAGTTACGTAAAGTTCAAGCTCCAAGATGGCAATTATTTTTTGATATATTCTATTAAAACTAAAAAAATTAAAAAATCAATATGAAAAACATATGTACATTAATCAACAACTCAGCATTTTTGTAGTTTTCGTGAAGCTATCACACAATTTACTAAAAGAAAACTGTTATGCATTTTCACCGTACTTTTCATTATTTCATCATGTTATTTACCACCTTCAAAATAATTATTCTAGAAATTATTGCAAACTAAAATATGATTTTACTATGTGCAATCCTTTACTTATGACAATTTCTGTTTGTTTTAACACATAGTATGGTTCACCATACTGTATTTTCATAAATAGGAATATATTAATTACAGCCTCTACAGCGTAAAATGCATATAGCTACGCCTTATTGACTCAATCAGGATGAAGTTAACGTCTTTATTGGCAAAATGAAGATTGATGACATCTGTTGTCCTTCTTTAGTTTGAATCTCTTTATCGTCCATACAGCTTGTTTTACTGCCCACTCATCACCATGACATCTGTTGTCCTTCTTTAGTTTGATACTCTCCCATCAAATCTATGTTGAGCGCTAATAAAATCAAAGTTCAGAGGGACCTTAAACCCATGCAAGGAATTGTAGTTTTTGTCAATTCTTCAACACCAGCAGGGTCATGTCGCCATCATCATTCTGCTCCTGGCAAAAAAACTCCTGCTTTCATGTACGCACCATGATCTAAGTAACAGATATTATCTATCTAGCATCTGATCTAAGTGACAGATATTTTCTATCGGGCATCTTAGACCAGTTACCATTTAGTTACTACAGAAATACATTCCTTTCTATTGTTGCTTCAATTTACTCACTGAGGAGTTTATTTAATTATTAAAGGTGCATGTACTATGACACCACTGGACGGTAAGCCCAAAAGAAATACTGTCATCTCTGTGCAAGGTCAAAGGAAACAACTTGAATACCACACATGTGTCCCTGAAGCTAACACAAATTAGTATCTTGTGGGGTATGTATTCGTTTGAAAAATGAAGCTGCTACTCCTAATTACTTTGTGTACACTTGGCTAAAATATTATATCTAAATAATATTTTACTTTATTGAGGAATAGAACGCCAACTTGATGATGTTATAATGTGTGGTTTCCCAATATATACTCCCTTCTGTAAATGAGTATCATATACAACTATTTGAATAACAAAACATGTAAATGATTCAAATTAACCTGGATCGAGTCATGCAATGTAGAGAGTCAAAAGTTGCCATTATTTTTCAACACATAGTTGTGATGTCCACCATGGTTCAGCGCCCTTCCCAAAACAACAACCTTGCTCTGTCGCTAGCTGCATGTCATATGGACAACGCAGCTGTCCCTGCTCTGTTCAAGATTACGCTCCGCAGTCTGACCTTCCATGCTAAAGTTGGACTAATTAAAAGATTAGAAGCCTCTTCCTAGCTGCAGCCTACAGGGTGCGGGAATCCATATACATGCGTTGTGCGAGAGAAGCTAATGCAGAATGGTGGTGATATTACTTAATGACGATCTACGTGATGACGAAGGTCTGGATGTTTCATACCTGTCTGCTGAAGCCACGGGGCTACCATAGATACTCGTTTCTTTCAACAGCATAGGTTTTTTCTCGCATCAGCTCGGCGTCGGCGATACATGCGCTCGGCATCCTTTCGAAGAATCGACAACTTCGTCTGGCATCTGGAACCGTACCTGTGCAGGACTGAAGATAATCAAGAAAAAAATCGCTGCTTGCCAGGAGGACTCTCTCTCGGGAACCATCGCGAGTTTCTGCCAAAGTAACTACGATCTCTCATCGGTTGCGAATGAACTATATGATCTCTCAGCAGTTGCGGAGGAACTACGATCTCAGGTAGCATATGCGGCATTCGGAGGTAGTAGAAGATGCGGCGGCGTTAGGGCTACAGGTTGTCTTATACGTAACAGAGAGAGACGTATATGTTTGGAAAAGCACGGAAAACGTGTCCCGATTGGTAGTATCCATCATGGGTAGATTAGTTTGTATAATGGCATATGTGGGTAATTTATTAGATATTTGATCCGACGATAATAGTTGGTGATGAGGACTGATCGAGGGTCAGATGTTTTGCTTTTTGTGAGAATTTCTAGGATTTTTTCCGATTAATCTGGAGGCCTCAAAAGGAGCCTCCAATTAGTAAATATAAGATTGAAAAAGGAAAAAAAATGATTCAGGGAAAATTGATATGGTGATAAACGTCTTGCAGCATAGACATGGCAAACAAAATGTGACATGAAGAGGTCCTGCGTCCTACATCCAACAAAGCCATAAAGGAAAATGTGTGTTAGCCACGCTAGCCACTACAGTGGGCTCAGGTGTCGGAACTACCGAGTACCAAGTGGTGCAACACGAGCAAGACGACCGTATGGGGATAGCAGTGATAGTAAAACAGTCAGGGACGATATATCCGTTGCATTAGCAGAGTCCACAAAGGCAAGCAAGGTAAATTTACATAAAAAAACAAACAAGGTAAAAGAAGTCGTGCACAAGATATATATCCATCTACTAAAACAATAATCTTGGAGATTATGTTTTAAGAATATAGTATGTGATTTCTAATTGCAGCAGGGTAAACATTGCTCCTTGCCTGCCGTAGTGTTTTAGTATGAGCAGTAATGATCGTAATTGCACCGATCCGCATACAAGCTTTATTCCTCAATGCCAAATAATTATTTGAAGCAATACTCCACTCAATATAGAAATTATGAGATAAATTAGAAATCATTCAAAGGCTAATTGAAAGAAAATGGATGATGATGTCCGTGGGAAGAGAGAAGACAATATTTAAATATGTTTTAATATGTAAGAATATTAAAAGTTTATTTTATTCATAAATAGATTGTATGACCCGTGCATATGCACGGGTTGATAGACTAGTTCTTACTAACCTATGGAAAGGTGGTGTCCAACACATTGGATGGTAGCTTAATCAAATACCATTCTTTTATGATTCACGTAATCATAGACTTTTAAAATTTTACCAATCTAATGTCAGACGTAAGTTGTAGTTTATAGGAAGAAGATAGGACCGTATGCATTGTGTGATGCAAAAGAATAGACCTTTTCTCAAAGAAAGCACATAAAGCAAAAAATCAAGATACCTGCCCTGTGCGTTACTCTATGGCACTCAGCCACTCGTAGCACGGCTATCAGCCTTTCTATCTTTGACATATTCCTCGCTTCCTCAGTGCTCCAGCCAGCTAAAATGATGTTAGTAGTGTGCACATTACACTACACTCTCATAAGTCGAAGTAGCATCTTCACCTCTTTAATAAAGATATCGTAGCATTATGCTTGCCTTTTTCTGATCATTCCGTCACCAGTAAAAGTAGCATGCACATCTCAGAGATCATCCCTGTAATTAAAAATGTCCGTCCCGTCAAACCGATTGCACTTCAGATCAAATAAATTTACATTGACTGTCGTTCTATCATCACTTTATACATCTGTTATAATATAGATGAGGCTTCCAGTTAACATAAGAACCGATCGCATTGCCAATTCTGTATGAAACCTTAGACTAAGGCCCGTTCGTTTCCACCCTCTAAAATTTATATATTGTCACATCAAAGAAAATCTTACTATTTAGTAGTACTTTTATTAATTTAATAACAAAACCTATGTCGCAACCCCCTCTAATTTGCGAGACGAATCTAATGATCCTAATTAATCTATGTTTTGCTACAGTAATGCTACAGTAAACATCTTCTAATAACACCATAATTATCCTCGTTGGATTTGTCTCGTGAATTAGGTAGGAGGGTTTGCAATTAGTTTCGAGATTAGACTTTATTTAGTACTCCAAAATGATAAAATTCTCTTTGATTTGACCCCTCTAAAAATTATATAGCTGGAAACGAACAGGCCCTAAGTTTCTAATCCAAGGACAGTAGAGAGTGCCCAAGATTGATGCACGTGATGGTGACAGTGACCATTTCCTACTACCGTACGAACCGTGGCATGCAACGCAAGTAACCTCATATGCCTATATGACACGCAGGTCTCGTGTGTGCACAAACATGGCTATATATTCATGATTATACAAGCTGATAGCTTCCATTCATGAAGGTGTAGTTCAGCTCCTGGCTAGCATAAAATCCAATCACTGTAACAATACCCGTCAACGTAAATTAGGCATAAACGGCCCGTTGATTCCATGGACGTAGCCTGCAGCGGCAGCTGGAAGGATTGGATGGAGAACATGGAGAAGAAGCTGAGCGAGGCGGACGCGTCGGTGGAGATGCCTCAGTGGCTGCGCCACTGCATCTACCGTGTCCCGGCGTGCATCAAGGACCTCAATCCCAAGGCGTACCAGCCGCAGGTGGTGTCCTTGGGCCCCTTCCACCACGACGACGAGGAGCTTCGCCGGATGGAGGAGCACAAGCGCCGGGCGCTGCGGCACCGGTTGCGGCGGGCCAAGAAACGGCTGGAGGAGTACGTGGCCGCTGTGAAGGAGGTCGCAGAGCAGCTGGAGAGCGCGTACCTCGATCTGGACGATAAGTGGCGTGGCGTAGAGGGCGGGGAGAAGTTCCTGCAGATGATGATCGTGGATGGGTGCTTCTTGCTTGAGGTGATGAGCCTCGTCGCCGAGCAACCGGCAGCGGGGAGCGGGAAGATCATCGAGGACTACGCGCCCAACGACCCCATCTTCAGCAACCACGGGGTACTCTATGTGCTGCCCTACATCCAGCGCGACATGCTCATGCTGGAGAACCAGCTGCCGCTACTCTTGCTCAAGAAGCTAGTCTCTGTTGAGAGCACCAATCCACCGGTAACTTATGCATGCTATGTTCCTTTTTTCCCGCGTCGAATTAATGATACAATGATAAAATCATAATTGCACAGTTATATATGCTGTTCATTTCTCTTTATTCTTTGCTTTGTCATAAACTAGCAAGATGTACCCGCTAATAGCGGGGCTAGTATGACTTCTATATAAAATATTCTTCAAATCTGTTTTTATTTGACATATTTTTTTCATATAGAGAGCATCTTTAGGGCTTTCAACAGGGCTCGCAATTCAAATTTTACGTTTAAGGTTAAAAAGGAACCTAGAAAAATATTTGTTTAGCAGTTCGCCTCTATAACCCCTTGGGCATTTTAAATTGCAACACTGTATGTTTGTCTC
>JAUNZO010004689.1:0-55167 GCA_031894775.1 Chloris gayana | reverse complement strand
TAGTGAGTTTTTACTATAGTATAGATTGGCTTCACAATCGTCATGGCTAGGCGCCGGTTAGGACGTCACTGTACAGCTTGGGGTTGAAATTAATGTCACTTCCAAACTTATATAGCACATCCGAAATGGAAATGCAATTCATGAATGAGAGATTAAGCGAGGGAGATGCTGCTGTGCTCAAGCAATCTTTCTTGGGCACCCGGGCTGCTCCATTTCTCTGTGTGGTGCAAAATATTCACGGATGTTGTGCAGAGACAAAAACTGTCATAGATGTTGTGTGGAGCAGCCCGGCTCATGCTTAGAAGATTGCTAGTAGATTAGTAGATTGCTCCACTACAAATCATGCTTGTTGAACAATCGAGTTGGTTTCAACAATCTACCATCTCCCATTCTAGATTTCCTCACCCTCCTCATAAACCACTAGTAGGTTATTCATGCTGTTATTGCCCTAGGGGTCATGCCACTCAACCACAATGTTCATGAATTGTAACACCTCATAATTACCATTGATCTAATCGAAGAGGTTACATTATGGTTCTTGGGTCTTTATATATCTAGCAACCTTGCTAGAACAACTCAGTGATCAATCTACTTTGTCGAGCTACAACATCCTTCAAATTTATGTCAGAGTTGAGATTTTAGAGGAAACTGAAAATAGGCCACCTCGCAGGGCGCCAGCCCGGCGAGCTGCATGGCAGCTGGTGGGAGGCAGTGGTGGCGCAGGGACCACTAGCGATGTCGGCGCTTCATCATCATCCTCTCCGGGTACGTGCTGCAAAGAAGATTATTGTCAAGACAAGCCAAAAATGAGAATCATGACAATAATCCTCCTCTTCATCCTCTTCACCTCATCAGCGGATGCGATGGCGACCGGAAACCATTTGGGTCAAGCGATCACCTTCCCTCATACCACCATTACTCTTGTCATTAACATGTCAAATTAGTTACAAATATGTCTTATTAATGTGTTAAACCATAATTTAAAGTACAAGAATGTCTAATTTGACACATCATGGATAAATTTGATATTTCTGTACTTCAAATTAGGATTTAATACATTAGTAAGATATAGATACAACTAATTTGACATGCCTAATAGTATAATTAGAGATAAGATGTTTATTTTGAACCATAATTAATAATTATACTAGGTTGGGCACATGCCCCTCTGCCAATAAAAGTCACTCTCTTTCTTCTATTCCAGAGTCCTCCGTAGTCGCATGTATCTTTTGAATCATGGATAGAACGTCTGCACTGTTTCTAAAGCTTAAAGTAACCCGCTCACATCAAACTCCAGGAAGTCGATAACCCTTTCTATTGTAGATATCAACTTCCGGTCATGTTGTAGACAGAGCAGAGCAACATGTACACTCCCGTGTGCCTGCTCACGCTCTTCTCCTGCAATTTTTTCTAGAATTTAATTTCAGTGAATAGGTGAGACTAATTCAACCTAATAGGTCAGGCTATTTATAAAAAAATGTGTATGATAATGTACCATTACTATTGGCTCCAGTTCACATCGTCTACTTGCGTATTTCACAACATCTTCATGATCAGTTGCTGAGCAGTACTGTCTCTCTATGATCAACATTAAAATTAATTATCCAAAAGTGTATATGTCATACTGTTGGCTCCAATGCCTTTTCTCCTGAAATTCTAGGAGTATAAATCGTCTTGGGTATCAATACATATACAGAAGAAAACAATGCAATTTCAGATATATGATTATTATTCTACGAAGAGACCAACCATAGAAATGCGTATGAATATACATGGAAGGCGAAGTAAAATGTGCATGTGACGAGCTGTTAATTTAATTCTGACTACTATCAAGAATATGTATAGCAGCAAGCAGATGTTAAGTTTTATCTTTAACATTATGGTTTGTTTGAAGAAGCAATCGGAGGAAACTCTAAACCATATGAGACACTATTGCTGTGGAGGATTCTTTTTCATGGTAGTTAGATAAAGGAATTAATATATGTTTGATGCCTTCTTGATTATGTGCCTTATGAGTTCACTAGAAAAATCGCTTGTCATCGGATTGAAGAAGAAATAGTGCTAGGCTAGCTAGTCAGTATTTGAAACCATTGAACCCAAAGTAAAGATGTGGCTTCTACAAAATAATAATGAGTTTGTTACTCCATTTCAGAAAGTTTTAACAGTTGTTATGGAAAGCGTAGACAATTTACCTTTGGTGTGCAAAGCCTTCCATGGTCACCATTTGGAAGATACTCATACACAAAAAGACTCACAAGATTCTTGTGTCGTAGTGTAGCCAAAATTAAAATTTCTCTTTTCAGCTATTCATCGCTTTTCTTGTTGTTTATGATTATTTTTACAATAATTTGTAACCCACTCTCCAATGTACCCTACATTGGCACCATATTTGTTTTGGTAAATACTTTATGAGCATAGGGGCATGTGCCCATGGATGACATATATAGTCTGAGAACCTTTTGATCTCGATCTCATGGTTTGATATGAATATTCAACCATAATAAAGAAACTTGTGTGGACACATGCCCCTATTGTCTATACAACAATATCCATTATGTAGGGTCTGGAAGGCTATTACCAAGCAGTTTGAGCATTGATAAACACTATAACAACACGGTCCTATAGCCATGGTGGAAAAGGCTCTATAGCTGCGGGTATCCCACCCGTGGCTATGAGCCCGAGACTAATGATCGATGGCTATAGACGGAAATAACATCAACCGTGGCTACAGGCTGACTTGAGAAACAAAAAAGTGGGCCCAACAATGTCGGCCGCCCACATGGCAGACCGCCGTCGCGCCGCCGGAGACGGGGGTGGCCAGATCCGGTCCCCCAAGCTGCCCCCAATCCGCCACCGCCATGCCCCTACGCGCTGCCGCCACCGCCGTCTCGGAGAAGAGGGCACCTCCCTCCGCGCACCCGTCGGAGGGAGAGGGCCGCCGCGCGCACGGAGGGGTGCCGCGCGAGGGAGAGGGCCGCCGCGTGAGCCGGAGGGAGAGGGCCGCCGCCACGCGCCGGATGGAGGGGGCCACCGCTACGCGAGCCGGAGGGAGAGGGCCGCCGCGGCGCATGCCGGAGGGAGGCCGGAGGGAGGGGCCACGCACGCTGCCACGTGAGGGAGCCGTCGCAGGCGGTTGGGGATTAGAGGACGGAGGGAGGCGGCTGGGAGAGGCGAATGAGTGAGTGGGCTAGGGTTTCTCTGATTTTTATACGAGATGGGCTGCGGTGGGCTGCGAAAATGAATCAAAGGAAGGTGAGCCGTGGCTACGGATGGAGCTTCATTTGTAGCCACTGCCCACTTTGTCAACCGTGGCTACGGATGAGGCTCCATCCGTAGCCACGGGTTATTTCTTTGTCGTGTCTATTGTATTTTGGTTGCCGTGTCTATTGTAAGTTTTTGTTATAATGAAATTTGTGTCGCCTCAACAGAGTGCGAGTGCAAAGACCTGCTCAGCCCATGTGCCATCAACGGCTTTCAGAACTGTGCTAGGAGAAGATGTTGTGTCCTCGGGAAGTGCTACCAATAGTTTTTGTAGGTGAACCACATAGTTGTTATTTGGAGTATAGGTACAATTGGCACCACAAATTGCAAGGCATGGCTCTATTGGTGATCACTTGCAACAATAAAAGCATATTTACTTTACATACTACTACCCACAAATACTAGTAATACTAGTAGTACTAGTACTAATAATCCAATGGTCCAGATTAAATATTTTTCTAGTACTAGTGCCACCAGTTATCTAAGGTAGTACTAAATTTAATGGGGTATTATAAGAAAAAATAAAATGGTAATATGTACCATAATTTTGAGGGAATTTAAATCAACTTTTGTGAATTTAAAATTTCACAAATATCAAATTTGAATTTCACAAATCCAAATTTGTGAATCAACTTTCCCAAATTTAAAATTTAAAATTCACAAATTTTGAATTGGAATTCCTTGAATTTTGCTATTTTCAACTTGAATTTTCTTAAATTTCGTATTTGAATTCGATTTATACGGATTTCAAATTTGTAATTCACAACTTTGAAATTTTGCAAATGTTGAACTTGTAGTATACAAATTTGAATTCGATTTCATGAATTTCAATTTTGAATTTCACAAATCACGAATGACAAGGAAAATTCAAGTTGAACATTCCTCATGACATTCCATTGACCAATTTGATTTTTGTTTATTTTACTGGTGGTAGTGATGAGGGCATCCCTCATGACATTCTATGGACAAATGATGAACAAGACCGTTGGTCTCACAACTACGTCCGAGAAACTAATAACTCGGGCCAATGCGATACAACTACAATATGAGGTGAATCTTTTCATTAATAATTGTGAACGTGACTCTCTTAAGAATTGTATACTAACTAATGGAGCTACATTACTTCTTCAGAGGATCGAAGCACATGTTTAGCGCGTAGTGGCATCTTGACGCCCAAAGAGAGCAAGTTGAAGTCGATGCGCTGATGCACAAATTCTGTCCTCCAAATGCTGGACCAATTATGTATTATTATGGAAGAGATCGCCCTATGAGTTATATATGGATGAAAATCTTATGAAGTCTACTTTCAGATGCAGCAAACTGCACCTCAATCGGAGCTTAGTGGATAGAATTATGCCAATATTGGTTAAGACTATTCCAAACCAGTTTCATTTTAGGACATGTTCATCTGAAAGTTATGTTTCTTTTTTTTCATGTGCAACTTTTGCTTGCCTGTTTCGCGTTAGGCCCATCTAACTTGGCAACGTATGCTATGAGAACTAGGTTCGTGTGCGAACTATGAGAACTCAAATCCGAGCCACATGATCTTGATCCAAGGAGAGCGCGTAGGGAGAGGTAGGAGGAGGATTTGCAAAAGTATTATTAAGGGGGTGATGATTTTGCAAATCACCCCTCCCACCTGTCCTTGGATCAAGATCATATGACCCAGATTGGAGTTCTCATAGTTCGCACACAAACTTGGTTCTCATAGCATACATTGCCATCTAACTTTGGTTTAGTCCAACTATGAAGAGCGTTCCTAGTATAAATAACCCTTGTTAAACCATGACCTTCCCTTCGCATGATAACACTTCTTCCACTACAACATAGGGGTAATTGTATTTTTACCACGACTAAGCGCAGACGTTCCAAGAAAACCATCCGTAACAGGCCCGTCCCAAAAATGCCATGAATGAGTGGATTTCGTCCGGTGCCACCTTGTCCATTTGGCCGAATTTATTTCTCTTTTTTTTTCCGGAAAATACACTTAGGACTACGTGGACCAAATCACATGGCAAGACACACACAAAAAAAGAACGAATGGCGGCGACGGCGGCTAGTGGCCCTACCCGTGTTGGAGGCGGCAGGCAGCTCTCTCAACGCATGAGGCGGGCGGCACGGCAGCGCATCGAGGCGGCGGGCGGAGTGGCATGTCGGAGGCAACCGGCGGCCCTCCCGGCGCTTGAGGTGGGTCATGTTGTGTTGGAGGCGGCCCACGGTCCTCGCCGTGCTGAAGGCAGGCGGCGCGGCACTTTGGAGGTAGCCCTCCAGGTCCCTCAGGCGGGCGGTGCAGCGCGTCAGCGGGCTGTCCTCCCGCATTGGAGGTGTGCAGCACGCGACACCGGAGGCGGCGAGTAGCCTTCTTCCTCAGCTCGAGGAGTCATCCTAAGCTTGAGGTATAATCGTCCCTTCACATGTGTTTTCAAGTGAAAAATAAAAGAAATATGGTCAAATGGGCTAAGGCCCTGTTTGTTTCAGCTTATTTGAGGTCAGATTATTTAATCTACAACAAATAATTCAGGAGGGTAAACAAACAGGCCAGATTATTGGATCGGATTATTTAATCTAGATGGTGGATTATCTTAATCTAATAAGCAGCTCAATAGGTGCTTTTTTCAGCTTATTTGGTAAAAGACCCACTACCCATATAGAGTTGAAAGAAATTACCCACCCATACCATCGGAGCCAAGTCACGGACGACGCTGCCACCAGCGCACCATCGAACTGAATCCTTTCTTCCTCCTCTGTTCTTCTCTTTCCTCTTCCATATCTCCCTCCCCAAATCCAACCAATCCTTCAATATTTTCACAATTTTGCCGATCCATCCACCAAACCGTCTGTTCTTCTCTTCCTCTTCCATATCTCCTCCCCAAATCCAACCAATCCTTCAATATTTTCACAATTTCGCAGATCCATCCACCAAACCGCCGCAATGGAACCTCCCGATCGCGATGATCCTGAAGAAGCTCTCTCCCAAGCCTTAGCCTATCGAAAATCGTTGAAACGGACCTTATTTACAAGAGAAATTGAAGAAGAAGAGAATGCCGGCCATGGCCGCGGCACTGTTCCCGTCCAGCTGGGATGGGTGGCACTTCAGGAGGACCTTGGGGCAGCGGCTCCGAGGGCGTCGCCATTGGGAGCCCCGACCTGGCGAGCCTGGACCAGGCGGGGCGCGGCCTGCCGGGCACGCGCCAACGGCGCCCGTCTCTGGTTGATGCCGGCACTAGCCAAGGCGTCGGTCTGCTCCATCCCGGGCAGCCGCAGCAGGGCCTCAGCCCTGCGGGTGCTGGCCTGCTGGGTGCCGTCCCGCCGCGCCTGGCCTAGGCCTGGTCAGTCCCAGTGCAGTGCACATGCCAGCTGGGCGGCGTGTCCCGTCGCGGCAGGCTGCTGCTCTGGTGAGTCCCGGGCACGCAGGCCGGTTGGGCGCCGTCCCGTCGCGCCAGGGCGTCGGCCCGGCAAGTCCCAGTATGGTGAGCGGCAGTCAGGTGGGAACAAGCCCCGGCGACATGGGCGACCAATCGTTCCTCGATGCAGTTGGTTTCACTGCAGGCTCTGTCGATGGAGATGGAAACGCCGGTTCCTACAAGGACCCTTGGTATGGCGTCGGTGCGGACGTATTCTATGATGATGGCTGCAATGACAATGAAGCCCGTGTGCGTCCAAAAGGCCGTGGCAGAGGTGTGTACAAGCGTCGCCGTGCCGCTAGTGGTGGCCGGTCACAGGGCGTAGGTGCAGCTGTGGCAAGAGGCCATGGCGCCATGCCACCGGCATCCAACATACGTGGTCATGGAACTGCAACCCGTGGCCGTAGTAGGGCTAAGGCGACATACAAACCACCAGGGTTATTCTGCTCCATACAAGGGGGTCAAGTATCATTTACGGGAGTTTAGAGCGGGACCTCGTGCAAGAGGGAAAAAGGAGGTATTCAATCATTTGCATTCTTCTCTTCGTAATCACATTGAGCGTTCTTTTGGTGTCTTGAAGATGAAGTGGAGAATTTTATTGGACTTACCAAGTTATCCAATGCTTAAACAATCTAAAATTATACATGCATGCATGGCGCTACATAATTTTATTCGAGAGAGTAAAATGGCCGATGAAGAGTTTGATAAGTGTGATCAAGATGAAGACTACATGCCCTTTCCTCCAAGTCAAGCAACTGCAAGCCATTTGGGAGATGAAGAAGTAGGCATGAACACCTTTCGCGATGAAATAGCTAATGCACTATTTGCTAGAAGTATGTAATTTTACCTTTTATAATATTTTGATGGAGTCACTAAATTTATGAAATATTTGGTACTAATTGCGTTCAGTTTTGTTATATAATAACAATTGGAATGGCCTCTGTAGCAACTAGGGGCATTATTGTCTCCTCACAACTATATGCAATAATCCAGCCAACAATAATCTGGGTAAACAAACACCCCTCCGGATTATATAATCTGGATTATTTAATCCAATACCAATAATCCAGATTAAATAATCTGCTTAAGAAACAAACAGGGCCTAAGTGGCAGTGGACTCGGTTGGAATTCACTCATTCGTGGCAATTTTGGAATGTGCTTGTTAAGCGTGGCTTTTTTGGGACGGCAGCCCTTACTTGTGGCAAAAATACAATTGCCCCGTGCAACATACATGTGACTACAACCCATTTTGATTCTACACATATTATACCTAATGGAGTGTAAATTGCTTATTTAAGACCCTAAATGAATTCAAATTAAAAAATTGTTAGCCACAAAGTTTTATAACTTTTCGAGATCTACAACTCTTATTTTGGTAGTTTCTCCATCCGAGGTCATTTACAAAGTTTGAATTTCAAATTTGAGAAATTCAAACTTAGTTTTTGTTGTCAAGATGATTTCAAATAAAAAAGTCGTCAACTAGATAGTTTCATAACGTTTTGAGATCTACAACTTTTATTTTTACTGTTTCTCCATCAAAAGTTGTTTGAAAATTTCTAAATTTCAAATTTGAGAAATTCAAACGTACCCTTTTGGACAAAATTAAGTTAAATTAAAAAGGGTTGAACTACAAAGTTGGATAACAAAGAAGATCTACAACTTTTATTTTGGTCTTTTTTCATCAGACATAGTGGCAGTAACATTGTTTACAAATGTTGTCTCTCTCTTCTAGTTTTATGAAACAATACGAGAGATGTAGATTTTATGAACAATGTTACTTATCATTTTGTCGAATGGAGAAATCGCCTAAATAAAAGTTGTGGATCTTTAAAAGTTGTACAACTTTGTAGTGCAACATTTTTTAATTTGAATATGTTTAGGGATTCAAAATTTTGATTTGATTTTATCTTTGCCGAGTGCCTAAAATAAAAACATGAAGCAAAGATCTCTTTACAGTGTGTCTAAAGAAAACACAGGGCAAAGAACACACGGCAAAGAGCACTCTTTACAGTGTGCCATTCTTTTTAGCACACAGTAAAAACTTTGCCGTTCATTTTTTAGCACACGACAAACAAAATCTTTACTTCGTATCTAAAAAAAACACGATAAAGATTGATTTTCCCGTAGTGACCTGTTGGCTCTTGTCCTTTGTGGCGGTAACCACAACATTAGAATTAACCCATCCTTCTGGTGGCGGTAACCAGGATTGCTTTGTAAACTTGACTCCTGACGGCCTCTCGGTATGAGATAAATGCCATAGGTCGCGTGCAGTATCTCCCGCCCAATGAACTGCAGCCCAGACAGTGACTGTTCTCCATGCTTTCTTTTGTTCCACAAAGTCCACAAAGAATGCATACCATCATCAATGTTTCCTTCTCCGAGCATAGCTTGGCCTGCAGTAGGTCCTTTGCCCAGGTCTAACGATGTAGCTTAGGGAAGGCAGCTACACGTCAGCAGTCTTATAGTCCGTCTCATGCAATGCCACATAGGATTTTTGATGATGTGGAAGAGATAGAGAGAGGTGAGAGAAAGAGGTGGTTGTTTCGCGAAGCAACCACCTCATACGCTAGAATTTAGGAGTATGAGACAGCTTACACACCATTGTATAAATTGTAGTTGCCATGCAACTCATAAATATTCCTTTTCTCATCCACAGATTTAGGAAATATCAATTTCTATAAGACAACTAAAACAACCACCCATTATACAAGTGGTCTAATTCTAATAGACCGTCTCGAGATTACGTGTCATGCATGAGACGGTCTATAAGACCACACCTTTGTACTTGCCCTTACTCCGACCCAGTCCTTGACATAATTCCACAAACATTTAGCCATTGTGCAATCCAACAGCACATATTCTATTGATTCCTCTTCAACCCCACAGACGTCTCAGTTGGCAATAGGCTCAATATGCCGTTTGTGTAGGACTTTCCTAGCAGGTAGAAACCCGCCAACAGAAAACCTGACCTTTGGCGGCACATGAATTTTCCATATCCGCTTCCATGTAACATCTTCCGACACACTGATCGCCACTTGGTTACGTTGGACGTGTACCAAATCCAGCAATTTGTACGTCGATCTTACTGAGTAGTGGCCATGTTTCTCTGGCTCCCACGCCCACCCACATGTCTTCCTCTTGAGCTCTCACTGGTATACGAATTGCCTCAGCATCAACCAGAATAAAAATGTCTCTGACAAGAGTTTCATCCCAAGTGCCACTATCAGTAAAAAGGTCTCAGACCCAGCTGACCTCTTGGCCATCTGCCAACGTAAGTGGCCGCCCTTTGAAATGTTGCGGTATCCACCTATCTTGACAGATATAAGATATTAGTTGACATTCCATCACCTATCCAACAGATCAGACCCCGAAGAAATCAGAATCGTGGAAATATCTTCCTTTCAACGATTTGTGCTAAAGAAATAAATGCAGAATTCTAAGGAAATGTAGCATTACATTTTGTCCCCTAAACGTTACTATAATTAACCCTCAGTGCAATCGAATAATATGGCTTATATGAAAATAACTTTTTTCTCTTGTTCCTTTGCCCCATAGACAAACAAAAATGTGATGAAAATTTTGAGAAATTTTCAATTGACACCATCTTATTCATAGGAAAGTAGTAGTTGAGCAAAAATTAAAATGATTAATGAAAGTGTTAAAAAAATAATTTTCATAACACATCATGTATTTTATGCCCGTTGTAACGCACAGGCACTTTGCTAGTTTATTTATAGGTCTCATAATTTTCTAGCCAGATTCCACAATTCTATAATGTGTCTGTACTTAATTTTATTAAATTGTGACTCAAATATTTGTTCTTTTTATTATTGTAGTCCGCTGCACAAGTGGTGTGAGCTGGATTGTGGAAACACACATCATATTTTAATTCTCAAATTCTTAGTCTCAAATATTCCACTATTCATAATTTTAAAATTAGCATCCACAATCTAAAACTAAAATAAAGATGATCAAAGAAAGAAAGAAAAAAAGAGACTAAGGTTCTAGTTGTTTGGTCCGTATCTCTTGAGCTTTTGATGTGTGTGGTCCGTCAGTCCGTCAATGCTGTTGAAAGGCCCTTCCATTGCCCTCTGAAGTCTGGACGTTCACGGCGGCAAAGCCACGCCGGTGACCGGCCCACCTGTAATATAACGCCGTGTGAATGAGAATCTAACATGGATGTTGTGTATTGCTAACTCTACTGCTTTACGGTTGGTGGAGACTCGGGTACAGCTTGAAAGAGAAGATAGATCGATTGAGGAGTCAGGGTCAACTACAGAGGCATCGGTGCAGATAAGGTCGAAGATATGGCCGTGTGCTTCTCTAGGGTCTTCTTGTGCCGACGTCGCATTTTTTCTCTCTTCCGGCAGTAACAAAACTTCAGCAACAGCGACAACGACCATGAGGAAAAAGAAATGTAGCCCCCAAGGCATAATTAGAGAAAGATTCACAATGAAAGAGAGGCGAATCAGCAGTAAAAATATGTGGCATGTTGCATGTGGCTTTGCCTGAAGGATGGGTCCACAATAGGAACAATAGATGATAAAATACACTTCTTGAAGGGTGTTTTCCCTAATATGAGGGGTATAAATAAAAGAAGAAGTGTTTTGCCCAATATGAGGGGTATAAAAGAAGAAGTGTTTGCCCCTATATGAGGGGTATATACAGGTATATGAGGGGTATATATACCTGTATATACCCCTCATATAGGGGCAAACACTTCTTCTTTTATACCCCTCATATTGGGTATATATACCCTTCATATAGGGGCAAACACTTCTTTTATACCCCTCATATTGGGCAAAACACTTCTTCTTTTATTTATACCCCTCATATTAGGGAAAACACCCTTCAAGAAGATGTGTCATGGAGCTCCTGACGGACTCAGACGATGTCATTACTATCCAATTATGAAAACTATGTGACCCCTCATATAGGGGCAAACACTTCTTCTTTTATACCCCTCATATTGGGTATATATACCCTTCATATAGGGGCAAACACTTCTTTTATACCCCTCATATTGGGCAAAACACTTCTTCTTTTATTTATACCCCTCATATTAGGGAAAACACCCTTCAAGAAGATGTGTCATGGAGCTCCTGACGGACTCAGACGATGTCATTACTATCCAATTATGAAAACTATGTGTGATGGATTAGAAAAAAAATGGCCGCCACGATGAGAGAGAAGGATGCCAGAGGTCTTGAGCTTGATGAAATTAACTGATTATCTCGACCCAGAAATTAAAATCTCTATTCAGCAGCGTCAAAACTATGTGATGCAAAATGTATCACGCGCCATGTGTGGGTAAGAATGATTCTCACATTATTCTTCACGACAGTGAATTGGACAACTGAATCATGAGCTATGATATATCTTGAAATCTATGAAAAGATTGCGAGTTAAACCGAAACCAAGGCGCATATATATTGTTCCTAAGATGTACTCCATTTGGTTTTAAACTGTTGATGTCAGGTAAACAATTCTAATACAACTTTCTGAACAATGCGAGTATTGGTAAGCTCTGTATGTACGGATATTACACTAGATGTGTACATTAATATGCCTCTAGAAGGGTTAACAATTATTGAACAGGAAATAGGAGTACATATAGTGATTACAGGTAGAAAATAATTGTTGTTTGTATCTTTGGTGGTTCAAACATCTAATAGGTAGGACTAAGCCTTTCTTTTTTTTAACTAAAAGGCTGTATATGCAAACCCATCAAAACAAGTTATGTTGTCATATCATATTTTTTATATATAATTAAACAACATTTTGGAATTCTAGAATCAAAGAATTCGAGACAAAATGTAACACACCAAAATTTCAACACATAAATCAAATTCAAAATTTGCGACTAACTTAAAATTTTTAGGATTTTATTACGATACATAAATTTCTTTTTAGAAAATCCATTTAATAGATAAACTAGAGGGAAAATAGATTTATTGAAAGGTATATAAGAAACAACCTTGAGAAGTGCTTGTTATTCTGCCCCTTTTATTATGAGCACCTCCATGTTTAAAACTCCTAATCCAAACTTCAAATCCAAAACCAAATAAATTCAAACTAAAAATCAAAATAAAGAAAACAGAAATAAACCCCGAGAAAAAGAAAAAGGAAAATTCTTCCTTGGCGGGCCTCCCTTCCCCTTTCTCCCCGCTCGGGCATGGCCCACCACCTCCCTCTCTCTCCCCCCCTTCGTGGCCCAGCCCACAACCCCGGGCCCCACCCCGTCGTCTTCCCCGGGCGTCCCGGCCACGCCGCCGTATGTCGTCCGCCCGACACCCCACCGCCCGGCCCCCACCTTTGCTAGCGCCGCCGCCTCCGCATCCCACGCGCTCGCAGCCAGCCCGCACCCGTGCCCCGAGCCGACGCCCACCTCCGCCCTTATCTTCTCGCATGGCGCGCCACGTCCGGACGAACACCCCACTCCGTGGTCCCCGCCGCCGCCACGCACGGCCAAGCGGCCATCCCGGCCGTCGTCACGCGCCGACCCGACCGCAAGCGATGCCCGCTCCGCTAGCTCACCCCCGCCCGTACTGGACTCCCTCGCCTCTCCGCGAACGCCGCCGTTGTCGGTCCCCTCCTCCGCCTTGGCCGTCACACCTCCCCGGCTATAAAAGCCATGCCGGCAAGCCCTCCCTCCCGGCACCGGCGCAAGACTCACCCCCACCTCCCCCTCTTCCTTTCCCACGCGCCGCAGGCCGCCTCCGGCCCCGCCAATGGCTCCCCGACCAAGTGCCGCGGCCCGCCATCACGCCTCCCCGGCGCCAACTACCACCATTGCTCCCCCACCCGGCCCAAGCACCACCACCACACACACGGGAACACCCCCGAGCGCACGCGCGACCCCTCAAGCACCCCCTCTTACTCGCGCCGAGCAACAGCACCACCACCACCGCCCCGCCGCACCTCCGTCCGCCGTGCTCGTCCTCCCCGCCGCTCACCGGCCACCGGCACCACCCCTCCATGCGGTGCGCTACGTTGTAGGTCTTCGGCGTGCCCTTCCCGTGTCTCCCCGTCCACCATGGCGGCCGTTCGGCAAGCTCATGGCGCGCGTTTCTGCTCCGGTCACCGCCGCCGCCGCAAATCATCCCCAACCGACCCCAGCCATCCAACCGACCCCTTCGCTTCATAAAATCTCCACCCTCCGTCTCACATCCAACGCCCTAGATCCCCCGATCCTCTCGAGTCCCATGCACTAAGCCCGGGGACCCGGTCCACTAGTCCGTGGACTTAGTCCACAAACTTTTCAATACAAAAATAATTCCTAAATTCCCAAAAAATCCGAGTCCAAGGTATTTTTACATTCGAGCCCCTGAGTTTTCTCATTATTATGTTTAGGTCCATGAAATTTTACAAAAAGACCCTCGAACCCCGTCATATCCACCGATTCTCTGTTTCCACCGATTCATTCACCATTAAACTCCCGAACCCCGTCATATCCAAACCTAACCCCCTTAGTCCCGATCATATCCTCATAAACTCCGACCTATCCCCGTCGAGTCATTAGTATACGCTAAACCTTACGATCTAAATGGAGATTTAATTGGGGCTTGATTGCTTTGTTAATTATTTACTTCTTTTCGTATTAGCTTCGCGTATCATAGAGGCGGAGAATCCGAAGGAGCCCAAGCTAAAGACGACGCCCGACGGCCCGACCTCAAGACGGATTCCGATGCGAAGCCAAGTAACGACATGAGGCATGACTGCTAAGGATATAGCGTTGCCGGACAAGCTCTAACTATCTTTTGATCATATTTATCCTATCAAACATAGTATAGAACCAACTTAGAGCCTACTCTATATTGCATGCTCTCTTGAGTGCCATTGGTTGCTTTGCATAAAATATTACCTAATTTCTTAGCGGTAATTTCGTTGTTGTTACCAAAACCTTGCCTTGATTGTCTTAACCTACCACCTCATAAACACCACTTATACGGACATTAGATGCCTAATGTACGGAATATTGCTATGCCTAGAAGCTCTTAGGAACTTTACTCCCTCTGTTTCAAATTATAAGACGTTTTTGACTTTCGGACTTCACGTTTGACCGTTCGTCTTATTCAAAAAATTTATACAAATATTATTAATTTGATTATGATTTGTTTTATCATTAAAGATATTTTGTAAATGACTTATTTATTTGTATATTTGCACAAAATTTTTGAATAAGACGAGCGGTCAAACATAATCTCGAAAAGTCAAAAACGTCTTATAATTTGAAACGAGGGAGTACGATGATACTCATCGCCACAATATACCATATATCTATTTTGCGAAAATGTGTTAAAATGCGTTTGGTGGTGTGAGTTGATGGGTGGGTGAATAGACCAACCGTGTTAAGGTGAAGTTGGGTGGGAAATGATACTCGCCGTGGGCGAATCTCCTAGTACTCGGTGTAGAGTACTTGATGTTAGGTGATGTCCATTTGTGATGGACGAGTGTTTGCCCTGCCATATAAGGACCGGTTCTTCGGATCCCAAATTGGTGATTAGTGTACAACCATAGAACCTGTTATGGGCAGGACTGTGCACCAAACCTCGGGTTATGCAGCAAGAAGTTCCACCGGGTGTAGTACATGACGGAGGTCCGGGGATTGTTTATTTGGTGAAGTCCGAGTACTTGGCACGTATATGGTGGATGGTATGCTTGTGTCATGCGCGTCGGATCCCCGGGCATTCGGGGTGGACTTGTGGGCGTGCCTAGTTACGGTGGCAGCATTATGTGTTTCGTAGCTAAGAACATATAGCTTGTGGGTAAAGTGTACCAACCTCTGCAGAGTGTATAAAACTATCCGGATGTCCGTTGTCACGGTATATTGATACGCCAAATCTTGAGATCATGTTGATTAGCCATAAATATTAAACCCTTAATGTGTGAGTGGGCAGCCTTGTGTCCGTGAGTTTTTGGAAAGGTGTTTGGTGTGGATAGTGGAGATCCATCACTTTAAAACTTCAGGATCGGCGAGAAGGATTTATGCTCTCCCCAGCGCCTACCAACTAAAATATTGACAGGTCCCTCTCTCCTTGATATCTATTCTTAGTGAGCCTCGCATTGCTTAACCGCTAGCATATAAATCAAGCCCTCGACCTATTTTTCTTGCTACAACCTCCATGCATAATTATACCTCTTTGAGTAGTGTTGGAGCTTGCTGAGTACCTTATGTACTCACGGTTTGTTCATTGTGGTTTTTAGTGAATAAACTCCGAGAAGAGATAGAGACGGTTAAGTTTTATCGTATGCTCAAGTTGCTCGTGGATGATTGAAGTGATCGGTTGTTGTCCCTTTCCGCCGCATACTCTGGATTGTCACATAGCATTATTTGATAAGTTCTCCTTATATACTCATATTTAGTATTGTATGGATTTGAGACTATCTATTTGTGCGTACCAAGTACCGATCCAGGGATTGGTACAGGATGCATAGTACTCCTCCGAGGCACGGGTGCCACATAAAAAAAAGAACTCATTGAGAGATAAATAATTGTATTGGATTTCAATATACGTATTTGAAGATCCTAATATAAATAGTTGAAACAAATGAAAACTCCCATAAAATAAGAATGTTTACACTTCGTGATATATTAAGGTTTTTGTGGTTAATTTGACTTATACAATTATAACATGAGATTAAAATGAATGTTGTGTAATTTCTATATTAAGAAATTAGAGCTTCACCGCGCAAGAGCGCGGCAGGTTTTTAGGGTGTGTTTGGTTGGGCTTTTAAACCTGCTTTTGCTTTTGCAAAAGTCAAAAGCCAACCAAAGGGGTCAAAAGCCCCACATGCTTTTACCCAAAAGTAGCTTTTACTCTAGTACAAATGCAAAAGCACCTCTCCCTTGCTTTCACCTGCTTTTGGAGGTAGATAAGTTCATGAAAATTACCCACCATCCACTGGTTATGAAAAAAAAACGATTCGTGATTCTATTCCCCTCCCCACCCGCGCTGATGCTTTGGTTAGTGCGAGAAGAGGATAGTTATGCTGACACCAATCTTTTGTAATGCTATTATCCCATTTAATATATGGACCATGTGGATGGAAAACATAAAAATTATTATTTTACTCAATTTTACGAATATTTTGAATATAAATAGTTCCAAATACATTCAGGAGCATAACAGTTATTTCTTTTACAGCACACAGTTTCACAACTGCTCTAACCAAAGGGTCTTCTGGTTTTGCCACAGCTACTTTTCCACAGCCTACAACTCACAGCAGCTTTTCCAAAGAGAAGTTTTTCGGTCCACAATACTTGCAAGTAGTTTTGAAAAAATACTTGCAAGTAGTTTAAGAGTATTTTTGTAATTTTACTTATCACTAACGGATTTATATTTTTTCATAAAATATAATTAGATATATGAACCACAACTTTATTGTAAAAATAATATTGAACACATTAACATAAAAAATTAATTACATTACTAATTTTTATTTATATTATCGCGAAAATAAAAATTAATCATAATAAATCTATCGCTTTGACGATAATACCCACAACATGGTAAAATACTTGCAAGTAGTTATGTATTTCCGATCTCAAATCTCTATCATTGGATCAAACTACTTGCAAGTATGTTTTCAAAACTACTTACAAGTATTGTGGACTGAAAAACTTCTCTTTCAAAAACCAGTACTGTAAAACAGCGATTGTCCAAAGCAAAAGCGAGAGACAGAAGCTTACGGAAACAAATTGAGTAAATTTGTGCAGGGAGGTGGAGTTGGCACGTGACGGCAAGGATCATCATCTGGCGGGCATCGTCGCGCACCCGGAGCATTGAGCAGATGCATTGAAGATATTCGTCTTCCCCCTCCCCAGAAGTAGTGGTGAAGCGGATGCGGATGTAGCTTCCGAGGGCGATGCAGCAGGCTTTGTTTGGATGGTGCGACCAGCTGCTTTTTCTCGCATGGCACCAGCCCGACGTGAGAGCGCGCGAGTGGGTACCTCGGCCAGCACTGACCATGGTGGTAGCGCTGCTCGACGGTTGAGTTCTTGGTTTTGTTGAGCTCCAATATCTCATGCATGGTAAATCGGCTAGCTAGTTTTGAAAGCAATTGACACTAGCGTATCTTCCTCTAGCCTGTTTGATTCAAATGTGTGTCCATATATTTCCCTGTGGTCGTTTCGCTGCAATAGGCACATTAGCAATCGGTTCGGTTGCAAAAATACAATGATTGTGTCTTTTGCATCTCATTGGTGTGAGTTACTAGTAGTCTATCATGTTTATTCGTCCTCTGGTATATTCGTCCGCCGCTACTTGATTGTTAATTTAGTTTTGAAATGCATGTGCGTTTCTCGAGATGGTGAATAGTTTTTACGTTTGCAGAGCCAAAACTTTTGAAAAATTGGATTTATATTCCAATCCCTACACGTATATATGGGCGTGGGCATACATACGTGTTCCATGTGTATATATATGTACACTCGAGATATTCACACGCGCCCGATGTTGTTATCTTTGGATTTCCTAACAACTGTGTTTTAAATTCTCTATACCATATTTTCTACAAGCAGAGGAACAAACTAGTTTAGCTGGACTGAATTTTGTAGGGTTAGGGAATGGTTCATGGCTCACAGCACGGTTTCCGTTGTCCTCTTCCTGGAATTTCTACATGGAGGTGGAGCTTGTAGTGCCCTCTCTATCGAGTAGCTGAACGGTGAGTTCTGAGTTGAACCTGCAGCCGCACCCAGTGGTTTTTGTATGTGTCCTCCTTGAATGCACTGGCTCTATGACTCAGAGTAGCGGCAAATCTTTTTCAGTTGTCTCCTTGTGCATTCTAGTTAATTAGTTGTTAGATTGGCTTCACCAATCGTCATTGCTAGGCGCCGGTTAGGACGTCACTGTACAACAGTGGCGTCTATTTTCATTTGGTTTCAGCAAATTTAACAAAATCTACATATGATGGTTGAAATTATTGTCACTTCCCAACTTATAGCACGTCCGAAATGGAAATGCAATTCATGAATTTGAGATTAAACGAGGGAGATGCTGCTCTGCTCAAGCTATCTTTCTTGGGCACCCGGGCTGCTCCATTGTTCTGTGTGGTGCAAAATGTTCACGGATGTTGTGCAGAGACACAAAACTGTCATAGATGTTGTGTGGAGCAGCCCGGCTCATGCTTAGTAGATTGCTCCACTACGAATCATGCTTGTTGAACAATCGAGCTAGTTTAAACAATCTTCCGTCTCTTCCCATTCTAAATTTCCTCGCCCTCCTCTTAAACCACTAGTAGGTTATTCATGCTGTTATTGCCCCAGGGGTCATGCCACTCAACCACAATGTTCATGAATTGTAGCACCTCGTAATTACCATTGATCTAACCGAAGAAGTTGCATTATGGTTCTTGGGTCTTTATATATCTCCCAACCTTGCTTAGAACAGCGCAGTGCTCAATCAACTATGTCGAGCTACAACATCATTAGCTCTTCAAATTAATGTCAGAGTTGAAATTTTAGAGGAAACTGAAAATAGGCCGCGCTTGCCGACGGCGCGGACAGCTACCTCTTCTCGCAGGGTGCCTACTCGGCGAGCTGCATGACGTAGCTGGTGGGAGGCAGCGGCGACGCAGGGACCACTGGTTATGTCGGCGCTTCATCATCGTCCTCGCCGGATACGAGCTGCTGCCGCTGGCAGCTGCAACGCGGGCAGACGGGGCAGCTTGGGCACGCCGCTGGGGTTGGTACTAGCTCAGCGGAGGTCGGCGGCGATAGGCAGTACATCGGGCAGCGCCGCCCGATTGTCTTGTGGGGCGAGCCAGTGAGCCTGCTCACGCCAAGGTAAAGGCCATTAGTTATTAACTTCTAAAATTTAATCTACACCGTTAGATCCAACTAATAGCCATTAGTTAAGGAAAAATAATGGCCATTATTTTGGACCTGAAAACACCCCAAATTACTGAGCTGCTATTTGCCCAAGCATATGGACATCTCCCTTTATTGGTTGGACAGCGTGGCAGCCAAGATGCAGGATCATGGGTTGGGTTGCATCAATTTATTGACCTCGTATTGTCTTGTCACCTGCTTTGTTGCTTGTCTATATCAAAATCAAGCAATCATGGTTAATTAACGAGATGTGTGGTATAGAAGATAGAATTGGAGTGAAGCCACTGAGAATGAGGAAAACTGACAGGGTCTAACAGGTTTGAGATGAAATAGAACATAACAATAATTTTTTTCATTGTCAGCCTAAATGAAAAGTAGGCTCATGTTATTTTTCCTTACATGTTCCTTAGAAACTAGTAAAGCTACCCGTGCAAATGCACGGGCCATACTGTATGAGTTTGTCGACGTTGACGATAATTAGTTGTAACAAATAACAGTTGGATTTCCTTTTATAGAACCAATCCAATTGGATTACATTTTTTCAATGAAAACATTCCTTCTTTATAATCCTTTGTATTTAGTTCATTCCTTTTTCAAATGACAGATTAATCGAAGCACCACAGAAGTATGAATAATTTACAGGGAATGGTTTATTGTTGTATTTTAGTCTTGGAGTCACTGGACTTAGAATGAACTTCCTGTTAGCCTTAGAAACCTCACCGGATATCCTATGGTGAAACAACATTAAGATTTTTTTTTTTTGGGGGGAGGGGGGGGCAGTAATTTATTCTAGCAATCAGAAGCTGTTATCACAAGTCACTGTAATTATATCTCTGCAACGTCACTGCCACTGGTGGTTGATTCATAATTTCTGATTTCTGTATACTACTGATGTATTACTGATTAGAAAATCTACAGACCATATATCTTTTTGGATCTTTTTCACTAATAAAAAAGATAGGTTAAAATGGAAACATACAAACTTTTGATAGCTTGAGAAATTAAAGGTTACCAATTGACAATTGTGGCTCCGAAGCGTCACCAAAGGTTTGTCTGTCGCGCTCCTCCAACAGCACCATGTAATTAGAACAAAGGTTAAACAACATTGATTAGAACAAAGGTTAACAATATGTAATTACATGAAACATGAATTAAAGAAAAATTAAAGATACACATAGAACAACATTGAAATAAATTACTTGACCCCTCCGACTCTTACATTTCAATTTCAATTTGTTCTTGGGACCCAACATGTGTCGCTCAATTCTATGTCCTTCTTCACCGTATATGGGACAATGATGTTTTATCGAGTCCTCATTAAAGTAACTCGTTCCATACATATCTGTGCCATATCCCTTGCTCATGTCATCAAGCTCGTTTCTCAAGTGTTTTGTCCTCTATCTTCCTCTTTTGTCTTTCAAAAGACCAACATCGGGAATATAGTGCTCTCCTGTATATTCAGATCATTGCATGGAGTCCAGACATGGTTCAAATGTGGACTCCCAACATCAGGAACGAGTTCATGTAAATTGGAGTCACATAACTCAAACCTCGGATACGGCATGCAGTCATTACATCTGAGCATGGAACATGAAGCAGTTGGGTCATGCATGTGCACAATACATTGTCTCCTACCTCCACCATATAAACCCTTCCACCGGATCTCTACCTCCAATGCATGTATGACTAATTGATCTAACTTCATAAATCAACTCTCGTGCGTTGCAAAGATGTGCATCTTGACTCTTAGAAATTACTCCATCATCATGTAAGTGCTTTGCCACGATAGTTCCCCACAACTTACCATCCTCTATACCTTCCTTCACCTTTAATCACCGATTCACAAAGTAACAATTGCACTTGTGAAATGTGAACATTATGATGGCTGAAATAGGCATCCCTCGAATTCTCTTTACCACGTAATTGAACACCTTCAAAATGTTGGTAGTCATTGTACCATACCTAAAGCCTCTCTCGTCAAAAGCCAATGCCCACTTACTCTTATCCTCCATCTGCTCTTCCAACCACTCCATAGCTCCCACATTCATAATCTTCTTCAACTCCTCAATTCTAGCATAGCTTTGCACTCATGCTTAAGACCATGTATGACCTCCTTGCTTTTTTGTCTCCAAACATTTGCACCAAAGTGGCGTATGCACCACCTATTCACAAGAGGAGGATAACCTTCCAATTCCTCTCTACCGGCATTTATAACCCCCTAGTGCAAAATCATACAAATTTGCCTCCCTAGACCAATCACATGTCATTGAACATGCGTGATAAACCATGACCAGCTCGACTTGTTCTCTCCCTTCATGATTGCAAAATCCAATAGGAATCAGCTGATCCTTCGCGTCAATGCCTACAACAACCATAAACGTGCCCTGGTATTTTCCCATCAAAAATGTACCATCCACACTCATAACATGTCTAGAATGCCTACAGGCCTCCACACAGTGAGGAAAATATCAAAACACTCGGGTAAGGCAAAGACTCTTGGACCCTGCCTTTCCACAAGTATCAATGAAATACTTAGTGATGGGATTATAATGTGCAATTGCTTTGCCCTCCATGCCTTACCATATTTCACATGGTAACCAGTGAAACCATGGATAGCCTCAATTAGAGCAGAAACTGTGATGCGTGAGTCGGCCCATAGCATTGAAGCAACATTGAGGCCAACGTATCTTGCAGAGCATTGTGAATGCATGTGTGACACATCTACTATTCTGCATGTGTGAGGTTGCCTAACATTTGTGACCCTCCAGCGATCCCCGCTATTCTTCACTAATCGAGCCCATACACCACAAGGACACCTGGCTCGCTATATGGTACCTCTCGCACTGATTAGAATTAATCATGTGGTAAGGTCTATGGTGCCGCACTGCATAATCCTAAATCTGCCATACTATCAAAATAGCTGACCCATTCTAATCATAGGCTCCCCGCTATTTGTTTGTCCTTCTTTCAACGCCAAACCATTGTCATATGTAGAAAACTTGGTGCGACTGAGATCATGGTGATTAGGAACCTCCGGCAATTCAACATTCATATCCTTCATTGCACGCAACTCTTCCCCGATGTAATATTTCCTCCAATTTATCTTCACTTCACCATTGAAACTAACGGGTTCACTACCTCCTCTGTCACTATTGTATCCACCGACTCATGATCATGATCACCCACAATACCTTGCCCAGCTCCTACGAAATCAGTGCTTGCTCGACTATATTCATCTGGTTCGTGGCTCTCAGATTGCTCTTCTTCACCATTTGAATCGGCCAATGAACAAACCTCCTGTTCCACATTTCTTTCTACCTGCAACTCACGTTCCTCTTCTTCAAACGTGTCATCGGAAAAATCGTTCGTAACCACTTCTAACTCAAACATATCCACATCTCAACCTCTCTTATTCTCCACATCCCCTTCCACATTCAATGTTTCTTCTTGAGTCAATGTGGCAACAGGTTCATCCATGTGTGAATGACGTTTGATTCTACGGGAGGGTTAGAACCACCGTTCACATCCACACTATCGAGCACATCCACTATCACCGCAGCAAATTCACATGAGCATCCTTCAAACAATCCTTGTATAGAGTCTAATCATGCTCACCAAACAATTTCATAACCAGGTAATGTGCTCGACCACCACCACCGGTATCAAAATGACCACGTAAACTAACTAACACGCAACCATCCATGATTGACCGAGCACGATCTGAAACCTCTATGAAACTGGGTGATTTCTCAAATATGCTCACTTCTTCACACATACCGACCATCTCACCATTTCCACAAACTATACCACTGAAACAAACGAATAATTCTATTCATCTACAGCAAAACAAAGAAAATTAGTACTTTCCTAGCAATAAAAGACATAATAAGCCATTTTCATGTCTATGCTAATACAATTAATTATAACGACACATGCAACAAAACCTATACGTTAAATAAACATTCCAACCTATCAATCTAGCGATGCAGACCATCCAATTCATCCACATTCGTCCAAAAATTCCTACAACTACTCTAAACCCAACTACCTGAATCCCTATACAAAATCACAACTAAATTGAAAACTACACTGAGGGATTGGTGGAGTTACCTTCCTGGGACATCCACACGCAAAATCCCAGCGAACGACCAGTGGGGGATGGTGGGTGTGGCGGGGTCAGGAGCTGCTGGAAAGAGAAAAGAATGGAGAGAGAGGAGGAAGAACGGCTATCACGCGTTATAGGTTCCAGTCCAATAAGGCCACCGCAATCACGCCATCCCATTTAGCGTGATTGGGTCAACATTGCCACATCACCTAGTCCAACGTGGTGGTCCATGCTAACATGGAACTCAATCACGCCAGATCATACGGCGTGATTCTCAGTATGAATCACGCCATGTGACCTGGCGTGATTAAAATGTCTAGATCCTAAAAATTTTGTTCGATCATTTTTAAAAAAATAGATTAAAAATGATTATTTCTTAAAAAATCGTTGGGTGGAGTCTGGATGGGGTGGAGTTTAAAGGCTCTATAAGTCTTTTAGGCACTCTGATAGCGATGGCGGCGACCAAAAAGGAAACGAAAGAGGCGACTACATGGAGCATCTATTACCATTGCATCAGGATAATATTTTTCTATTATATTGTACAATGATAGCTAGCAGGAGCAACAGCAAACAACACTGACAAGATAAACAACGCAAATAAATGTTGCTCCTTTGTTGTTTTGATCCGTATGATGGGGCCATGATGGTCAGTGAAGTGAATAAAATGGGACTTGCAACAAGGAAAGATGAATGGAGGTTAAACAAGATAACTAGCGGAAATAAATACATGATATGTCAATCTTCAGGAAGTGCTAATTTAAATTTTCACTGAATCGAGTTTTTCACTGTATGGACTAATTTAAATTTTAACCAACGAATGCGGGGTATCTCTGGCCCATTATGCATGTGTCAAATCTTCTCCTACTGGAACTGTTTGGAACTGTTGCCACGGCTTGATACTAGCTAGTAGCTACCTCTGGCCTGTTTGATTCAAATGTGTGTTTATGTATTGCCTGGCTTCGCTACAATATGCACATTAGCTATTGCATCAGTTGCAAAGATACAATGATCATGTCTTTTCTTCTCGTGTTGAGCTAAATTTCCTCCACGTGAAAAAATATTCAGCCCAAAGCCCAGAACAGTTCAGCGCGTATGAACCTTTGATTGTCACCTTGACGAACGGTAAAGAATGCTTGGAGAAGCAAAAACCAAAGCATCAAATACCTTAGTAAGGTTGTGGAGGAGGCAAGGGAGTGAGAGAGAGAGAGAGCAGCAAACAACTATAGAATACGGAGTGAAGCAAGAGAGGAAGAAGAGAAGAGTTGCTGTCCAGATTCGTGCATCTTGCACAGTATCGTCTTGCAGCTATTCGGAGGGAACATGCGTTTCAATAAAAATATAAAAAAGAGTTATAGTTTAGAGTTCTAACCAGAAAAGATTTATAGTTTAGACTTATAACAACAACTCTCAAGTTCGATCCTACTCCACGCGCATGTAGACTTGATTTTTGCATTATTTCCGATTAATGGGCCAACCAGGCTATGTGTGGTAGCGGGCCGTGCCGGGCAGCCCGTTTGAACAGCAAAGCATCGTGGGCCTATGGGCTGAAAGGGATACATCGGCCGGGCTTTTGAGCCAATATGGTGGACTGCAACGTGATGCTTTGTCCTTGGTCCTGATAGAGAAGTTGGAGCGGGCTGTTGTACCTAAACATGTCCAAACGGGCTGCCCGACATGGCCTGGCCCGGGCACGAAAAGGCACGGTCCGTTTAGTTTCGAGTCGGTACGACACGAAATTCATTTTAGGCCGTGCCGTGACGGCCAACGGCACGGCACGAAAATGGCTTGCCGTGCCGGGTCGGTCCAATGGAGGTGAAAAATGGATGAGGTGGGATTCGGTTGAGAGCAAGAAGCTTCACCACTAGACCAAAATTATATTTGTTTCACTAAGGGAGTCATATTCGATTTGTACATTGATAGGCAACTAACAGGCCATACTCATAAACGGCCGTGCCGTGCCACCCTTTGGGCTGAGGCCTCGGCCCAAGCACGGCACGAAGCCTCGTGCCGGGCCGGCCCGGCATGAAATTATTTCGGGCCGTGTCGTGCTTGGGTCGTGCATTTTTTGTGCTTCGGACCGGCCCGCTGGGCACGGCCCATTTGGACATGTTTAGTTGTACTGATGAGAAGAAGGATTGGGCCCAGTTCATTGGCGCCAGGGAGAATGGATTTCAACAATTATTTGAACAGATTTATGGAATTCGATTGATATTTGAATTCAAACTTGATCCAGCTCCCACATTTGAACAGGAATAGGACGGATAATAAATTTATTCGATGTAATTTTTGAAAATATATACCGTTCAGATATTGGTGAACACATATCTGATGCTCCAACATGCACGAAAAACCATCTTTATTCAGCTCTCGTATCATATAATAATATAATCGTCGAACACACAGCTAACTAGCTAGTTCTTGGTGTAAACGGTGACGTTGGTCCATCGCGACTCCATGCGCGGTGACTGGTCGTGGTGCTGCATGTACACCCCGAACTTGAAGTAGTAGGACGCGCTGGGGATGACTTTGGTGCTGAACTTCTCCTGGCCGTCGACGAACACGGTCACCGTCGACGCGCCGACGTCGTGCACCACGTTGAGCCGGAACCACCGGTCGTAGATGTTGTCCTCCACGGCGGCGCCGCTGTAGAAGCGGAGCACGCCGTCGTAGACGTGCAGCATCAGCACCGTCGAGTGCTCCGCCCCCTCCTCGTTGTGGATCTGCATCACCGACGCGCCCGATGTCCCCGACGGCACGTAGCCGTAGCCCTGGAACTGCCACACTCCCGACGAGTAGTCGTGGCCCTGCCAAAGAGAATCCATTAATTCAAACGTGACGGTTCAATTAGTTCGTTCAAAAAGTCACGGTGTTTTCAACAATTCATATATAGATAGATCCGAGGAAAATCAAATTTTAAAATTCGACCCGGCAGCGTTGCGTTTCTTTTGTACTTACGCTGATTTTGACTTCGGAGCGTGGGTTGGTATGTGTGGCCGTGTTGAAGGGCTTGTCCGTCTTGTACACCCAGAACGTGCGCACGCCGTTGCGGTACTGAAAACGCTGACTCTCCGGCACGTTGTACGGGCTCTGCACCTGGAAGTCATAGTCGGTCAGCTCCACCTTCGTGAACCCCGCCGTGGGGTTCCCGCTGCCACCACCGCCGGCGCGGGCCGCCGCAACAGTCTGGGCGTGCCAGGACACGGTCATGGTCGTGGCGACAACGAGTGCCAGGAGAAGATATGAGCTAGAGAGAGAAGCCATTGCGCCCTGCGATGCAGATGAACTGAGGGCTGTTCTTGTGCTAGCTGCCTCTCTATCTTGGGTTTGATCGATTGGGAAGGCGGTGGTGTTTAAATAGAAGCTAAGTTTAGCCAAATGAGCGTGTGGATGCCTGATTTTTTTAATCTTGAAATAAGTACTTGCTTCTGTTCACTTGTCTGGACATGCACTGGGACGGAATCGTTTAATTTCTACTGCGTGCATTCTTGTAACTTGGGTGACAACATGAGTGAAACGGAGACTCTCGTGCGTCACGGAGCTTCCAGAAAACGATAGTCTAGCAATGCCGTACGTCGCACCATGCCGTGCACCGTGCTGGGACGTTCTTGCATCGCTATTAGACACAATATAAGTCTTCTGACGTTTTTCCCTTCGGGATACAAAACATTATTCTTGTATGGAAAGCAACCAACAAGGGAAAATTTTCAGTGCAAATTGCCATTTAGGTACAATGGTGTAAACATACAATTTCATCCGCTTCATCGTGATCCAAAGACCCTTGTTACTTCTAAATAATTTTAAAAGAAAGATAGACAATAGGGGAGGTGTTTACAAAGTAGCACATGTGAGATTATGAAATGAACACAGTCTTTAGATCATGATCATATGGATGAAATTGTATGTATCATTGCACCCAAAATTTATTTCCACTGAAAATTCCCCCAGTAGGTTCAGTAGAAGTTCTTGGAAAGTAGACTTATCTATATTCGCTATTCAATGTGTTCTTGAAAACACCTCCCTGATTGTCTATCTTTATTTTAAAATTATTTAGAAGTAACAAGGGTCTTTGGATCATGATCAAATGAATGAAATTGTAT
The DNA here is from genome assembly GCA_031894775.1 of Chloris gayana. NCBI lineage: Eukaryota > Viridiplantae > Streptophyta > Magnoliopsida > Poales > Poaceae > Chloris > Chloris gayana. The sequence continues at coordinate 27,468 of JAUNZO010004689.1, read as the reverse complement.
GTTTGCACCATTGTACCTGAATGCCGCCACCCCCCCCCCCAATAGGTTCAGTAGAAGTTCTCGGAAAGTAGACTTATCTATATTTGCTATTCAATGTGTGGGCACCTCCATTTTATCACAAAATACAAATGTTGATCGCCCATGGGCATGAAGTTATGACTAAGGCCAGTCTTAGTGGGGTTTCATAGTATTAAATGGCGTGTCGGGTATGTAAAATATATGACGTAATAGAGCAATTAATACGAAATTGATCAAATGAGCTTCATACAGGGACGGAACTCATTTGACACTGTTTCATATGTAGGGAACTGCATTGAAACTCGCATTGAAAACATATAGTTTCATCCCAACATATTTTGATCCATCTCAATGCAATAAATAGATGTTAATTTAATGCCATAACTTGTATATGAAATAGTGAGATAGAACTATGCATTGAGAGACACCATTTCATTCATCAAAATAAATTCCTAAATTTGATGTGGCACTCTTGAAAAGTGTAAGATGAAATTATGCATTGAGACTAGCCTAAAGAGATGTATAGTTATGACAGGTAGGTATGCGCCTTCTTTCCCATAAAATTTAGTCTAAATAAGTGCATATATTTTTTTAGTTTGAAGAAAAAATGCATATAGTACTTTTTAATACAATGAAATAGTGTTGAGCCCATGGCTCAAAAAAGTTAGGTGTCGCCAGTATGAGATTATCCTTGGGAAAAATATTTGGTCGAGCACGGGGACATGCGTCCACCCTAGTTTGATTATTAATTATGATTAAATATAAATATCTAATCTCTTATTATACTATTAAATTGTCACACCCATTTTCGAGAGATGAAATGGATGCGAGACGTATGTGTGCCAAAATCAGTTTAACACACACATACGCGATGTCATTAATGGTAAATAATATAAATATCCATATCATCGAGTATTACATTGTATCATTATCCTTTATTACAGGATGACTCGTAGGTCTAATAGAAAAGTACATCACAACGGAAATTAAACAGCATAGACGCCCACGTCTCCACAGGCATCGACCGGTGGATCGCCCCCTAGTACTTCTGGTCCCGACCCTAGTACGACTCCCAACCTTCTCCTGGAGCTGAGCAGCAATGTAGGATATGGCAAGTGTGACTACATGTCATACTCAGCAAGTGTAGGAAAAGAATGACATGTGGCTAAAGATAAGGAAGGCCAACATTGGTTTAATGCATAAAGCACCTATCTAATCATGTTTTAATTAAGCATCCTAATTACTAAATTTAGTGAGGTCTTCCCAAAGTACCAAGGGTATATCCTATCATCATTCACCATTCCGTCCTTTGTCCCTAATCAAGTGAGGGTCCATGACGCTCCCGACCGTGAGCACGGCTGTCATGACAGTTTACACTCTGTAGAGGTTGTACATGTTTTCCCCACGAGGAAGTGATTCCGCCCCTGTTGTCGGTGGACTAAAGTCTCCATTATGCCGGTGTCATCGGACACATAACAAACTTTCGGGGTGTGTGGCCAAGAGATCACCTCCAAGGCGGTTCACGGTGTCCTCCAGCTTTGTATGCATCCACTAAGAGATCCGCTAACCTGGAGGAGTAAACCCTCCACTCAGGCAGCCTCACTCCCTTGTGCCGGATGGCTCGAAGACCTTGTCTCTTCGCCACACCACCCCGGGACTGCCGGTACTCCCCAGCCATAACCCCCTCTCCTTCGCGCATACTCCATCGGCATCTACCGCATACTGCGCCAAGCCGCGCCCATACTTGGCTCGTGGATGTACGGTTTAACATGGATTATCGCTCCGAGAACCGGTCCTTATGTTTCAGGTGATAACAAACATGGGACTACGGTACACCTCGGACGTAGCCCCCCAACCAATCACTCAAAACCATAAGCCATGTTTCTAATTATCAAATTCATCATGCGAGAAAGTAAAGCAGTAGCATTTAAGATGAAAATTAACACATAACATAATAAATTAGCATGCTAAGCAAATCTACCCATTCATCCCAACATCTACGTCCATGGTGACAAGGAATACAGGAGCAATCAAAACTAGTAGGTCCTAACATAGGCATCCATCAATTAACATAAGCATGCATTTGCTATACTATGTGACGAATAGACGGAAAAAGGTGCAAAATGTGTCATGGGCACTTGCCTTGGTCGTACTTGGGGTGGCTGCTCAATCTCCTCAAAGTCTTGATTCTGCAGGTCATCGTACTCCTGCGGCTCCGGGACGTTCTCAACTATTCGCGCATGGCGCCGAAAAATACAAAGCATAGAAATAAATTAATATAGATCATGCAGCAAGGAATAAAACAGTATTATGATGCCCTAGATGCAAAGTACATGCTCCTACAAGAATTTTGGTGCAAGAATTGCTTAATTTGGAGCTATGGATCAAAAGTTATGCTAAAAGCAAGGTTGCAGAGACCTAAACATAATTAACTATATACTTGGAGGGGTAGCACGCAATTTTTCCTATAAACAGAGGATGCATGCGTAAAATTAATAACGCACATGGGCTAAAATGTAAAACTCCCTATTCCATGGTGCGGCAGGGCTATAATGCATAAATCAAGACTTATACGCAATTAATTTATTAAATAGGGGCTACACTCGTGAACTTTCCTAGACATAGTAATACGTGCGCATAATATTAAACAACGGCGGGGCTAATATGCAAATCTACCATTATCCAAAGAATTTACGAATTAAAATAAATCTAAAATACCATGGACCGGGTGCATAGGCCCTATGGACCCGCGGTCTTTAGGTCCACGGTGGACCTTTATGAAGAGGTATGAGGGCCTTCCTAATCTGGGCCCTCGATCCTAGATCGGATGGTGCGGGGGGGTGGGGTTGATTAGGAGGCGGCGGCCGGGGCGATGCGGAGGCACCATTGGCGGCGCCCACGGAGCTCGCCGGAGCGGCGCTCCGGTGGCCGGGCGTGTAGGTGGGGGCGAGAATCGAGGCGGTGGAGGGAGGCGAACTCACCCGAGGTGCTAGCGCGGATGGCGACGGGCCAGGGAGGGCCGGCGACGGCGAGTGGAGAATGGCTACGTACGACGGCGGGGTTCGTGCTCGTCCGACGTCCTCTACTCGTCGCGCGGGTCTTGGCGGAGGCGGTGGGTGACGGGGAAGCCTGTCCGGGGGTCGGTTGAGGGCGGAGATGACCGGAGCGGCGTTCTTGTTTGTTGGGCGGTAGTGTGGGTTGGAAATCGGACGATGCGTGGGGGGGGTTTGACCGGTTGGGGTGGGGGATGGCAAAGCTTGCGAAGGTGAGGGAGGAAAGGGGTGTGGTGGTGCCGTAGCGTAGTTTTTATAGCCCGAGGGGAACTAGGGCGGGTCTGGCGAGGCAAGGGCGGCTAAGACGCCGATGATGGCGGCCGGAGTTTCCATACCGACGATTTGGTTCATTAATGCCGCGCGATTTCATCGATTGATGGTGAGGCGAGTATGAAAGGACGGCGGCGATCACGGGCACGCGGCCAATTCAACACGAGAGGGCTCACGGAGGCGCGAGATTTGAATCATGGTGAGGGATTTGGGGACGGCACTTTTGGGGGCGGTCTAGGGTGCTGGAGGTGGAAGAAGGCCGAGCTGGGCCGCGCGGTTGGGCCTGCGCCGGGGAGAGAGAGATAGAGAAGAGAGGTAGAGAGGTTTGGGCCTAGGGAGGTTTAAGGGTTTTTATTTTATTTTCTATTTTTCTTTTTCTATTTATTGGTTTTTCTTAAGCAACTAAAGGCTAAAAGAAAATTTATTTAAGCTACAGATACGCATGGAAAATTCTACATGCCATGTTGCTATGAATGAATGCATAGATTTAATTATTCTTTTAAGAGAATAATTTTTGTAGCCCTTTTTCTAGTATATAATAATCATTAGTATAATTAATTTTGGAGATTTTTGGAAAATCAAAAAGTAGGGTGTGACATAAATATATAAAATTAGTTGTAGATATATTTTATTAATGTGTTAGATTTGACCCTAGTTGTAAAAAAGTGTCAAATTTGAGATATGATGGATGAATTTGACATTTTTATACTTTCAATTATGATTTAACACATTAATAAAATATATACAACTAATTTGATATATTAAATAGTATAATTAAAGATTTGATATTTTTATTGAAGCATAATTTATAGTTAATTAGAATGGACATATGTCCCTATGCTCACAAAAGTCACTCTTCTATTTTTTGCCACTAGTATATTGCTCGTGCTAACGCTACGGTAAAATTTGACAATGCAAATAAACAAATCAAAATGCATGTTAATGGTCATATATAAAATATGATATATTTAAAATTCACTTAAGGAAAGAAAAGGACTAAACTTTGACAATTTGTTTAAGAAAATTGCTCATGCTATGGAATAAAAAAACCAAACTCGACAACCAATTGGTTATGGAATTAAAAATTACCACTATATCTTCTAATAATAAAGAGACTATATTTGTTCATAACACCAAGCCAGGGAAGTAGAACATTGATATTTCCTAAAACAAAATGTTACATTTAGCATTCTTATGCCTCTTACATGTCCGGTGCTACTAACAAATCTATCTCAATAGACGATTTTGTAGCTCTTAAATGACAACATACAATTTAGAGTTGGACTCAACCAACTTCCATGAAGAAGAAACTTGCAGGGTCCACTTACGCCACCTGGTCCAAATAGGCATTGCTATCCTCTGAATAATGAGTCCTACTTTGGATGGTCAAATGTCAGGGTTGATGCTGCCTACATCTCGCAGATTGGTCTAGCCATGTTACTACATGTAAGAAACAAAGGAGTAGCTAAAAGGATTTCCACAAAACTCTAGTTCTGCCTAGGGATGCCTATAGGAATGCAGTACCTACACAGCCGAAGGAAGTCGATATGTAAAAGGGTTTTACGTCTTCCAAAATCAAGGTTGCAAGATAAAGACAGTAGATACCAGAGCAACTCCTCAAGTTAACAGTTCAGCAAACCCAGGCTGACCGGTCACACAAATGTCGATGTCGGTGAGAACGCTGCGGCCGTCACCGGTGAGGAGCACGTAGCCCACCGTCCATCTCTGTGGAAAAGATCCTGCGGCATTCAACGCAGTAGCATAGCGCTGGCTCGCATGATGGCTCGGTCCACTCAGGCCAGAAACAAATTGATCGATGTCTCTATCCACTGAGGCCCATAATAAAATTAATCGAGCGTTTAAGTCCAACGTGATAAAAAGCCAGCAACAAGCTCCGATGGTGGGAGCAGACCATCGCGTACGCCTGCATTCGAGCAATCGATCAGCATGGCGACAACCTGCTCATAGTATCCTCCTCTCCAAGCAGAGCCGCGCACGAGACATCAGGCCGGCAGCACTCTGCTGCTCAGAATCTTTTTCCCCCTTCCGAGTCTAAACCGATTATTCGCAAAAATTTTATCACATACCAAGAAATCAACCAAATTTGTTACACATTCATCTTGTGTACCTACTAATGTAACCATTTTGATATTCATTTGTATCCATCTAGCTGAGCATCGTTGCCAACGTCTAAAGGGAGCCCAAAGGAAACCAAAAAAATTTCCGCCTCGGCTCGATCGATTCTTTTATTGGGCCATACAGTCAAACCGTGCGCGCGGACCTAGGATTGCTTGCGTGCGTTGCGTCGTAGGACTGGCTTGGCGGAGATCGACGGTCTGTAGGCTGACTGCTCGGTCGACTGCCGAGACGTCGAATGAGATGACGATCCTTTTTTTTTTTTTTGATGAAACTGGAGGGTCTAAAGACCCTACAGGAAATTTATTAAATAACAGATTCGGGTGTGTACAGAATTAACAAAGTCAATAAAATAAAAGAAGATTACAGGAAGTTTTCCAGCCATTCTTTAATTTGAGGAAAGAACTTGGGTTTTGCCCTATGCAGCAAGAGGGAAAACTCTAATAAATTTATCTTTGCATCTTTGTACTGTTGGATCTTCATTTTCAAAAATCCAGTCATTCCTCGTAGTCCATATACACCATGTCATGATGATGATTATCTCCATTGCAAATGGAACCTTTAACTTCTTCTTGAAGAGAGAAAAACAGCCTTTGGATGTAAAGTTGTTGGATATGAGATCCCCACAATTTGCCAACATCTCTTAGCAAAAGGACACTTCAAAAAAAGATGCTGCAAAGATTCCTCTTTTTGCAGAATACACAATTCACAATCATAATCTTCTAAAAACATATTTCTTCTCTTAAGAAGTCCCCTTGTATTTACTCTATCTTGCAGTACTAACCAAAAGAAGACTTTGTGCTTCAGTTGGCAACAGGAAGCCCATAACCAGTTAAAAGCTGGATGTGTTTGAATGTGTCCTATAAGATGTTTATAAGCCTTCTTAGTGCTAAATTCTTTAGAACCCCATATGTAGCTCCATATATCATTACTCTCTGAGAGATTAATTAAATTTAAATCTTGTACTAGCCTTTGAAACTGTGAATATGCCTCTTCAGATAGAGGAAGATGAAAAAGTGTATGAAATTGCTGAATCTGCAAAACCTTGGCTGTCATCATTGATTGATTCTTTACAAAGGAGTACAACTCTGGATATTTCTGAGATAAAATCTGTCCATTCCAGAGGTCATTCCAAAAATCTATTGTAGATCCATTTTGCAGCTGAGCTTTTGCAATCCCTTTGTAGATAATCTGAAGTTTCATAATATCTCTCCACCAAAAAGATCCCCTTTTCCTTTTACCAGGCATTTGACCATTTCCATAATATTGCTCCCAAATTAGATGTACCCAAGGCAGATTCTCCTTGTTATAGAATTAATGGAGATTTTTTAACAAAAGAGCATCATTCTTAGTTTCCAACTTTACTACTCCAAGACCTCCTTCACATTTTGGTCTGGCTACCAATTCCCATGCTGCTTGAGATGGTTTTTTAGCATTCATGTCTGATCCTCTCCAAAGACAATGTCTCATGTATTTCTCAAGCTGTGCAAGGACTGTAAGAGGTACTTTAATAGTACACATATAAAAAGTTGGTAAAGAAGAAAGAACTGAATTCACCATCTGTAGTTTCCCTCCTTGTGTGAGATAAAGTGAGCAAGCTACCAATCTTCTTTCAACACATTGTACCAGAGGCAAACATTCTTCCACTGTTGGCTTTTGGGTACCTAAAGGTAATCCTAAGTAGGTAAAGGGTAGAGACCCAACTTGACAGTTGAAAGTTTTAGCCAAAATCTGCATTTTGTCTTCAGAAACATTTATTGGAATCAATAAAGATTTATTGTAGTTAACCTTGACACCTGTAGAATCAGCAAATGTATTTAGTAATGCTTTTAAGACAAAGAGTTGTCTTGGGCATGCCTCCATAATCAACAGAGTATCATCTGCATATTGAATAATTGGAAAGTCACTCGAACTTTGAATATCTATTGGTAACTTCAGAAGTCCTCTATCTTTTGCTTTGTTAACTATGCTCTGCAACAAATCAGCACCCAAAACAAAAAGGAGTGGGGATAAAGGATCTCCTTGCCTTACCCCCTTCTACAATGAGATGACGATCCTGATCCTTGTCCGCAACGTATTTGAGGAGGAAGAAGGCGTCAGTTGCTGGGACTGCTGCGGGGGATCGCGTGCGTCATGGTGGCGGAGGCGACTCGAAGGCGTGGGTGGAAGATCCCTGCGTTTCAGACCGTTGGATCTGAAGTAATCACATGGTGTTAAGTATGGGCCATTAAATATGTAAGATGTGTTTTTCTGGGTACAATTAGTGGGGTAAGTTTAGAGTAATTAATGACTATATTAGGGTAATTGGTTGCAATTAGCTGGGTGGAGAGTTTAGGCCAGTCTCAATGCTAGTTTCATCAATATAGTTACCAACACAGCCACGTCAGCTTTGCAGTGTGATGAAATTGTGGCTTTCATTGCACAGTTTCATGGGCACAGTTTCATAGATAGGATGCAACATTTTAATATTGTATGTGTTGTGATCAAATGTGCCATGAACTATGTAGTCTTAGGCCAGTCTCAATGCTAGTTTCATCAACACGCTTACCAACACAACCACGTCAGCTTTGCAGTATCATGAAATTGTGGCACGCAATACACGGTTTCTTGAGCACAGTTTCATAGATAGGATGCAGCATTTTAATGTTGTATGTGTTGTGATCAAATGTGCCATGAACTATGTACTTATGTAAATAAAACAAGGTTGAATGTCAACTTGTTAATTCATATGGTATTAAATATATTCATGTATATGAAAATGGTTACATATAGCACATTTTAAATTGTCCGCCTAGTGAGAGGACGCCATTCTTGTTCCAAATATGCTCCACCAAGTCTTTCTTGAATTGTATATGAGTTGATCTATCTCGAAGGTCTTCATTCTTGTCTAGCACCCTTTCAAATGGAACGTAGTCTTGGGGAGTGAATTCGGATTCTTCGACGATCACTGTACTTGGAGCCTCATTTAGATCAAGATTATCTTCGATGGCCTCTTCGGTTTTTTCATCTTCGACTATCATATTATGAAGTATAATGCAAGCTAGCACCACATTTTCAAGTCGACCACGATCATATAGGCGAGCTGGTCATTTTAGAACGGTCCATCGACGACGCAATACTCCAAAGGTCTGTTCAATATCCTTTGTCTCCTTCTTGCTGTTGTGCAAATAACTTGTCCTTGTCGGCGATAGGCATGAAAATGGTTTCAGTTTCACAGACCAAAAGTAATTTAGTTCATGCTTGCTCATCAGCACTCATTAGCTTCTTCCGCAGCCATTGCAATGTCTTCACTCTGTCATCCTTCTCTTCAGCACTCATAGTACTTGTGTCTTGAGTAATCATAGAGTTGTAGAGTTGCAGTAATTTTACCTCCTTCTGACCCTCCACAACCTTCAGGTTCATTCTTATAATCTCGAATTGTGCCTCTGTAGTCTTTTCACGTTCCTTCTTGCAATCTTCAGCAACTTCAACAATTTTATTTATGCTATCTCCGAGATTGACAATACCCTCCATAAGTTGATCAGCCTTTCTCTTCCCTTTACGCTCTGCCTTGGCTGCTTCTCTCCCAATTGGACGTCCTTCAGACATGTCATCAATTTCAATGGTCTTGCTTCTATCTTTTTCTGACTGAGCAATAGCAGTACACCACTTTGGTTCATTCTTTAGAATCCTCCACCAGTGGACATATGCAAAAGGCTTACCATTCTTCTTGGTAAATATTTGTTGTGCTTCATCCATCAATTGGTCATCTGAGTATCCACTCTTATTCATCTTTGAGACTGAACTCCTGTAACACCCCAAAATTTTAAAACCTAAATTTGATTCAAAATTGACAACTAATTTAAAATTTTAGGATTTATTCTCCGCTTCATGATTTTCTGAAAATAAAATTTCATTAAACCAAATTTAAACTGGAGAAGAAAAATATTTTATGAATAATAAAATACTGTCGTTTGAAATGATTGTTTATTTTACACTTCCTCTAATTTATTTATTTATGATTGTTGCTCCAAATTTCGAAACTACAAATTTATTCGAAAGCCAAACACATAAAAAGACCAAAAGAAAATAAAAAGAGAAATTTTCCCTAGCCGGGCGTCCCTCTCCCCCTCCTTCCTCCTCGGCCCGGTCTGCTCCCTTTCTCCCCGGCCCAGCCCGCACTCGGCCCCACCCCCGTCTTCTTCCCCGCGCTTCCCGGCCGCGCGCCGCGCGTCGGCCACCCGACGCCCGCCACCCGGGTCCCCTTTTCCCTACCGCCGGCCGCTCCGCACCCCACGCGCACACCACCGGCGCTGCTCGCACCCCGAAGCCGCCCCCTCCCCGTCGATCTTATCCCCTCGCTCGGTGCGCCGCATACGGACATCCACCACGCCGCGGTCCCCGCCGCCGCCGCGCCGGTCCAAGCGGCCCGCTCGACCGTCGTGATGTGCCGACCCGACCATGGACGACTCCTACTCCGCCGGCCTACCCTCGAGCCATGCGGGCCCCCTCCATCTCTCCGTGAACATCACCGCTGCTGGTCCCCCCCCTCCGTCTTGGCCGCTACGCCTCTCCGGCTATAAAAGTCGTGCCGGCGAGCCCTCACCTCCCTACACCGCCGCGGGTCTCGTCATCACCACTCCCTTCCGTCCCCATGTGCCGCAGGCCACCCCCTGCAGCACCGGCAGCTCCCCCACCAGGCACCACCGTCCGCCTCCGCCTCCCTGCGTCGCCGGCCGTCCCCCACCGCTTCCCTTGCTAGCCTCAACCACAACGTACGACGAGCAAAATACAGCACGTCCGCCCGGCCCCGTGATTGCCTTGCATTCCGCGCGCACGTGCTCCCACGCGGCACCAATGCTCCGCCCCCTCCTCCGGACATAGTGCTCATCCAAGCCGCCCGCCACGCGCTAGCGTCACCCCTCCCGACTGCGCTCTAGGCTACACATCCTCGGCGTGTCCTCCCCTACAGCCACAACCGTCGTAGCGGCCATCGAGGAGATCTCCGGTGAGCTCCAGCCGCATCTCCCTCGCTCGGCCGTCACCGCCGCCGCAAGTCATCCCGAGACAACCCCGGACGTCCATCCGAGAGACCCACGGGTGAGATTAGATTCCACCATACCCCTTCGCCTATTTAGATCGAGGTCGTCCATCACCGGATCAACGGCCGAGAGCGCCGACCCCATATTTAAACTCGTACGCCATCTCATGGACTCGGTCCACCACCTTTTTCAATACAAAAACAATTCCAGAATTTATAGGAAAACCCCGACTAGTACCATTTTTAATTAAACCCCTGGACTTTTCTAAATTATGTTTAGGTCCTTGAAATTTTACGGAAAGGGCCCCAACTTTTTGAAAATTACATTTCAAGTCCCCGACATTTTACAAAAAGGCCCTCCATACTTTTAAGTATTTACATATAGGTCCTTGTGATCTCAAAAGTATTTACAAAAAGGTCCCTAGAACTTTCGGACTTCATAACTTTTGACCGGGACTCGATTCGGGCGATTCTCGCGCTCACGCGATTGTCCCGACACGAGGAACCTTTTGCCAACCACCATAACTTCATCCCATCATAATAATTCCCCTCCTTACCCCCCCCCCCTTTAACCTCCCACTCCACCGATTCGAACCCCGATTTCAACGATTCTTTCACGATTAAACTCCCGAATCTCGGCATATCCAAACCTAATACCCATAATCCCGATCTTGTCCTCATAAACCCTGACCTAACCTTGCCATCCATTGGTATACGCTAAACCTTCCGATCTACTGGAGTTTTAAATTGGAGCTTGATTGCTTTCTTATTTATATTCTTTTCCGTATTAGCTTCACGTATGATAGAGGCGGAGAATCCGAAGGAGCCCCAAGCTGGAGACGACGCCCGACGGCCCGAGGTCTCAAGACGGATTTCGACGCCAAGCCGAGTAACGACGTGAGGCACGACTACTAAGGACATAGTGTTGCCGGGCAAGCTCTAACTATCCTTTGATCATATTTATCCTGTGAAAGTAGTATAGAACCACCTCGAGCCTACCCTATATTGCATGCTCTCTTGAGTGCCATTGTTTGCTTTGCATGAAATATCACCTAATTGCTTATTGGTAATTCTGTTGTTGTTACCAAAACTCCGCCTTGCTTGCCTTATCCTGTCATCTCATAAACTCCACTCACATTGACATTAGATGCCTAATTAATGTACGGGTTATAGCTACGCTTAGAAGCGCTTAGGAACGTTGCGATGATACTCCTCGCCACACTATACCATAATCTATTTTGTGAAAATGTGTTAAAAATGCGTTCGGTGGTGTGTGTTGATTGGGTGGGTGATTAGATCAAGCTGTATTAAGGTGAAGATGGGTGGGAAATGTTATCGGCCGTGGGTGAAACTCCTAGTGCTAGTTTAGAGTACTTGATGACTAGGTGTTGTCCATTTGCAATGGACGAGTGTTTGCCCTGCCATATAAGGACCGGTTCTTCGGACCCCAAATTGGTGATTTAGTGTACAACCACAAAACTCGTTATGGGCAGGACTATGCACCAAACCTTAGGTTATGCAGCAAGAAGTCCTACCGGGAGTAGTAGATGACGGAGGTCCAGGGATCGTTCATTTGGTGAAGTCCGAGTACTTGGCACATATATGGTGGACGGTATGCTTGTGTCATACGCGTTGGATCCCCGGGCATTCGGGGTGGACTTGTGGGTGTGCCTAGTTGCGGTGGTAGCGTTATGTGCTTACTTGCAAAGAGCGCATAGCTTGTGGGTAAAGTGTATGAACCTCTGCAGAGTGTATAAAACTATCCGGATGTCCATTCTCATGGTATATTGACACGTCAAATCTTGAGCTCTCGTTGATTAGCCACAAATATTAAACACTTGATGTGTGAGTGGGCAGCCTTGTGCCCGTGAGTTTTGGAAAGCTGTTTGGTGTGGATATTGGAGATCCATCGGTGTTAAAACTTCAGGAACTGGCGAGAAGGATTTATACTCTCCCCAGGGCCTACCAACTAAAATATTGACAGGTCCCTCTTTTCTTGATATCTATTCTTAGTCGGTCCCGCATTGCTTAGCTGCTAGCGTAAATATTAAACCCTTGCCTATATCATTGCTACAACCTTCATGCATAATTATACCCTTTGAGTAGTGTTGGAGCTTATCGAGTACCTTATGTACTCACGGTTTGTTCATTGTGATTTTTAGTGAATAAACTCCGGAAGAGATAGAGACGTTAAGTTTTGTTGTATGCTTAAGTTGCTTGTGGTTGACTGAAGTGATCGGTTGTTGCCCCTTTCCGCTGCATCCTCCGGATTGTCACTTAGCATTGTTTGGTAAGTTCTTCATATATAGTCGTATTTAGTACTCGTATGGATTTGAAACTATCTATTGTGCATTCCAACTACTCGATCCAGGGATTGGTACAGGATGCACAGTACCGCTCCGAGGGAGGGGTGTCACAACTCCAATATCCATTGAATTCATTAATAACCGTGCTTAGTCTTGACCAATGCACCTTCAGTTGGTTAGTATCTCTAATACGATCTGGTTGGGAGTCCTTGTTATATTTCTCGGTGATTTGACCCCAAAATGACTCACTTTTTTGGTCGGCGCCATGAATAGGGTCTTTAGAAGTGTTTAGCCAAGCACTTGCCCGCACATATCAAAGAAAACAGTTCAGCATTATAATTCAGCATCACTGCACATATGAATATAAATATCACTACACATATGAATATGAGTTTCTCAATGATTACCGGTCCGACTTCCTCGTCATGTGTCCAAAATCTTTTCTTCACACCCTGTGAGCACCCGAATTTCATCAAGGTGAAACCCGAACCCATTGTACCTCCTTACCACTTACGGGAGTGTGGCACGTACATCCATCACAATATAGAATCAACAAACCATAAGATAGAGTAAAAGCAAGGCAAGAAAGTAGAATCTCCAATAGTACATTACCAAGTTCAAATCTCAAATCTCATGGATACAAAGTGCGTGGCTCGCAGGCCATCGAGAGAACATGAATGAAAACTAGCGGAAGCGTCTCACATGATGAACGTCGATGAAGACCAACACCCACAAGCACTCGAGTGTAGACGAGACCGTCACTCCTCTCCGTTGGTAGGCTCGGCGGGATCCTCCGTACCAGTGTACTGAAAAACAAGGTGGGAAAGCCGTGAGTACATAGAATACACAACAAGCCGTAACTACCTAACAACAATGTATGCATGCTTGGATATTTCAAGGACAGGCAAGGACTAGCACCTAAAGTAATTATTCCTCAAGTCTATGTGAAGCATATTTTATTATTAGTCAAATTTTATAAGTGACCTTGCAGGAATCAATACAATCCTGCAAGGGTCAAATTTTATGTCCAAGCACACCTCCACCGGACCACGGTTCGAAGCCGGAAGTAAAACACCTATCGGGGGAGAAGAAGTAAACTAATCAAGTGGGTCGCTTAGTGATAGTGCCCAATACCTTGGGCTAGGCTATACGTATAGATTATATATCTCTGCAGACGCCGCGCGCGTACGGGCTAGGGGAAGGAGATGAACAGCGCTGGGCCGGGCTGGATTCGCTGCTGGGCCTGCTTTTTTATCAGGCTTCTGGTCCACTAGGGCCGGCCTCTTGGACAGGACTACCCACGACCGAAGCACTTGCTGGGCTGCTGCCTCCGCCTCCACGCAGCCACTAACAAGTGGGTTGAGCCCATGTGCTGGAGCACGAGAAGGAGCGGGCTGACACGCGTCTGGCCTTCGTGTTCAAGACGGTTACTGATTTATGGGCCCAATATTTATTAAAACCCCACAAGTCCCCCCATTGATTTTTGGGCAATTTATTTTCTGTTTTCTTATTTTCTTTATTTACCTTTTGTCTGAATATAGCGATAAAAAATCATGCTATCGTTGTTGTTTGATAGAAGAAGTTTTTGACATTTTATATGCCATTTCAAATAATCATACTGAGTCAAATTTATTATGGACTCAAAGATTACTAATCATTATTTACATGTGAAATTAGACGTACAAAACATTTATGTTTCACTCTGATCACTAAATGTTTCGATAAAAACTTTTGAGGTATTATCTTCATTACAGTGCAGAACGGCACACTTTCATTACTTATATAAGGAGAACTTGAATCTGCAGTGTGGACCGTGAATCCGTGTAGTACGATGAGCTCAACCAAAAAAAACATGATTTCTCTGCCTTAAAACCGGGAGAAGAAATAAGCATAAATAAACATGCAAGTACACAGGAAATAACAATTAAATAAAAGGAAATAATACACAATTATAGAGAGAACCGTATAGCATGGATGGGATTGACCATGCATGTGACGCATAAGTTGCACCTAAAATTAGCAGTAATAAAAAGATCAGCATAAATACATAGTTACACATATACTCCAATTGGGGATTGTAAAAACTAAACTTCATGTACATCTCTAACAGTGCTGACGATACTGTTATTTTGTGAATTGAACATAGTTCAGATGTATATGGTGAAACTTCAGTAATCGAAAAATAGTCTCTCTAGATATTAAACCTATGTGTCCTAGAACCTGGGCTTGTTTCATGGCAAATGGTGTACAATTAAATAGATAGATGGTTCTCTAGATACAAAAGCATGATAGATGGTTCTTTAACAACTTCCTACTTCATGACACTGCCCTGCTTTCAATCATCTAGTAATATCCTCATTCATGCACCAAGCTCTATTCTAGCTGGACCGCTATTCACATAATAGTCATGTGTATGTGCATTTCTTCTATAAGTCATTTGTCTAACTGAACTTTGGAAAAACAGCACACGAGGGTGTGCCTCCTTCCACTAGTCTTAGTTTATTTCTTCTATCCCTGAGTCCTGTGTAGTCATCTGTATGTTTTGAATCTTGGATAGAACGTCTGCACCGTTGCCACAGATGTTGGGGGCTTCCCTGGACATCAAGTTGAAATAACCGGGAGGGCTAGGGATATCCAAACTTACATCGAAGTCAAGCCAGTCAAGAACCCTTTGGATTGTAGGTCTCAACTTCCTGTCGTGCTGTAGACACAGAAGGGCAATATGGACACTCATTTGTACCTGTTCACGCTCTTGTCCTTCTGCAAATTTTTGTAGAATTTGGTCCACCGTGTGTGCATTCCAATGGTCCCACGCCTGTTCATTTCAGTGAATAGGTGAGACTAACTCAACCTAATATGTCAGGCTAATTATCAAAAACAATGTGTACAAATTAATGTAGCAATACTGTTGGTTCCAGTGCACAATGTCTACTTACGTATTTCACGACACCTCCATGATCAGTTGCTGAGTAGTACTGTCTCTCTATGATCAACATTAAAATTATTTTTCCAAAGGCATATACATCGTATTCTCGGCTCCATTGCCCCTTCTCCCAAAATTCTGGGGGCATAAATCCTCTTGAGGTATCAGTACATATACAGAAGAAAACGATGCAACGTCAGATATGATTATTAATCTACAAAGAGACCAGCCATAGAAGTGCAAGTTCCATGAAGGATAGTCTATGTTAATGAATATTCTATTAGTCAAGCAGATGCTAATTTTAATCCTGACATATATACTATAAGTTGATGTGACGAGGTGTTAATTTAATCCTTACTACTATCAAAAACATGTATAGCAGCAATCAGATGCTAAGTTTTACCTTTAACATTCTGGTTTGCAGTAAGAAATGAGTAAAAGTAAATTTGAATACTGAACCTGCCAGATTACCAGCTCATTGGTTGCTAGTGGGTTCTACATTTTCAGCAGGGTGTCAAGGAATTAAAGAAAGACATGCAAATTTCCTGAGGTTCTATACTATGGATGAATGAAAGTATTGCATATTGGTGAGCTGCTCTGTTTTCCTCTGTTTCCCTGCCTCTTCCAATGGGCAGATTACCAGCTCATTGGTTGCTAGTGGGTTCTACATTTTCAGCAGGGTGTTAAGGAATCAAAGAAAGACATGCAAATTTCCTGAGGTTCTATACTATGGATGAATGAAAGTATTGCATATTGGTGAGCTGCTCTGTTTTCCTCTGTTTCCCAGCCTCTTCCTAAAGATGTGGAAAACCAATTGTCCTAGAATAGTGTAAAAAGATTTAAAAGAACAGTTCTTTAGTACTCACCTTGAGCCACGACGACTCTCAGTGGTATGATGGGTTTCCAGAGCATCGATTTTCCTTAGGAGATCATAGTCACCGATTTTCGCTGTGAAATCTTTATCCAGTAAAACATTATCAGGTTTCAGGTCCAAATGCACCAGGTTGTTTTCGTGGAGATACTGCAGACCGGAAGCAACCCCTTTGATTATATTAAGCAATCTGGACCAACCGTGTTGTTGGCAAGATGCAATCCGAGGAAACTCTGGACCATATGAGAAGTTATAGAATTAATATATGTTTGATGTGTATCTGACAGACTATTGATGTGCTTTATCATGATAGTTAGAGAAAGGAATGTTGGATGCCTTATTGAATATGTGCCTTATCGGTTCACTAGAAAATTTTCATGTCATCGGATTAAACGAGAAATAGTGCTAGGCTAGCTATTCAGAATTTGAAACCATTGAACCCTAAGTAATGATGAGGCTTCTACAAAATAATAATGAGTTTGTTATTCGTTTTGGGAAAGTTTTAACAGTTGGTATGGAAAAC
Organism: Chloris gayana; assembly: GCA_031894775.1. Classification (NCBI taxonomy): domain Eukaryota; kingdom Viridiplantae; phylum Streptophyta; class Magnoliopsida; order Poales; family Poaceae; genus Chloris; species Chloris gayana. The sequence continues at coordinate 10,348 of JAUNZO010004689.1, read as the reverse complement.
ATTACTAATTTACCTTTGGTGCAAAGTCTTCCAAGATCACCGTTTGGGAGGTACTCATAAACAAGAAGGCTCTCATTATCTTGGAAGCAATGTCCCAGGAATCTCACAAGATTCTTGTGCCGTAGTGTAGCCACAGTTGAAATTTCTAACTTGAGCTCTTCAACGCTTTTCTTGCTGTCTTTGATTCTTTTTACAGCAATTTTTAATCCACTCTTCAATTTACCCTACACATTGGCACCGTATTTTTTTTTCAGCTTTTCTATTGGCATGGAGTAGTATCGGTATGAAATTGATTCTATAACCATTCAGGGAATGATTCTTGTGATGATTACCTTGTACACCGTTCCGAATCCACCACTCCCCAATATATTGCGAATTGCGAAATCCCGTGTTGCAACCTTCAAAATCTCGTAGCTGTAGGATTGATTTAGATCCTCTTCAATGCCATTGGCCTCTGCTAGGAAAGTGAATGCGTAGTAGAAATAAGTCAAGAAATTTGTCTTGGTCAATTTGCATGTTAGATAAAGTGAATAGAAAAAAAAAACTTACCATAGCGTTTTTTCAGATAAAAACAGAATGCCAGCACAATTACTGTTGTAAGAACAACTAGTGCAACAATAAGGAGGACAGGGAGATTCTTTTTAACCCAGTCCCTGATATGATTCTGTCCCTTTTTCTGTGGCTCATCTGGTCCAATTAACCTCATAGCACCTCCAATATAGAAAGGGTAAATTTCATACCGGTATAAACAACGATCTCCGATTGCAGCTCCATTGGGATTTTCGTAAAACATTTCTCCCAGCTTCATGAGGTTTTGGAGACAGCTCGAGCAATCACTTGGCAAAATATCTGGCGTACACTGCATTAACGCATAGATGGAGTAATTTCTGCTGCTGATCACCATTTCTGATGTCATAAACCAGTGCATCCTGCTAGAATTATCAACGGTAAATCTTGCGGTCTCATTGAGCATCATTTGCAGGTCCCTTTTGAAGTAAGCTAAAAATGTTTTATTCTTTGCATCAAAATTAGGTCGCAGTTCACTTCTTGTCAATATGACAGTATCCGTATTGCGTGCTAAGTTGAGAAAATCTTTGTCGGAGTATAATACGGTACAGAACTCATACAAGAAGAACGCTTCTTTTTGGTATTTGCATTGTTGCAGCAGGGTCTGGGAGGCAGTCAGCAGACAATCTGAGCACGTGGAAACATCTGAGTCGCCTCGACACAGTGCAAGTGCAAAAACTCGCTCAGCACCTGAGCCAACAGTGGTTTTCAGGAATCTTCCAGGTGAAGATGTTGCGTTGTCGGGTAAATTTGCCAACAATTTCTGTAGGTAGAACTCGTAGCTGCTGTTTGGGGCATACGTACTCGCATTGGCGACACAAATTGCAAGCGGCGTTGATTCTGCTTCATTGATGATCACTCGCAAGAGCAAAACAAGTAAAAATGCGACATTCAAAAGCATGATGAACTGCTGATATCTGCAATTGCCGTGAGACTAGTAAGTCTAGACATCTACCGATCCTCGTTTTATAGTAAGACTAGACAAGATAGTACGAAAACTAGTAACTGCAAAGTAGACAAGATCAGTTAGTAGCAGACCTTTGAGCACTGCAGTGGCTTTCTGAACAAAGAGTAGCGTAGATTGCCTTGTTGTCGTCCGTGCGAGGATCAGAGAAGGGGAAGCTGCATGTTGAATTGACTGAGTGAGTGAAGCAGGGCAAAGGCCACCAGCGGGGCAGGGGAGAGAGGTGAAGCAGAGGAACCTTCAAAGGCGAGCAGGGAATCCGCAGGGCAACCAGGGGAAGCTGCGTGGTGATCGGAGAGAGAGAAACAGGTCAAAGGCGAGGAGCGGGGAAGCTTCAGGCTTGCGCGGCGATCGGAGAGAGAGGTGATGTGGGAACCTGGCAAACGCGAGCGGAGAATCTGAAGAACAGGGCAAGTAGGGAGGCTGCGTGGTGATCGGGCAGAGAGAGGAGACAGTGAGAGTGAGTGAAGCAGCGCAAAGGCGAGGAGCAGGGGAGAGAGAAAGGATGAGTTTGCTACTGGCTCCGGCGAAGCCGACGATGCGGCGTATTGAAGGGGCCAACCACCGCAGAGACCATGACCAAAAGTTTTTGCCATGGCCAGCATAAGAACAACGGTCGTTCCCGCCTGAACGAAACCGGGGAAAACGACAGGTGCTTGCTGAAAAGAGAAAGGCTCTGATCGCGTTGCCTCTGCTCAATAGTTCTTGATCGCTAATTTTCTAGTTTGCGTCCGCTTCTCTCCGTGAATCCGATGTATCAGGCATGGCAGGTCAGATGCCAGGTCATCGTCCTTCTACATTCACCGGTTTCAGCTTGAGCAGCACAACAGAAAGCCCGTGCTGAATAACAACTGCGGTCATGGAATCTCAACAGCCTGCAAGGTGAGCGAGGACGGCTCCAGTCATTTTCCTTGTGCAAGATGAACCGCGGCTATGGTGCTTTTTCTGGGAAAAAAAAAGAGTTCTCTCATTCATTACGAGAAGTAGGATTTACATAATAAAAGAAAAATAGAAGAGGAAACTTTCAGTTGTCCAAAAGAAGTAAAGAATGCTCCTAAGCAATACCACAGCTGTATTCGTTTGCCACAAAGAAATCGATTAAGCTTAGTACAACCATAGGCACACAGAACTTGGCAAATCATTCTAGCTGCCCCTTTCTGTACAGGCATATGACCAACTACAAACTCTGCAACAACAGCTACAGTAAATAGGACAGCAAGGTATTACGGACCAATGGACATATCACATATATTTGGGGTAGTGCTAACTATAGTGCAAGCAAGCTATATAATACAATATCTTTCCTCCTCTTCAATCGATTTAAAGTTTGAGAAACTTTTCAATCGACATGATTGGTACTAGGGTTCGTATAATTATTTATCACGATATAGAGAAAAAAATGTTAATATAGACTACAAACAAAAAGTTTGAGACCATCCAATTTTAATCTTGTGCTTGTGCATGTGGATCAACTAAGAATTAGCAAGTCCCATAAATAAAACGATGATAGGCCATATTTAGATGCATCCTGGCTATGGGGATCATGCTGTCAATGAAGCGGAAAGTCTTTTTTTTCTTTCTTTGTTTCTATTTTTGTTAATTCTGAAGGATGGACTAAACACCAGAGGTGTGCTGCGTAGGAAAGAAATGTATCTTGATGACTATAACTGCGAAATGTGTACCTTGCGTAGGAGAGAAAAGCATGCTGGCTATAATTGCTCTACATGCTCCTCGATAACTTTCAAATCCTGAAGTGCTCAGAGATTTAAAAGAGAATTACAGGTTGCATTTTACAAAGAGATTATAATACTGATGGCATGGAACTTTTGGCTCATTGGCGGAGCTAGAGGGTGGACAGTATAGGTGGCCAAACGGGCCGCCGGCACAGCACGGCCCAAGCCCGTGAAAGCACGGCCCATTTATTATCAGGCCGGCACGGCAGGCTGTGCCGCGCTAGCCCACGGGCGGAGGTGCCGGCCCACGGCACGGCACGAAATATGTTAAACGTGCCGGGCCGACCCGTTAGACCCACTACAATGACGGCCCGAAATCAAATATGCAGCCCATTAGTGAGAATAATTGGGTGAAGGCTCTTGAAACATTTTACTTATTCCATTCATGTCTGACTTTGATCTATTTAATTGATATACTTGCTCCGTTCCACAATATAAGTATTCCTAAAATCCCGAGGTAAAAATAGTCAAGCTGAGAAAAGTCATATGTACCCTTCATTATACATTACCTTATCAATTCCTCACCCACCCACCAACCCATCAGATTTTCTAAAACTGTTATTTATTCTTCTGGTGGCAATGGCAAGTGATGAAATAGCATATTTAGCGATGAATGTTGTCAAGAATAAGTCGAGAAATAGGATGAATGATTTTCTTTTACATAATTATTTGGTAACTTTCATTGAGCAGAATGTTTTCTTGAATGTAGTGGAAGATGTGGAGTGTTTTATGTCCATTAGAAGGCGTAGGCCCGAAAAAATAAGAAGTAGTTTCTTAAATCCTTTTCATTATTATGTAAATTTAGACATTTTATTAGGCTCTCATTTTTTATTGTAATTTGGCACATTACATATATTGTGCGAGGAAAAAAATCTTGGCCCACACTGACTTCTTTTTTTTTTTTTTTTTTTTTTTTGAGGATAGCTCACCCTGACTTTGAACCCTAGCTCCACCACTAATTTTTTTTTAGAACTATAGCCAGAAGTTCAAGGATGAATTTGCATTGCTTCTCAGGGCGAAAACAAGGCACCTGCAACAAATGAAGGAACGGCTAGCTGCTTCGTAATTGCTTTTCTCTTTCATTCTGGTTTTCTTTTGTTTATCCTTAAACGCTTTTGTACTTGGTGTTTACAGGGTTTTCTTTTAATATATAATCAGAACGGGTCTTTTTCTCTTATTACATAAAAATTAGGAGTTTCAGGACTCCAGTCATTTTCACTGTGCAAGATGAACCATGGGAGATGGTACACTTCGAGTAGAGTGAAAACCTACTGATTTCCTATCAACTACTGTATGATAGAGTCGGTTGGGTAATAAGAAGGGTTAAGGATACAAAGGAGAAACATTTTTACCACAGAAATTGATTTAAGCTTAGTACAGCCACAGACACAGAGAACTTGACGAATCTTTTTGGCCGCCCCTTTCTATACAGGCATATTACTAACTACAAACTCTACAACAGCAGCTACAGTAATTAGGAGAGTAAGCTATTACGGACCAATGGACATATCACATATCTCTCTGGGGTAATGCTGACTATAGTACAAGCAAGGCATATAATACAACATATCTTTCCTCCTCTTCAATCGACATGATGTGTACTATGATCTATATTTGTTATTTATTTATTAGGAATATGTAGCATGAGGATAGAGAGAAAAAAATGTTAATATATAGATGACAAAAAAATAGACCATCCGATTTCAATCTACTGGTGGTGGGCGTGGATCGACTAAAAATTAGCAAGCCCCATAAAACAATGATATGCCATATTATGGTGCATCTAGCAATACACTCGCTATCGGGATCATGCCCTCAATGCCGTCAATAAAGGAGCAAAAATTGATGGGTGAAGGCTCTTGAAACATTTTACTTATTCCATTCATGTCTGACTTTGATCTATCTAATTGATATACTTGCTCCGTTCCACAATATAAGTATTTCTAAAATCCTGAGGTAAAAATAGTCAAGCTGAGAAAAGTCATATGTACCCTTCATTTTACATTACCTCATTAATTCCTCACCCACCCACCAACCCATCAGATTTTGTCTTATCCCTAGGAATGCTTACATTGTGAACAAACTTTTGAATGCTTCAAATGCTTACATTGTAGAATGAAGGGAGTAGTTATTTTTTATAGTTGTGCGTATGATATGTGTTCCTTGTTTGGTTATATATCATATCCATGTCATAGGACTTTGTTATACTTTGATGAATGTCATATACCTTGACTATAGTCTAATTGCTATAATGCTAGTTTTTACTTTGTTCTAATTGTGTGCCGCAACATGGGTTTAATATCCAACTAGGTTTAGGAAAGTTCTAGTGTTTGATCAATGCTAGAATTCTACTTAAATGTGTAAGAATCGCATTTAGATGGCTAGGTAGTATTAATCACATCATAATCCATGGTCTTTAGAGGTAGGCTAGTAGGTGGTGACAGCCCTTCTGTCTTTTGTAATCCTCCATGTTTGGTTGAGACGTGCGTCCAAGACGGAGTTGCCTTGTGTATGCTGGGCATGAATCCATACGCAAAGTGTTGCATTAGTTCTTTGGGAACCGTTGGAGTAAAACATATTTTTTCTCCCAAGTGTTTTGGGAACATATGGAATCATTTTTACGAGTTTTCTAGTCTAATATAATGCCTATTATTTTTCATAACTAGTTTAACAACTAAAATGACTATTAGTGAAAGTAATGTTGTCAAAATAATATATTATAACAATTTGTAAGCTAATTATTTTTTAATTTAATTAACGAATATTTGTATAAATAATGACCATTAGTGAAAGAAAAATAGTTATTATTATTTTCGACTAAGAAGTATCTCATCAGTTTTTGGGGATAATGTTGTAAAATAATATATTTTAACAATTTGTAAGTTAATTATTTTTAATGTAATTAACGAATATTTGTATAAATAATAACCATTAGTGGAAGAAAAATAATTATCATTATTTTTGACTAAGAAGTATCTCATCAATTTTTGGGGAGTTTAATTGCCGATATCAGCGAGGTCGATATCCAGGGATTTATTTCTTTACTTTAATCCTAGCGGATTCATATGCAAAGCGTAAATTAAAAAAGTTCAAAAAAGGTGTGCACTCATTTAGCAACATGCCTAAAGGAAGCATTCATTCATTCACTACAATAAACCAAAACAGTAACAAAAATATTGAAAGGGACCTACTATCTGGATATACATTTACTTATCGACTAACAATAAATGGCGCACAAAAGTGATGATATCAATTGAGGCATGGAATTAAGATCATAGCAATATAGATATGGTAGATATTGATTCCTGCATGCTAATATTAGATTATTGAAGTTGTAGAATCTAGAAATAACACAAGAGAGAAGCTATTGCAACCGATCAGCAGGAAACATTGATTATTTATGTTGTAGAAAATTAAGAAATAACACAAGAGAGAAGCTATTGTAAGCGATCAGTAGGAAGCAATGAGTTTCAGACACTTTATACTCACCTTTTTCCTGGTCATCAGCACCATCTCCCCAGCGGTCAGCACCGGCAGTACATGGAGCACGATCGTATATGTAAACGATCCGTTCATCCAGGACCTCGGCAAGTGGGCCGTGGCGGAGCAGCACACCACACTCAGTTTCTGCAAGGTAGAGAGCGGCAGGGTCCGGACCGTCGATTTCATCACGGAGGATCATAACTATGAGCTTATCATTGACGCATCCAACCGCGCCGACACGTCTTGTAACAAGTACAAGGCAGTGGTTCTTGTAGAGGATGACACCGTACCAACAAAAGTTCTGTCCTTCGAGTTCATCCCAAAGTGAGACGGATACCTTATGAGATCAGATGATCGACTTTTTCCTGACAAAAAAAGTGATCGAATTTTCGTATCATCTGGATGAAATAAAAAAATTCTTGTGCTACACAAATATGTTTGTGTTTCTTTTTACAGTAACTTCTCTACTTCCTCAAAACATTATTGAGATGGTTTGTGCAGATTATTTATGGACCGTCTATTAATCCACATCTGGAGCTCGATAATCAAAGCTACTAACTAAAAAGAATGAAGTCTATTTTACTTCCTTGTGATTTACTAAAATTCCATGTAACCCCTATAGTAATATTTGGTTCCTTTTACGCACACCTATTGCTAATTAAGTTCATCCCACACCCTATAGTAGTGGAAGAGGAGCACAACCACGACCATCACCACCGCGAAATCACCCGCCACAATTGCCATCACGACGGCCTTGCCCATCATTCCTTTGCTGCTTTCTGGTCTCTCTGTGACCGCCGACTTCGCTTACGGTGACAACGCTACCATGGATGGAGGTCAACACCCAACTGCGGATGCGTTCTGTTGCCGACGCATTGGACAGCGGGAGACCGCCAGCCTCGCTTACGGAAACAACGCTATCATGGATGGAGGTCACCACCCCACCACGGATGCGTTCATTGGAGCTGATGCATTGGACAACGGGAGCGACATCACTATCTATAACAATAACTCACTATAGCTACGGTTGAGAGGCTTAGCCCCAACCGTGGCTATGTTTTTGTGACTATAGAACATCAATTGTAGTCTCGAAAAACAGGTTAACCGTGGCTATAGTAATTTACTATAGCCACGGTTTACTATGTCAACTGTGGCTATAGTGGCATACTATAGCCACGGTACACTAATCTAACCGTAGCTATAGCACACCACTATAGTCACAGTTGACAAAGTAAACCGTCGTTATTTACGTTTTTAACAATAAAAAAATAAATACGCATTAGAAATAATAAATTATAATTACATAACATTAATCATAATTACATCACCTTAACATTAAAGTATTACATCACATTAATATTTATAAATAATCACAAAAATATTCACAAAATCCATCTAAGGTTTAATAACGTGCACATGAGAATGTTTTTTCAAACAAAGTCTACACTATACGAATCTTCAACAACATCGGACTCGTACGGTCGTTTCAAACCGCACCACTCGAAAAGTGTCCGATGCTCCTTCGTCACTTCACTTTGCTCGTCAAAAAACCGACCACGAGGACTGATGACCTCCCTAAGCAAGAAACGGCACATCCTAGCGACAATATAGTACAGGTCGTTTGTACTTAGATGCTTTCGCACCGTCATGAATCCTTTCTTGGAGATTTCATTCAATATCTTTCTGTCCGTTATCAATGCCTTTTATAGACTTTTTGTTCTCTGTCAATAAATTATAAAAGTTGGTAGATGATAGACAAAAAATCAAAAGGAATGCAAATTAAATAGATGCAAATTTAGCATACCTTCTTGGTGGTCTCATGGGTGATGGCATTCAAGTAGGATGCAGCGGAGCTCGAATACGCACATACGTAGTATCCACGAGTGTACACTACCTTTTACTTGTTTAATGCACTTGTTAAATAGTGAAGTAAAAAACATCACTTCCAATTTCAATGATAGGAGGATAAAAAAATTAGATGTGACGCGTGTCTTACCGGAAATTTGTGACGAAAGTATATTTCTTTCTGAATTCTATAACGCGCCACCTTCGGGTTCTTTACGTAGTTCAAATAAACACTACGAGTATTGAGAAAAGGGTATTATTGCATGAAATTACAGCTATTTAATTGTACGTCCGTACTTACCAATTTATGACGTTCACGATATCTACGTAGCGGTTGGAGTCGTAGTCAAGGCTATCCAAGACTAATAGATATCCAATTTTTGGCATGATCAGGAAACAAATTCAATGACCACTCGCAACAAAATATCGTATTAGTTAGTATGTCATCTATGTTTACGATCGACGAGAGGAAGGTAGTGGTCAAACTTACTCGAAGTGGTAAGGCACGTAAATGGCGTGGCAATCCTGCCATTCCCTGAAGCACCTGTAAATATAACCTGCAACTCGACCCCTACCTTTTGTCCTCATGGTGTCCTTCGGTTTTTGTAACTCGTGTGCTGTCTTGTCCTTATATATCTTGTCTTTCTCATTTATCCGAGGTTGATCGCAGTTTGATTGATCAAGCTCGGATTTAGGTACCCAACCTTCCAATCGGGTTTGTCGTATCTCTTCTTTTGAAATGTTGAATTCAAGCTATATTAAAAGCAAAAGACAGCGTGTAACATGTACCACAAAAAGTAGGAAATAAGAAAAAGATGGATGGAGGAACTTAAATGCACCACAAGGTTTTGAAGGTCGTGTCCATATCGCCGAGGCAAAACATAGTGTAGATATCATTGAAATATAGTCCAAGGGTCGAGTCATTGGTATCGTTGAACACGTCCTTCGGAGGCTTACAGGTGATCACATCCACTCCTTCTTTCGCTGCCACTATGTATCGGTCATGCAGCTTCCGCATCTCTCACGGTAGGTTTGACAACATATTTTTAGATACGAGGGGTTTGCCAAAGATGAAATTTGGAAAGTACTCATTCACGGCATGACCCTCAAATATGTCATCATCGTACTCGTACCAATTGACGAGGTTTCGCGATTGGTTGCACGAGTCCTTCCTCATTCGCTCCAAGTATTTCGTGACGTGTTCGGGTTGTGGCTTTGACGGATCCACCCTCGCAGGCGTAATCATCCTAGGGATTAGAGGAGTAAACTCCTTCGAAGAGGTTCGATAAACCGATGCTCTTCATCCAAGGCTAGGGTTTCACCTTCGGCTCAACAGAGGGGATACATTGCCCTTCGAGGCTCGACAAGGGGGACTATTGGCTCGCTGAGGCTCCTCATAGTCGTGTACTCGTGGTGTTCTCTTGCTACCGGCTGTCTGTGAGTATAGGACTCATAACCGCTTCATGTCCTTGGTCATCTCGTTCCTTAGCGGCTGAAGCAAGCACCCGACAAAGGAGACGGTTCTCCTGCTCCAGCTTCATCACCCGTGAATTGTTGACTCTCATGAACCGATCCGTTCTAGACAAGGGGTGATGGGAAACTCGTGGTTCCGATAGCACAACCTCACGCCGTTTCCACATGATGAAGGAACCGATAGAATCATGTAGAGTTATAATCCCCGCGTCGGGTATGGAACACTCAATCTCGTGCTCCTCACATCCTTGGTTGACCTCCTCGACGGTAACACGCACGTACC
>JAUNZO010004688.1:0-47437 GCA_031894775.1 Chloris gayana | reverse complement strand
CCGCCGAAGAAGCTCCTTCGCACCGGGCTCTTGCAGGCCACCGAGCAGAACGCGAGCGACCGGGAGACTCCGCTCCGTCATGAACGAGTTGATTTGTTTGTAGCGCAGCTGCATCTACCAAATTCAAGGCGCGCTGCAACCCCGGCGTTGCATTGAAGACTTCTTCCGGTATTGTCTTGAGAATTTGCTTTACTCGCACAATGTTCTGGATCGGTGATGTGAAGACCCGGCGCCATTCATCTCCACTTCCATGGAACTCAAATCTAGAGCCCTACTTGAAGAACGATGGCGCCTCCCACTGCGACATCCACGTCGGCTGTTATATCCTAGGGATGTTTCTTCCGGGTCTCTGGACCGCTCCGGTAACGGACCGGTGGCGGGAGCTGTCGTCGCAGGGACGCTTCCTTCGGCCCGACTAGTACCAACGTTGCTTGCACGATGATTCGTGGCTGAAGGTTGTGGAGGTTGTTCATCTCCGTCCGCTTCGTTTGTTTCGCAACGGCGGCGATCAGATTCGTCTTTCGCCATCCTAGCTTCTTCGGCAGCTGCTTCCTCGGGAGTAAGTTCTTGAAGGATCGGACCCATCATGAATACTTGGAAGAAGGTCGGAGATCCTTCCTCAATGTCTTTATCAAGCCCGAGAGAACTGCTGAGCGACACGGACCGGGTACCGGCCTGGGGTGTGAGCGGTCCGATAATTCGCGCTAAAGTTGCATTAGATCAGCAAGGTTTCAAACAAGAGGTGTTGACCGTGGCAGGTGATCGCGCTTCGAAGCTGCGGCCCGACTACAAGTCGGATTCGTCGGATGTAACTTTCCGGCGTAATCAGCTTCAAAGTCGAGGGACCCGAAGCGGATCTTGAAGCCGGGTGTGAAGTCGACGACGAGCGAAGAGGCCATCGAACTCACCGAAAACTGGCCGGGACCCCTACTCGGCGCGCCAAATGTCGAGTCTTAAACTCGGCACTAGAACTACTCGGTCCCTTACGAGCGTGGAATTCGATGGTGCAACACACGGAACACACAAGAGCACGCGATTTTAGACGAGGTTCGAGCGTCTCGATGGACAGTAATACCCTATGTCATGTGTGTTATGTATTTCCTTTAGCGGATTGCTAATTGCAAGATCTCGGGGAGTTTTCGAGGGATCCCTGCTCCTCCTTATATATCCGGGGAGCTAGGGTTACATGCGAGTCCTAGTCGATTACACGGATTACATATATGGGAGTTCTATCTCTAGCTTTCCTTGTTGATTCGGAGTCCTAACGGACTACAAATTACTCCTTTACTTGCGTCTCAAGTTATCATGCGCCGGTCTCGATACCCGCCTCATCTCCATACCGGTATTATGGAATCCTCTCGTTATTCCGGACCGGTTAGGAACCAGCCTGTTGGTTATCTCCATCACCTTTATCTTCATTGATCTATTACCATGTCTTTGCGTATCCATTCCTTTATCACCTGTATACCTATATGGCAAGTATACGACACACCCCACCCACCTGGAGCTGTTCGGGATGAAGTGATAACACTTTGAAAACGAAAAGCGTGAGCCCTTTTGCTGCTCAACACTTCATTTTGTTTATGGCAAACGACACTCCCCCCCCTTTTAGTCGCAGGAGCGAAGTGATAATGTTTCAAACGAAAAGCGCTAGCCCCTTTGCAGCTTTAAACACTTTATTTTGTTTAATAAAAATGCCACTCCCCCTTTCCGGTCACCGGGGGCAAAGTGAAAATGATTCGAATGGAAAGCACGAGCAGCTTTGCGGCTATAAACGCTTCGTTTTGTTTAAAGAAAACGATACTCTACCCTTTCGGTCGTTGGGGGTGAGGTGAAAATGTTTCCAACGAAATGCGCGAGCCCCTTTGAGGCTTTAAACACTTCGTTTTGTTTAAAGAAAATGCCACTCCCCCTTTCGCTTGCTGGGGCCGAAATGAAAACGTTTAGAACGAAAAGCGGAAGCCCCTTTGTGGCTTTAAATGCTTCGTTTTGTTGAAAGAAAATGCTATTTCCCCTTTCGATCACCGGGGCGAAGTGAGAATGATTCGAATGGAAAGCACAACCAGCTTTGCGGCTATAAATGCTTTGTGTCGTTTAAAGAAAAGGCCACTCCCCATTTTCAGCCGTTGGGGGCGAAGTCAAAACGTTTCGAATGAAAAGCGCGAGCCCCTTTGCAGCTTTAAACACTTCGTTTCGTTTAAATAAAATGCCACCGCCCCATTTCGTTATCGGGGCCGTAGTGAAAATGTTTCAAACCAAAAGTGGGAGTCCCTTTGTGGCTTTAAATGCTTCGTTTTGTTGAAAGAAAAGGCTATTCCCCCTTTCGGTCACTGGGGGCAAAGTGAAAATGATTCGAATGGAAAGCGTGAGCTGCTTTGCTTCTATAAACACGTCATTTTTCTTAAACAAAACGCCACTCTCCCCTTGCAGTCGCTGCGGGCGAAGTGAAAACGTTTTGAACGAAAAGCGTGAGCCCCTATGCGGCGTTAAACACTTCGTTTTGTTTAAAGAAAACACCACCCCACCCACCCGGAGCTGTTCTTGACGAAGTGATAACTCTTTGAAAACAAGAGGCGTTAGCCCTTTTGCTGCTCAACACTTTATTTTGTTTATGGCAAACGACACTCCCCGCGCCCCTTTTGGTCACAGGGGTGAAGTGATAATGTGTCAAATGAAAAGCGCTAGCCCCTTTGCGGCTTTAAGCACTTTATTTTGTTTAATAAAAACGCCACTCCCCCTTTCCGGTCACCGGGGCAAAGTGAAAATGATTCGAATGGAAAGAACGAGCAGCTTTGCGGCTATAAAAGCTTCGTTTTGTTTAAAGAAAACGATACTCCACCCTTCTAGTCGTTGGGGGCGAGGTGAAAATGTTTCGAACGAAAAGCACGAGCCCCTTTGCGGCTTTAAACACTTCGTTTTGTTTAAAGAAAATGCCACTCCCCCTTTCAGTTGCTGGGGGCAAAATGAAAACGTTTCGAACGAAAAGCGGAAGCCCCTTTGTGGCTTTAAATGCTTCATTTTGTTGAAAGAAAAAGCTATTCCCCCTTTCGGTCACCGGGGGCAAAGTGAGAATGATCCGAATGGAAAGCACAACCAGCTTTGTGGTTATAAATGCTTCGTTTTGTTTAAAGAAAAGGCCACTCTCCCGTTTCAGTGGTTAGGGGCGAGGTGAAAACGTTTTGAATGAAAAGTGTGGGCCCCTTTGCGGCTTTCAACACTTCGTTTCGTTTATACAAAATGCCACTCCCCGCTTTTAGTTGCTAGGGGCCAAGTGAAAACGTTTGGAAAAAAAGCGGGTGCCCCTTTGTGGCTTTAAATGCTTCGTTTTGTTGAAAGAAAAGGACATTCCCTCCTTTCGATCACCGGGGCGAAGTGAAAATGATTCGAATGGAAAGCGTGAGTTGGTTTGCTTCTATAAACACGTCGTTTTTCTTAAACAAAACGCCACTCCCCCTTGCAGTCGCTGCGGGCGAAGTGAAAACGTTTTGAACGAAAAGCATGAGCCCCTTTGCGGCGTCAAACACTTTGTTTTGTTTAAAGAAAATGCCACCACACCCACCGGAGCTGTTCGGGACGAAGTGATAACACTTTGAACGAAAAACGTGAGCCTTCTACTGCTAAACACTTCATTTTATTTATGGCAAACGCCATTCCCCCCCCTTTCTTGTCGTTGGGGCGAAGTGAAAACGTTTCGAATGAAAAGCGCTAGCCCCTTTGCGGCTTTAAACACTTTGTTTTCATTAATAAAAACGCCACTCCCCCATTCCGGTCACCGGGGCCAACGTGGAAATGATAAGAATGGAAAGCGCGAGCAGCTTTGTGGCTATAAACGCTTCGTTTGTTTAAAGAAAACCATACTCCACACTTTTTATCGCTGGGAGCGAGGTGAAAATGTCTCGAACGAAAGCGCGAGCCACTTTGAGGCTTTAAACCCTTCGTTTTGCTTAAAGGAAATTCCACTCCCCCTTTCAGTTGCTAGGGGCGAAATGAAAACGTTTCGAACAAAAAGCGGAAGCCCCTTTGTGGCTTTAAATGCTTCATTTGGTTGAAAGAAAAAGCTATTCCCCCCTTTCGGTCACCGGGGGCAAAGTGAGAATGATCCGAATGGAAAGCACAACCAGCTTTGCGGCTAAATGCTTCGTGTGGTTTAAAGAAAAGGCCACTCCCCCTTTCAGCCGTTGGGGGCGAAGTCAAAACGTTTTGAATGAAAAGCGCGAGCCCCTTTGCGGCTTCAAACAATTCGTTTCGTTTAAATAAAATGCCACCAAACCCCCTCCACTCGCCCCCCCCCTTCACTGTTCGAGGCGAAGTGATAACATTTTGAACAAAAAGCGTGAACCCTTGCGACTCATCACTTTATTTTGTTTATGGCAAACGTGACTCCCCCCCTTCACTAGCCGGGGAGAAGTGAAAACGTTTTGAACGGAGCGCTAGCCCCTTTGCGGTTTTAAACGCTTCGTTTTGCTTAAATAAAAATGTCACTCCCCCTTTCGGTCGCTGGGGGTGAAGTGAAAGTGTTTCGAATGAAAAGCGTGATCCCCTTTGCAGCTATAAATGCTTTGTTTTGTTTTAAAAAATGCCACTCCCGCCTTTCGATCACCGGGGTTGAAGTAAAAACGTTTTGAATGAATAGCGCGAGCCTATTTCCAGCTCAACACTTTATTGTGTTTAAGGAAAAATGCCAATCACACATTTTCAGTCGCTTGCGACGAAGTGAAAATGTTTTGAACAAATAGTTTGAGCCCCTTTATGGCTTTCAACGCTTCGTTTTGTTGAAAGAAAATGTCGCTCCCCCATTCGGTTGCTGGGGCCGAAGTGAAAACGTTTCGAACGAAAAGAGCGAGCCCCTTCGTGGCTCAACACTTCATTTTGTTTAAAGAAAACGCCACTCCCCCTTTCGGTCGCCGAGGGCAACGTGAAAACATTTCGAACGAATAGCGCTAGACCTTTGGCTGCTTCAAACACTACGTTTTGTTTCATAAAAACGTCACTCCCCATTTTTGGTCACCGTGGGTGAAGTGAAAATGATTCGAATGGAAAGTGCGAGCAGCTTTGCGGCTATAAACGCTTCATTTTATTTAAAGAAAACGCCACTCGCTCCTTTCAGTCATTGGGGGCGTGGTGAAAACGTTTCGAACAAAAAGCGCGCGCACCTTTGCAGCTTTAAACAATTCATTTTGTTTAAAGAAAATGCCACTCCCCCTTTTAGTTGCTGAGGGCGAAATGAAAATGTTTCGAATGAAAAGCCGGAGCCCCTTTGTGGCTTTAAACGCTTCGTTTTGTTGAAAGAAAAGGCCATTCCCCCATTTCAGTTATTGGGGGCAAAGTGAAAATGATTCGAATGGAAAGCGTAAGCCGCTTTGCGGCAATAAACGCTTCGTTTTTCTTAAACAAAACGCCACTCCCCCTTTCGGTTGTTGCGGGCGAAGTGAAAATCTTTCGAACGGAAAGCGTGAGCCCCTTTGCGGCGTTAAAAACTTTGTTTTGTTTAAAGAAAACGCCACTCCCCCCTCCC
Source organism: Chloris gayana (assembly GCA_031894775.1). Lineage (NCBI taxonomy): Eukaryota > Viridiplantae > Streptophyta > Magnoliopsida > Poales > Poaceae > Chloris > Chloris gayana. Next base: position 41,922 of record JAUNZO010004688.1, on the reverse strand, counting down.
CCGGAGCTGTTCGGGGCGAAGTGATGACGTTTTGAACAAAAAGCGTGAGCCCTTTTGCTGCTCAACACTTCATTTTGTTTATGGCAAATTCCGTAACTCTTTCTATACAAATCCAAATGATGTAATTAAATTCTTGTTGGAATCCTTAAATAATGTACTTCACATAACCCTATATGGTTTACCCAAGTTCTATGGCCAAAAGTTAAGTTTTGGGATCATTAAGTAGGTTTCACGATAAGCCTGAAATGGACTTGAAATGAAACGATTTTGTAAATAAAACATAACCCAAAATTTAGACACACCACTTCATTTAGCATGTTTCATCATATCACACATGGTTCTGATGCATGTCATGATTATATTTAACATTTTTGCTTAAGTACATTATTTACCCTGTCATTACATGATAGGAAAAATTTGTATAAAGTCATATTTGCTTTTGGTGCTCAATCATAAAATGATGGAAATCATCATGAGAATATATTGTAGTACTCTCTTTCATAATGACAGATTATGAAAAGATATAATGACGGTGCATGTTAAGACTTGCTCTTAAATAAATTTTCCTAGGTCATCTCATGTTAGTATTATTTTATGTGCACAAGTACTATGCTATTAAACCATGGCAGCCCACGTGATCATATGTTTATTTCATTTCGTTCATGTACATTATTCATTACTAATTGCAATACTCTCCGAGATCTTGCAATTAGCAAATCCAAGTTGCTATGTGCTCATATCATTTCAACACCATAGCAATTAGCAAATCGCTAAAGGCAATACAAGACCTCCGGACTCTTACCTATAGTCTTATTGACCATTGGCAGCATAGCTTGAGGAAAAGTTAAGAGCAAGCAATCTCGACCATGAACAGGGGAGTTCAGATATACGGCTCGAGATGCTATATCCAATATTACCTTATGGAAATTCATCCATTGCATGCCAATAATTGCATCTAACCCTTGCCCATCCAATATGATTAACGAAGTGGAGTAAACCTTGCTACCCAATCTTAATGGCATATTGGCAGCTTCTTCATTAGTGAGAATTTTACCCCTAGGTGTTGAAATGATATGAGCACATAGCAACTTGGATGGCATGATGCGATGCTTAGCAACATATGACTTGCTGATGAAATTATGCGTAGCTCCCGAATCAAATAAAACCATAGCAGGATGATCAGCGATAGAAAACATACCCGCTAAGATTTGTCCTCCTTCGGGTAGCTCCTCAGCCCGTAGTAAAGTTGGCACGACCAGTCTTCATTTGAGCATTCTTGGCTGGTGCCCTCTCGTTGGTTCTGCGGCTGTCCTTGAGGTCTAGGTGCATATGGTGCCTTTTGAGGATATGGACAACTGCGGTAATAATGTCCTCGGACGGCTACAATTGAAACATGGCGGTCCATTCTGCTGCGGTGCTTGACTCATCGGTCTGGGATTCCGAGTGTTCTATTGCTGATAGGGCGGACGATACCGATTCGACCGCTGTTGCTGAGATTGTTGGGGTGGTTGAGACTGCCGGTAGTAATTGGGACGAGAGGGTGTATGCTGATAACGCCGACCCGACGGTGAAGTGTAGACCGGCCTCGTACTTGGATGGCCCGCCACTTCCTTGTCCAAGTAGCCGGCCTCTTCTTGTTCTTCTCCGTCCGATGAAGACGGATAGAATCTTCCGGAGCGATAGCGTCACTCACAAAGTCGGTGAAGCCGTCGGTCTTGTTTCACACCAAGCGAGACTACCGCTTGGTACTCATTCCCTCCTTGAACAGATTCTTCTTCTTGGCATCTCGTGTCCACATGTTCGGGAGCGTACCGAGCAAGGCGGTTAAATACCTTAGAGTAGGTATGCACATTCATGTCCCCTTGCTTCAGCGATAGGAACTCCTTCCCCTTCCGATTCATTAAGCCTTCCGGGATATGGTGCTCTCTCGAAGGCTTTGGTGAACTCAGCCCATGAAACTTGATGTCCTGGAGGAAACATTACTTTGTAATTGACCCACCGGGCTCCAGCAAATCCTTGCAATTGCTGGGAAGCGAAGAGGGTCTTCCGATGATCCGTACATGGAAACAATTCAAGCTTCGACTCGATGGTGCGAAGCCGCTTGTCCGCTTCCAAAGGCTCACCCGCATCCGAGAAAACCGGGGCGAACCGATAAGAAGTCCGAGAAGGTCACCCTTTCTTCTCGGTGCATTGCTGCCCTGGTGACGTTCCTGTGGAGCAGTGTTACGGACCAATTGCTCCAATAATTCTCGCTGCTCCGCGCGAGAATCCAAGACAGCGGCGATGGCCTCGTGCCAAGGTCGGGGGTGGTGGTGGTGTTTCCGCCCCGCGTTGAGAACTCTCGGGCTCATCACGTCTTCTTGTTCCAACCATTCTATCCAAGACAAGTTTACGTTAGACATCTTCATTCCAACATAATAATAATGGAAGGAACAGGAATACATAGATGAGAATTTCCAAATGAATCTTATGCAACAATCCATCTTTATTAAAACAACCACCAAATCCATCAACACATGCTCATACATCCACGTTACAACGGTTCCTAAGATACACTCATGCGTGGTTACATCACGCTCGTTATTTAAATAGCGCCTAATTTACATACTAGTTTTCTCACTTGCTGCTAGCTAGCACTCTACTCTTCTTCGCGACGCCTGGAAGTCACCTCCCGGCTTATGGAACTACCTGTCTCGGATTCTGCATCCTCTAGTCGTGGAATCTCTCGTGAAGTCTATGACCGAATCCACGTCCATTATCTCTTCAGGATCCTCCTCTTCCTCTTCAGATTTAGCCTCCATAGGATTTTCCTGCACTACTGGTTCATCCTCTGGAGGTTGCTGTCCTATTGCTTCATTCAGTATTGCTGATGAGGACATCACTCCTTTGGATACAAATGACACTCCTCCGTTGAACATTCAAGGACCAATCACTAGAGCTCGCGCCCGACAATTAAATTTAGAGGCTCGTTCCTAAGTCTTTCCTTTCATAATTTTGAGAATAGTTTGCTACCTAATGATTTTATTATGATTAGGAATCAAGGACAGGACCACAAAATGAATGGAATAGGGCTTGGAGGCGTGGAGGTCCAGCAAGGGGCGCAAGGCATTGTGGAGTCTGTTTCGGAGTCCAGGAACAGTCTGAATTAAAACGGACGCCGAGATCGCATACGAAGTCGGATTTAGACGTTCTACATATGGATGGAAAGATAATTTCATAAGCTTTCCAGTGGAACTGGTCTCACGTCAAATTTCATCCGGAGTCGCCGGGAATTATCGAAACATTGGAACGTCCAGAATCTGTTTTTGTGCTGCGTCACCGTTTTTGGCCTTTGGGCCGTGTATCTCGTGTGAGCCCATTAGGGGAGCGTCCAGGGGTTCTTGCACGTCCCCAAGTCTTTATTAGCAGCAGCCACCACCCATGTTAGGGTTGGGTTTTTCTTAGATTATTCTGCTTAGACAGTTCCGCCGTTCATCGGTTTGTGAGACCCCAACTTGTGAGATTAATCATACATCTGCAAATTTGGTTGCGTTCTTTCTTGTTCTTGCTTGTGTTCTTGATTCGCAGGCAGGGATTAGCCTTCTAGGCGAGGTCAACCGTGCAACGCCGGTTGATAACCATAGAGGACGTGGTGCTGCGATTGCGGGGTTCGAACGTGTTGTTCAGGAGCCGGATCGACGTGTGTCACATCTTCGCCAAATCAAGAGTTATCTGAACCTTTCGGAAGATCGGGACCCTAGTCTACATCAAGTGGTAATCAGAGCTTCAGGTGCACCGTCAGGTTCGCCCTACCTTTAGTTTAGTTTGTTTCTTTAGTATCCTATCACCCACGAAAAAGCCAAAAAATTTAGTTTTAGGGTTCATCCTGTCCAAGCCGTGTTTAGCCTTTGCATGTTTCAATTTCAGAGTCCGTAGTGTTGAGTTTGTGTTCTAGTGATTGTTTTGTTGCTGGTTTAGTTTGTGTTCTTGTCGTCAGTTTGTGCCACCTTGAAACCCTAGCCGAATTACCTCAAGTTTTGCTTCGTCTCGGGAGTTTTGTCACCTCCGCTGCATCCACCATAGTCCCACCCTACACTCCCACCCTTTTCATTTAGAACTCAACACCCCACGAACAAGACCTACTCCTGTTTCCATTGCATACATTAATCGTAAAAAAACAAAAAAGAAAATCCTACCCGATTGTAATTCCGTCCACCGAAATCCTAATTCGGAGTCCCTACCTTCCAACAGCCATAACTTTCGTATACGGACTCGAAATTAGGAAATTTTTTTTTTTTGAAATTGGGTAGAAAAAAATTTCGCATCTGCTCGTCCCCGCTTCGCCGGGAAGGAAAAATCTCAAAAAAATAAAAAAAATAGTTAAGCCCACTGATCCGAGGAAAAAGTTTGGAACCCGTCGTCGTTGCATCTTACAGAAAATCTGTAGGTCACATTCCTTCTCTCGTTTGACCTGAAACTTTGCGTGGTTCCTATTTTGTTGCCTCCGAGTGGAAGAAAAATATCAAAAAAATAATATCAAAAAAGAAAAATTTGTGATTTCTACTAGTGCTAAAAGACAAAGCAGGGTTTTGGCCTGTTTTTTGTGTCTAGTTGCTGTTTCTTCCTTGCTAGTTACCTTTTTGCTTTGTTCCTTTTGTGCCTGTCATCCTTGCTTTGCCTGCACTACTGTTCTAGGATACTGTAGACCAGCAACTAAGGACAAGTAGCTTTGGGCATTTATTCAGCATTACTATCTGTTTTTGAATTGTGTTCCACTCACATATTTGGCCCTCCTAGCTCCACATACTACTTCTGGACAGCACAGGTTTTTGACCCTTGCAATTGTGGTACACGCCTTCTAGGTATCCTTTGCCTTGCTTGGTAAGACCCTTGTAAGAACTTGGTAAGACGTTCCATTTGCTTTTGTGAGAGTCACCACTGTCCACCATAGTAGTAGTGTTTATTAGGGATAACCTTCACTGTTTGTTCCTGTTTTGGTATTTGCTATGGCAGGAGATGATGCAGACGTTGGTACCCCTAAAGATTTCCACGAGTGTGTTAGTCAAGGGCAGCTTCAGTCTGTTCTTGACAGGGCACGTGATGAGATGACAGAAGCTGTTAACAAAGCCGTTACCGACGACATCAACAAACTCAATCTCGGCAACCAGATTGAGCGGATCGATAAGCGGTTGTCCAAGATGACAGACACGGTTAATACTCTAGCAGAAGTGGCGACAACGTTGATCGGCAAGCTGACAGAGGTGGAGAACCGTGTGAAGATCCATGAAGATGAGGCCGGTAGCAACGCCGGAGGAAACAGAAAAGATGACACGGTGAATGATGCCACTTTCGACGCCGATGACGCAGCTATACGAGCACAAAGGCTTCACCGGCGTCTACAACATAATACCCAAGGTATGGGTGGCCTACATCGACAACAAGGTAACAATAATCGAGTCCCCGATGATCCTTATGCTAAGATTAAGTTTACCATTCCACCTTTTTCGGGGCAATATGATGCGGAGGGTTACCTAGATTGGGAGATGACAAGTAGAGCAAAAATTTAGTGGCCACCTAGTTCCCGAGCAGCATAGAGTTAGACAAGCCACTAGTGAATTTAAAGATTTTGCTATCATTTGGTGGAATTCTCTAACTGCTGATGATATTCCTGTAACTTGGACTCAACTTAAGGAAGCTATGCGTGATCGTTTTGTCCCTCCTTCTTATCATAGAGATTTACGTAAAAAACTTCAGCGCTTAGAACAAGGGGATAAATCTGTGCAGGACTATTATGGTGAGCTTCAAAAGGGTTTACAACGCTGCATGATAGTAGAGGATAATGAGAGCTCTATTGTTCGTTTTTACTCTGGTTTGAGACATGATATACAGGACATTGTTGATTATAAGGTGTTTAACACCATCAACCAGTTGTTCGAGTTTGCTATGCTTGCAGAGAAAGAATTGCAGGGACGAGAGAAGCAACAGAGGTGCAGCAGTACAAGCAGGCCTTCTTACACCCCACGGTCGATGCCGTCTTCGGGGTTTTCCTCCCGGCCATCTCCACCAGCAAGCAAACGGCCTCCCGCATCCGCGAGTGGTGTTATGGCAGCCCCACACGCACCTCCTACACGCCCTGCAAATTCAGGTAAAAATTCTGTGCAGGGTCCTGCTCAAAGTGCTTCATCAGTCGCCTCGACGGGACGCACTTCCAACATTCAGTGCCACCGCCGCCATGGACTGGGCCATGTGCAGAAGGATTGCCCAAGTCAGCGGGCATACGTGGCCACCGAGGATGGAGGATACATCAGCACCTCCGACATAGAAGATGATGATGAAGACGAAGTCGCCGACGACACCAATGAGGGCCATGTACTTGGTGGAGAAGACACTTCGGGTTTCATGAACATCATTGTAGAGCTTGTACTTAGCACGCAAAATCAGACTTCTGAAAAGATATAGCGCCACAACTTGTTCCAGATTTTCTTCGTCATCAAGAATCGACGAGCACGTGTGATCATTGATGGAGGAAGCTGCAATAACTTGGTGAGTTCAGATCTGGTTGAGAAGCTCGGTTTGGCCAAACGACCACATCCTCATCCATACTACATTCAATGGTTAAATGACTCGGGAAAAGCAAAGGTAACACAAACTTGCTGAGTTCCTTTTTCCATTGGTGTTTATTCGGATTATGCTGATTATGATGTGGTTCCTATGCAAGCTTGTTCACTTTTATTGAGTCGTCCTTGGGAACATGATAATGATGCTACACACCATGGTAGAAGTAATAAATACACTTTTATGCATAAAGGACAGAAAATTACTTTAGTACCTTTGACCCCTGCTGAAATTGTAGAAGCTGATAGAGAACGAGCTGCTTCTTTGAATAATTCCAAATCTGAAAAACAGCAAGTTGCTAATTCTGTTTTCCCACCTATAAAGGATAAGTCTGCACCTATTTCTAAGGGAGATGGAATTAATTTGAAATGTCGTGTTATGCTTGCTACAAAATCAGACCTTGCTGAAATTTCTAATGATGATATTTTTTATGCTTTGATATGCAAACAAGCCTTATATTTCTTTGATGATATTGCTAGCTCTTTGCCTTCTGCTATCACTGACCTTTTGCAGGAGTTTGAGGATATTTTTCCAGCTGAGATTCCTCCCGGATTACCATCTTTGAGAGGAATAGAACATCAAATTGATTTGATTCCGGGAGCTACCTTGTCAAACCGTGCTGCTTATAGGACCAACCCCGAGGAGACAAAGGAAATTCAGCGACAAGTCCAAGACCTTTTGGACCGCGGGTATGTACGAGAAAGCCTTAGTCCTTGTGCTGTTCCTGTACTTTTGGCTCCTAAGAAAGATGGTAGTTGGCGCATGTGTGTTGATTGTAGAGCCATTAACAATATTACTATTCGCTATCGTCATCCTATTCCTAGGCTAGACGACATGCTTGATGAGTTATGTGGTTCTCTAATTTTTACTAAAATTGACTTGCGTAGTGGTTACCACCAAATTAGAATGAAACTTGGAGATGAATGGAAAACAGCTTTTAAAACTAAATTCGGATTGTATGTGTGGTTACTAATGCCTTTTGGGTTAACTAATGCACCTAGTACTTTCATGCGCTTAATGAATGAGGTTTTGAGGGCTTTTATTGGGCGTTTTGTGGTGGTTTACTTTGATGATATCTTGATTTACAGCAAGTCTTTAGATGAACATATGGATCATTTACGTGCTGTTTTTACTGCTTTAAGAAATGCACGTTTATTTGCTAACCTTGAGAAGTGCACCTTTTGCACCGATCGAGTTTCTTTTCTTGGCTATGTTGTTACTCCACAGGGTATAGAGGTGGATGACAAGAAAATTGACGCTATTGCTAACTGGCCGCAGCCCCAAACCATCACACATGTTCGAAGTTTTCTTGGTCTTGCAGGTTTCTATCGCCGCTTTGTCAAAGATTTTAGCACTATCGCTGCACCATTGCATGAGTTGACAAAGATGGGTGTTGTGTTTCAATCGAGCAAAGCACACGACGAGTCCTTTAGCTCTTTGAAGGACAAGCTTACACATGCACCGCTGCTGCAACTACCAGATTTCGGTAAGACTTTTGAACTTGAGTGTGATGCTAGTGGTATTGGCATTGGTGGTGTTTTGATGCAAAATGGCAAACCTATTGCTTATTTTAGTGAAAAGATAACTGGCCCTGTTCTGAATTATTCTACGTATGATAAAGAATTATATGATCTTGTACGTTCTTTGCAAACATGGCGTCATTATTTATGGCCTAAGGAATTCGTTATTCATTCTGATCATGAATCGCTTAAGTATATTCGTTCTCAAAGTAATTTGAACCGTAGAAATGCTAAGTGGGTTGAGTTTATTGAGTCTTTTCCTTATATTATCAAGCATAAAAAAGGGAAGGATAATCTGATTGCCCATGCTTTGTCTAGACGATACACTATGTTGTCACACCTTGATTGTCGCATTTTTGGGCTTGAATCAATTAAAGAACAATATGATCTTGATGCTGATTTGAAAGATGTTTTGCTGCATTGTAGAGAGGGTCGTACATGGAACAAGTTTATGATAAATGATGGATATTTGTTTAGAGCTAACCGTCTTTGCATTCCAGTTGGTTCCGTTCGTCTTTTGTTGTTACAGGAAGCGCTTGGAGGCGGATTGATGGGACATTTTGGTGCAAAGATGACGGCGGATGTGTTGGCCACACACTTCTTTTGGCCACAGTTGAGAAGAGATGTTGAGCGTTTTATGGCTCGCTGCACTACTTGTCAAAAGGCGAAGTCTCGCTTGAATCCACATGGTTTGTATATGCCTCTTCCCGTTCCTTCAATACCTTGGCCGGATATTTCTATGGATTTTATTTTAGGACTGCCTAGGACTAAGAGGGGGAGGGATAGTATTTTTGTTGTCGTGGATAGATTTTCTAAGATGGCTCACTTTATACCTTGTCATAAGAGTGATGATGCTATTCATATTGCTGATCTATTTTTCAAAGAGATTGTTCGTTTGCACGGTATGCCTTCTACTATTGTTTCAGATCGTGACGCCAAATTCTTGAGTCATTTTTGGCGCACTCTATGGAATAAGCTGGGAACGAAGTTGTTGTTCTCTACAACATGTCACCCACAAACTGATGGCCAAACCGAGGTAGTGAACCGCACATTGGGCACCATGTTGAGAGTTATTTTAAAGACAAATCTGAAGATGTGGGAGGAATGTTTGCCTCGTGTGGAGTTTGCATACAATCGTGCAACACATTCGACCACCAAGGTAAGTCCTTTTGAGGTAGTGTATGGTTTTAATCCCCGTGCTTCTATTGATATTTTGCCTTTGCCTACTAGTGAGAGAGTTCACTTTGATGCTAAGGAACGTACTGAGTTTATTTTAAAAATGCATGAAACAACTAAGCACAACATTGAAATGATGACTGAAAAGTATAGGATTGCTGGTAGTAAAGGTAAAAGGGAAGTTAAATTAGAACCGGGTGATTTAGTATGGTTGCACTTGAGAAAGGATCGCTTTTCTAAGTTGAGAAAGTCTAAGTTAATGCCTAGAGCTGCTGGTCCTTTCAAGATAATTGAGAAGATAATGATAATGCATATAAACTTGAGTTGCCTCCGAGTTCGGGGTTAGTTCCACATTTAACATTGCAGATTTGAAGTCTTATTTGGGTGAGGAGCATGAGCTTGAGTCGAGGACGACTCCGACTCAAAAGGCGGAGGATGATGAGGACATCACTCCTTTGGATACAAATGACACTCCTCCGTTGAACATTCAAGGACCAATCACTAGAGCTCGCGCCCGACAATTAAATTTAGAGGTGAGCTCGTTCCTAAGTCTTTCCTTTCATAATTTTGAGAATATTTTGCTACCTAATGATTTTATTATGATTAGGAATCAAGGAGAGGACCATAATATGAATGGAATAGGGCTTGGAGGTGTGGAGGTCCAGCAAGAGGCGCAAGGCATTGTGGAGGCCCAAACCAAGTCGACTTCGAGTCTGTTTCGGAGTCCAGCAACAGTCTAAATTAAAACGGACGCCCAGATCGCATACGAAGTTGGATTTGGACGTTCTACATATGGATGGAAAGATAATTTCATAAGCATTCCAGTGGAACCGGTCCCACATCAAATTTCATCCGGAGTCGCCGGGAATCATCGAAACATTGGAACATCCAGAATCTGTTTTTGGTGCTGCGTCACCGTTTTTGGCCTTTGGGCCATGTATCTCGTGTGAGCCCATTAGGGGAGCATCCAGGGGGTACTTGCACGTCCCCAAGTCTTTATTAGCAGCAGCCGCCACCCATGTTAGGGTTGGGTTTTGCTTAGATTATTCTGCTTAGACAGTTTCGCCGTTCATCGGTTTGTGAGACCCCAACTTGTGAGATTAATCATACATCTGCAAATTTGGTTGCGTTCTTTCTTGTTCTTGCTTGTGTTCTTGATTCGCAGGCAGGGATTAGCCTTCTAGGCGAGGTCAACCGTGCAACGCCGGTTGATAACCATAGAGGACGTGGTGCTGTGATTGCGGGGTTCGAACGTGTTGTTCAGGAGCCGGATCGACGTGTGTCACATCTTCGCCAAATCAAGAGTTATCTGAACCTTTCGGAAGATCGGGACCCTTGTCTACATCAATTGCATTGTGTGCTTGCAGTAGATCTTGCTCTAACGGAGTGATCAGGGCATCTGCGTTTGCCAGTTGCTGATCCTTAAATTGAATCTGCTGCTCCTTATTTAGCAACTGCGCCTCCCTAAGTGCTAACAACTCCTCCTTTTCCTGCAGTTGTCTCTCCAGCCTCGACTACACGAACATCCTCCCTTTGTCCTCTTACTTCACTCACACCAAGTACTCGTGCTGTCCATCTCTGTGGAGAAGTAAGAGTATCGGATACATGTAGAAACTAATCCTAATATTTCAGCAAATCTTTTTATTCTAGCAACTGCATATATATATTACTACCACTTCCTTTCCATTAGTTATTGTTGGTACAACTCAACCCACTTTTCATACACTCCCAACTGCTCAAACACCTGCTAGTACCCTATCTACATCTGACCTACGTCAGCAAAATGTGGCTACCCTCCTACATCGGTGAAAACACACACAGCTAAGCCGACGGCGCGTGGCTGTCAGCGTCCGACTCGACGTCCTCTCGCGGGTGAGGCGGGTGGTGGCTCGTAGTCCATCCCGGAGACCTCCTCGGCGTCGTCCGGTGGACCCTGCTGCTGCTGCTGCTGCAACTGCTCGAACTGCTCAACCAGGTGCGTCGTGGTCGTGGATCGGGCGTGGCGTGCCCGGGCCAGTCCGTTGTACAGTCCCTCCAGCAAACCCAGCTCAAGCTCTCTCTCGATCAGGTTCTCCACCACGTGGTTCCGTTGCGCCGTCATCGCTGCCAACTCGGTCGCGTGCACCTCGTCGGCCTCGATAGCGGCATCTCGCTCCTCGGTAACCGTGGTCAGCTGCGCGTCCAACGCGATAGCCGCCCGCGGTAACCGTCACGATCCTGTGTCACCTCCACCAGCTGCTCCTCCAGCTTAGCGATCCCGGCGTGGGACCTCTCGAACCTCTTGCCAGCCCACTCAACAGCGGTGCTTCCAAGCACCCAACCGTCGGTCCCGGCTCGCGTCCTCAACTCCAGGCTGTGGATCCGTTGCTGCAGCTCAGCAACGCGTGCAGCCCGTGTGTCCTCCTCCCGGGCGCGCTTCCTACAGCGAGTCACCGGCATCTGCAGAGAACATGTTTAAATGAGTTAAACACTTCTTCCCACAGAAGAAAACGAACGGAACAACCTATACAGAGACTACGAAACTAGCTAAGTACATACCCTAATATTTATTTAGTGCATAATATGACATGATGCATGCTCGTGAACTAACTACACGTACCATAGTATAGAAAACTACGACGAATAGTTAGCACTTCCCGAAACCCGAACGTCGAACAGCTTAGTAAAAATCTAACTATTCTACATCCTTATAGGGCTCCGTACTCTCTCGTTGTCTATCGTCTTACCGTGTTAATTTTTGAAGATAGGCTTGTAATGATGTGTTGTTGCCTCTCGAACCGCTCCGATACCAGCTGTGACATCCCTCCGGGACACCCGAGAATCGGTACAGAGGAACACTCGACGAAGCGAGTTACAACAGAAACATCATCTCATACAAGCCGGAAATATATACATCATGGTATAATACAACCAGGTTTTCGAAAAACAAACATTCGTGCAGCGGACATATAACATTATTGAAGTGTAACAACCTACGAGTATTCAGTGGAAGCTTGTCTATTTACAACCCAAAAGACTTAAAACGCTCAACGTGATGCACCGAGCTCTTCGTACTTCACGGTCCTCTCTCTTCATGGCGTGGGGATACGTTCCCACCGAAGGGAACCTCCCTCCGGACATTGCTCCTCTTCGGGAAGCTGCCATACAAGTCGTGGTAATACGACTCGTTCCCCGAAAGGTAACGAACAAACCCCGAGTATTCTAATACTCAGCAAGACCGACCCGTCAACATGGCACGCTAAAGCCGACGCCTAGTATGCAAAGGCTTTCCGGTCGTGGGGTTTACTCCTTTGCGAAAAACAACATTAAAGGGTGGGTCCTTACTTTCAATATTTTAGCTCACGTTATGTTCATTAGCCTTGATGTTTGCAACCTATCACTATTGCAATAAAGTTTTCAAGACAAGATAAAATAGATCATTAATCTTTTCATCTCTCATCTTCATCTTTCGTAATTTACTACGATGTGACGAGCTAAACAAGCGGTACTCATTACTGCTAGGGACAGCGATTCGAATCGATTTTATACCAGCTGGCAAAACCCGACTACACGACGCATACGCACCACACCGGTCGTATACGACAACTTTTCCCGCTAGCACCTGACGGAAGACTAGCCATTTCCAACTCCCCGGGAGTATGGCGACTCCACGACTTCCCTCGTGGCCGACCCATCTCCCTCCCGTGAGACTATCCTCTCACTAACAGCCGGTAAAAAGAGCCGGCTACGCTACATCTCTCGGGGCGATAGGGTACATCAACTTGTCTGGGCCCATGATACCAGCATGTAGCACGGTACGTTCAAACTTGTTCAACTAAGCCGACAACGGTACGGTCCTTGACCGACTCGGACGGGGCTACCACCTTGCAAGACTTCATCTCCGTCTTGCCCTTTCTCCTACGGGGCCCGTCCGGTCTCATCTTCATTAATACTCTCCTCATCATAGTGTCAACACAAAACCCTTAAAGCCTCCATGCTTTAAGATTCCCTAACCATCTACCGTTGAGACTATGAAATTAATCTTAGCCTCTATTGTGCTACCTGTACCAAGATAGTATAAACAAACGGAAACCTACCATAATGCAACTAGGGTGCCAACCATTCCCTAACACCTAATGCACAAACATAACTGTACTTTGTGATAAAGTAAAATATTTAAAAACATAGGTAGGATGCACCGAGGCTTGCCTTGATACTCGTTCGGAGTTAGCTTCCTCGGCGGTTGGGTCGACTTCGAGATTCTCGACTCCGACTCGACCTCGGTGGAACCTCGATCACTTCGTAACCTAGTCGACCAAGCAATGCGTTGCGAATCACCATCATGTATGCATGAATGCGCATGATAAAATTATGCAAAGTTCATTAATTAACTTCAGTGATTAATAATTAAAGATCAAAGCTTAATCACCTTAGTTAATTAATAAATTAGGGATAAGTATGGTCATTAAGCAATAATTAACTATTGATTATGCTGATTAACAAATGTTTAATCAAGGTCATTGAGCATTAATTAGTTATGTTCTTAATTACTTAGGTTTAATAATTAATAAATTATTCTGGTTTATTAAGCAATAAATAAGTTATTACTTTATGTGATAAAAGGCTAATAGATTGTGATCACATAAAATAATAGAGTTTAAGTTTAAATTTTGGAAAATAAATTTCATAATAACTTTCGTCTACAAGTATCTCCTTCGTCTAGTTAAATTATTTTTCTTCATTAAACATCTTATTAACATAAAATAATAGCTTTTCTTTAATCAATGAAAGTGATTAAACACTATTTATAAAATAAATTTACTCAAAATAAATATTTTATTTCACAAATAAATAGATCTTATTTTTCTCGAGTCTAACAAACTTGGTTTGATATTTTTCCGATTTTTAATAAATTTTCTACGAATTTTTGAAATTTGAATTTGACTCGTGCCACACGTGAGGCCACGGGGTTGGCCGCACGCGATCCGCACGTGGCCACACGCGATCCCACGCACGTGTGGCCCGCGGTGTGGCTTCGGCGCGGCGGCGGCGCGGCCACCGGAGACGGCCGGGCTTGGCCCAAAGCCCGCCGCGAAGGCACCTACGGACTCCACTACTCATGGCGAGCCCAACCGTGGTGACCAACATTCATGAGCTCGCCTCCAAGCACGCCGGCGGCGAGGTCCGTACGCGTCGGAGCTTCGACCACGGCGTGAGCTCACCACGAGTGCACAAAATTTGGGGAAAAACCTATCGACACGTGCTACGGAGCATGCGCAAGCTCGTCATGGTGTTCTAAGAACATGAGCAAGCGCGGAAAGGGGTGCTCACCGTGGATGACGCGGACGGCGGCGACCGGAGCTTGAGAAGAACGGCGATTGCCCGGCATTCGTGGAACAAAAGCAAGGATGAGCTACTGGGAACATAGAGCATCTAGTTGCGCACGAAGGAACACAAAGAGATGACGGATTAGCTCACCGGGCCGTGCAAATTTTGAGGTCGCGGCGGAGGAACATGGCGGCGGTCCGAGGAAGACGATGGGCTCGCCTCGACGGAGCGGCGGTGCTCAAGCTGATTGCTCGGGTCGTGGAGCTTCGCCAGGTCCCGGCGGAGCTTCCGGGGTGGTGGCTTGGACGGGGAGGGATCGCAGCGGCCCGGCGGCGCTGCTCCGGAGACGGCGGGGAAACGGTGAGGTGCGGAGCGGAATGAGAGCAAGCGAAGGAAAGGCGAGGCCGTGAGGGGTTTTTATCCCGCCCGGAGAGGCGGCAACGGCGCCAGGCAGGCAGCCGCGCAAGCAGCTGCTTAGCTGCTGCGTGGCTGCACCGCCGGGAGGCGGTTCCGCCGCGGGCGGTGGTGAGAGCGGGGTGAGAGAGGGAGAGAGAAGAGAGTCCGGCGCCGGGGCCGGTCTCGGAAATTTTGCAAAAACACCTCCGGGCTTTTGGAAAATTAAAAAGCATCCTTCCGGTGCTCCAAAAATTTCCAAATTTTCAGGGGTCTAAATGAAAACATTTTAGGCATTTTTCGTATTAAGTCCAGGTAAAAATTCCAAATCATTTTCAGATTAAAAAATTCATAGCTAAATTAATAAAAGAGACTGTTGACGGTCCTTATGGTCTATTTTTACCGTCAACATATTGCACCTTTCCGAACCAAACACCATCACCAAGAGTAGACATAGGGTTTATTTCTAACAATTTCCACTAGTCTTGGTGAAATTACGAATGCAGGTGCAATTCATATGAAAACAGGGAAAACATGCACGAAACATGGACTTTGCAATCGACGGATTTTCCCGGACTAAAGAATATAGTCCAAAAGCCCAAAACCACAAAACAGAGCCTCAACATCAAACCAAGCAAGTGGATTGGGCCATTACACAGCCGAGAGGAAGGCACCGGAGAAGAACCGAGCCCGGGGAGTCCGGGCCAGCTTCGGCCGAACCACCCTAGTGGGTTCGGCCGAACCGCCAGTGGACCCCCGGCCCATCTTTCTCCGGCGGTTTGTCACCGACGTCCGGAGGTCGGTTCCACCTGCAATTAATGCCACCGACGTCCGGAACCGCCTCCAAATTGCCGACCTTCCAAGGCTATAAATAAAGGGCTACACCCCCTCTCTCAACACACCACCAACATCAAGATAGAAGACAAAATTCTCATCCTTAGGCCAAGGGCCTCTTGTATCTTAGTAGAATAGGAGAGAGGGCAAGGAAAAGGAAGGAGTGTTCCTCCCTTTTATAAAGTGGAGTAGTATTTCCTTTCCTTTTACCTTGGCGTGTAAACACTCTTTTAGGTGATTTATACGTGGTGATCTACTTATCTATCGTGACATATCTTTGTTAGACGTAATTCTTGTTATACTTGTTTACGGGATCATCGCTTCGCAAGAAGTGCTCTAGCTTTCGAACTCGGTTCTAGGCCGAGGCTAGAGTAGCGGTCAATAGCATAGACGTGGTGTCTAGGGCTGGAGATCGCCTTTGTTTGCTGTGTGCCCCACGGTTTGTAGAGGTAGGTGGCAGGAAGTGACAGCCCTGTCATCCAAAGGAACCCTCCACGTTCGGGTACATAGTAGAGCTTTCGTAGACCGGAGTGGCTTGGCAGACCAAGCCTAAGACGGTGCCCGAAGTAAACAAGTCTAGCTTGCGTTCGTCTACCTTTAAAGGATAAATAGATAAGAGTCACCCTCTCGACCCTATTTTGCTACGTTGTCTTGGTTGTCCTTGGGTAAACTAACCTTGTTGCAGAAATACTCCGTTCCTCGCGGATATAAATACGATACCTTGGAATACTCCCGGGTGAAGTGCTACAACGGTATTCCGTGCGCTTGCGGATTTATTCGTGACGTAAGAAATACCAACAAGCATTTCTGGCGCCGTTGCCGGGAACGGTTGTTATCTTTGTAACGAATCAGGTTTGCCCTCGTAATCTATCTTACTTACCGTTCTGTTTTTATTTTCCTTACATTCAAAATCTCACAAAAACATATCATGGAGTCACACCCAACCATCCAATCTTTCTCCACTCCACGGGGTGAACTCTTAGAGCCACCATCATCATCACAACCTATTTCTTCACCTGGCTATGAGTTCTCCCCGATTACATTTCGATGATTAGAGGTTTATCCTTTTCGGGTTGTAAACATGAAAATCCTTATGAACACTTGCGAGAGTTTGAACATTTGTGTTCATGCCGATTGATCCATGGCATAACACAAGAAACATTGAAGTGGAAGTTGTTTCCCTTCTCTCTCAATGAGAAGGCGAAGCAATGGTACACTTACACCGCTAAGAGAGTGAACGGTGATTGGAAAGAATTGCGAGACAAATTTTGTCTAGCATTCTTCCCCGTATCTCGTATCACTTCTCTACGAGTGGAAATAATAGGCTTTCGACAAGAAGAAAAGGAAACCTTAAGTGCGTCATGGATTCGGTTCTGTTCTCTAACGGACTCCGGACCAGAATTATTGCTCCCCGAACCCGTTTTATTACAACACTTTTATTCGGGATTGAGCAACGATTCCGCACTTTATCTTGACACGGCCGCGGGTGGATCTTTTTCTCATAAGACCATAGCGGAAGCACACGAACTTTTGGATCGAATTGTGGAAAACACACCTTTTTCCGCCGACTTACTCGTAGAGCCGGAGTCAGAAGATGAGGAACTCGTTGTGCAAGAAACACAACAATTGGTGCCTACAATGGTAGACCCAACACTCGAGTCCTCATCTAACACAAGAGCAATGATAGAGGAAGATGAACCTCTTGAGTTCCCTTTTGAGTTTGAGGAAGAAATTTTTGAAAATTTTGGAAACACCTCGAATTACACATGGGTAAAGACGCCACCTCCTTCTCCTCCCGATCCTCCTAAAAACCCTTTTCATAAGGAGGATATGACGGAGAATCATGGGAAAACCGTTTTCACCACCACCACCACTCAAAATCCTTTGGAGAATCCTCATCACAATCATGAACCACTTGAGCAAGTGAAGTTCATATCCCGAACCCGATCGCTCGAGCCTTCATTATATGAGGATGCAAAGTTTTCCACCCATGAAGAGGATGAGTTTGACGAAACCTTTTATGCCTATGAACCCAAACGGTCCTCTTCACCATTTGAGCCTTTTCCTCTCGGCCCTTCACGCACCGTTCTTGATGATGATCAAGAACTTTTTGAAAACAAACCTTGGGCCATGGAATTTCATGAGGCATCGACTCTAGAATCTAAAGAGGAATCTTTGAATGAGCATAGGAGCTTCTTCTTTGAACAACCATATGACACATGCTCACATCATGAATCTCTAGGGTCAATGCCTCGTTAGTGCCAACACCACTTCGCTGCCCACAACCACCTTGGTCCCTTGTTTTGCTATATGTTCTTTAGGATGGTTGTAGATGCTTTTGTTTATCATAAATATTGCAAATATCGTGCTTGTATATTGTTGGCACTAACCTTGCAGGTCCTTCTCCGGGACTTTATTGACAAATCATGATGATGGAGAAAAGTCTTGCTCATCGGACTTAAAATGATGATGCCCTTGCCGATAGGATAATCGGTAGTTATCTCATATTTGCTTCCTCCATATTTGATTTTCTCCTCAACATGCATATTCGGATTTTTTCTGATTTATCGGTGAAAAAAATATATATATATATATATATATATATATATATAAATGCAAACCATTTGTTCTTCACATGCATGTTTGTTTTCCCACCAGTACACCGCATTCCTTGCATATTTGCTTTCTGCATGTTTGAATTGTTCCAAACCATTTTGGGATTCTTCAACCCTTTTTGTATTGGAAAATGAGTTTGAGGCAATCTTTTTATGAAAAATGCTTTGAGCAAAATTTTGGAGGAATTTTGGCACAACTCCCTCCGGCTTTCTAACACATAGCCATCATGGGGTTGTCAACCAAAAATGGACTTCATTTCATTATATTGGTTTTCAAGAGTGCTTCGTGCCTTCACTTACACTCCACTCAAGCACTCTCTTCCAAAATTCTTACTCTTGCATTTTCCGAGAATTTTTATTGTTTGCCCCAAGTTCAAGAAAAAGATTTTTCCTTCTCTTTCTCCTTTTGGTTTTTCCATTTGAATAATTGGAGTTTCTCCAAAATAAACTCCCTCCTTGTTGGAATCATTCTCCAAACTCTTATTTTGTTCTTTTTTCTCCTTGAAAAAAAAAACTCGAGAGAATAAGATTGGTAAAATTTAACTTGAGCCAACCTTTTGGAAAATGCTTTGAGCAAAAGTTTTGATGGAATTTTGGCACAACCCCCTTGACTTTAAAGCATATAGCCATTGTGGGGTTGTTGAACTTCATTTCTTTTTGGATGCAAGGGTGTTTGAATTCTTCAATTTCATCCCTTCCGCATTCAAGAAACCTTAAAACAAAATTCTTGCTCTCACATTTTCCCAATTTTTCATGATATTTTGTCTCAAGTTTAAGAAAAAGATTTTCTTTTTTTCTTTGGTTTTCTTATTTTCATAGTTGGAGTCTTTTCGAAAATAAACTTCTTTGATCTTCGATCGTCTCCAACTCTTCTTTTTTATGTCAAAAATTATTCTCAAAGAAAAACAATTTTGAGACAAACCCTTTTGGCTTTTTGTCTTGAAGTTAAGAAAAAGATTTCTCTTTCTCTTCTTTTCTATTTGTTCAATAAATTGAGTTGCGAAAAAAAAAAGGACATCCTTGCAAAGGCAACCGACGGGAAATCCATTTGGTTTTCACTAACGTAACCCGTGCTCGAGTTCGCTTTTGTGTTATTGCTCTTATGTGCAGCCAGGAAAAAGGACAATAATCAGCTCATCAACACATTGAAGAAGGCGACAAGTTCAAACACAAGTCACCCCCGACGTGACACATACTCGTCCCCCTCCATTGAGCTCATGCCTAATGTGAGAAGGTTTGCGTGAAGAGCCTCACGAAGATCCCATGGAGGAGGACCTTGATGAAAACAACACGTCAAGACTCCTTTTCGACACCAACCTTGTTGTGGTGTGCGAAATGAAGGAGCAAGCCTACAACTTCAATTCGATATCTCCGCACAACAAAGGTATGACCACATTCTTTGCTAATAATTGGGAGCCCAAGGGTGATATGGTTTTTATTCGTGTGGATGAGTATGGCTCCCACCTACTTACCACATGATTTCCCATGCATCCTTGTAGTAGTTAGACAATGGTACTACCCTTTGGTTCTCCCATAGGGAGTATCACCCTTCATGCATACATCCTTGCTATCTACTAGGCTTTCATAAGCATTGCTTATCAAACTTTGAGCCTACAAACTCCTGATCTTCACAAGCATGCTCATTGGCAATGAATCATATTCCTTCTTGTGCTTGATGCATGGTTGGCTTGCTATGACTTGTGTTCCTCAAAGCAATCATAGACATATCTGTATGAGGAATGAGCTTAGAATCCTCTCGCCATGGTTAACGATATCAAAATCCCTCCTATGCAATGCATGAATGGTTAAGAACTTTCCAAGCAATTAGGACTTCTTGAGTGCACCTCGTTGTTTTATCATATCACTCCTAGAGTTGGGGCTTACACTGTTTCAAGTTTTCATATCACTAAGCCTCAAGTTGTTTTTATCAACGAGGAATATCTTGCCCATGATCGCACTCAAACATGGTCCACATGACATGCTTGTGCCTTTCTTCCTCGGCTGTACAAATGAGGTCCGGTCATCTAACCCGGGACCTTGTTTGTATGTGCTCCGAGAGCTAACCTTGCCTCTCCGAGTTGGAGGAAATTGCTTGCAGGAGTAGTGTTTTTGGCAGGATTCTCGGGTGCAGAGAACAAGTGTGGGGGAGATCTCTCGAGTTTTCATCACGCACATGTTCGAGATCTCCCCACCAAAACATTGCACCAACATCACAGCCACACCTGCACAAAGGCCTTCCACAATCACATTGGGTTCAACCCCAAATCAAACGCCATGAGCAAAAGAACAAGTGTGGGGGAGGTTCCCTCCCCCACAAAGGTAACTTGTATCGCAACTTGCATCCTTTTTCTTCCACCTTGAAAATGTCAAAATAAAATAAAAATTATAAAATGAAAAAAATCGAATAACACTTGAAAAAGAAATAATAAGTAAGGTGCTTCATCTCTCTTTTGCTTCAAACACATAAGGCACCTAAAGTTTAATTCAATAAATCTAGGCTCCCCGGTCTTTAACCCCGGTAGAGTCCTCTTTGTCTTCGCTTTGTTTTTGTTTGTTTCGAATAAATAAAGCAGATACAAGAACAAGTGTGGGGGAGATCTCTTTAGTTCTTCATCACGCACACATTTGAGATCTCCCCCACCAACATGATGCACAACATCGCACTAATCGACACAAAAGAAGGTGGAGCCATCGGGACAAGAAAGCAAGGTTTGGCCGAACCTTTGGTTCGATCAAATATCCTATGGTCCACTTGGCCTCCACTTCACCCAAGGCGATGGTTTGCGCATTCTACCCCACTACTCTATCTCTCCAATTCATGAGTTAAACCAACCTTTTGAGCCAATCACTAAAATTTAACTCAAGAATAAAATGAACGTTATTGTTCCCTCAAACTACATGCTTCTAGACGGTTGGCCTCGCATACTCTTTATTCCTCGCATCATATGCTTGTTGCTTGTGAACACCAATCTCATAGGAACCCATGTTTATCTAAGTTGTTGGCGAATGTGATATGGTTGGATGAGATGAATCTTGCTCCTCCTGCATAGAGTAATTGGGTATTTATCTTGAAAAACTTAAAATTTATAGCTTCATGCTCCTCAATGATCTTATATTCCCACCAAAGCCATATGTTGATCACATTGCAAAGCCTACACACATATGCTGCGTGTCATTGCATTGAGCTTTATCAAAATTGTGTGACCCTAGTGAGAAGCTTGTTATACTCTCATGATCAAGATCACGTACACTCCACCTCACACTAAGCTTCTACACTGGAAGTCAAGCAATACGCCCATCCATCCACCAAAATAAATACTCCACATTATTACCTTCCTCTCTCAAGTTATCATCGGAGACATGGCTATGCAAGAGAAAGAATAATCCCTGCTCATACAAAAGTAGAGCATGTTGAAAATGAAAAGAGGGATAATGTTAAAAAAAAAAAAAAAAAAAAAAAAGAGAGAGAGAAAGAAAGAAAAAAATGCTAGCCATGTCCTCCTCAAAAATCTGAAAAAGAGAGAGAGAGAGAAGGGAGTATGCTTTCCACCTCGCTACCATTATACACACATGCACATCTTGATCGAGATTGTATGACTTGCATTCTCCATGGATCCACTCTTTTGGTTCGGCAAAAATATGTGATGCAAGTATGCCTCTCTTTCATTCCCTACCAAGCTCCACATAAAGCCTTTTGTAGAAGTAGGATAAAAAGAGGCAATTCCAATGCCTTGGTGAGGAATCATACACATCGAGCAATTTGAGAGCTATCATTCGAGGAGTATGAGCTATGTTTTCACTTTTGAAAATTATTCAAAAAAAAAAAAAAAAAAAAAAAAAAAAAACCAAGTGACTCAGCAGAGGTGGCTACGATGACTCGAATCACGACCGTTCCATTCCTCAAACCGCCCAAGATTACATGGTAGACACATCAAAGTTCACAGGTGCGGGTATGGCTTGGAATAACTTGTATGCTAGCATCATACCATGAGAAGTATGCTCCCGCCTTATGCTCACAAGCTTTACTCGAGGACGAGCAAAGAGCTAAGTGTGGGGGTCTTGTTGACGGTCCTTATGGTCTATTTTTACCGTCAACATATTGCACCTTTCCGAACCAAACACCATCACCAAGAGTAGACATAGGGTTTATTTCTAACAATTTCCACTAGTCTTGGTGAAATTACGAATGCAGGTGCAATTCATATGAAAACAGGGAAAACATGCACGAAACATGGACTTTGCAATCGACGGATTTTCCCCGGACTAAAGAATATAGTCCAAAAGCCCAAAACCACAAAACAGAGCCTCAACATCAAACCAAGCAAGTGGATTGGGCCATTACACAGCCAGAGGAAGGCACCGAGAGAAGAACCGGGCCCGGGGAGTCGGGCCGGTTCGGCCGAACCACCCTAGTGGGTTCGGCCGAACCGCCAGTGGACCCCCTGGCCCATCTTTCTCTCGGCGGTTTGTCACCGACGTCCGGAGGTCGGTTCCACCTGCAATTAATGCCACCGACGTCCGGAACCGCCTCCAAATTGCCGACCTTCCAAGGCTATAAATAAAGGGCTACACCCCCTCTCTCAACACGCCACCAACATCAAGATAGAAGACAAAATTCTCATCCTTAGGCCAAGGGCCTCTTGTATCTTAGTAGAATAGGAGAGAGGGCAAGGAAAAGGAAGGAGTGTTCCTCCCTTTTATAAAGTGGAGTAGTATTTCCTTTCCTTTTACCTTGGCGTGTAAACACTCTTTTAGGTGATTTATACGTGGTGATCTACTTATCTATCGTGACATATCTTTGTTAGACGTAATTCTTGTTATACTTGTTTACGGGATCATCGCTTCGCAAGAAGTGCTCTAGCTTTCGAACTCGGTTCTAGGCCGAGGCTAGAGTAGCGGTCAATAGCATAGACGTGGTGTCTAGGGCTGGAGATCGCCTTTGTTTGCTGTGTGCCCCACGGTTTGTAGAGGTAGGTGGCAGGAAGTGACAGCCCTGTCATCCAAAGGAACCCTCCACGTTCGGGTACATAGTAGAGCTTTCGTAGACCGGAGTGGCTTGGCAGACCAAGCCTAAGACGGTGCCCGAAGTAAACAAGTCTAGCTTGCGTTCGTCTACCTTTAAAGGATAAATAGATAAGAGTCACCCTCTCGACCCTATTTTGCTACGTTGTCTTGGTTGTCCTTGGGTAAACTAACCTTGTTGCAGAAATACTCCGTTCCCTCGCGGATATAAATACGATACCTTGGAATACTCCCGGGTGAAGTGCTACAACGGTATTCCGTGCGCTTGCGGATTTATTCGTGACGTAAGAAATACCAACAGAGACTTTGTTTAATGCTTGTAAATATTTTCACAAAGCAAAATAATTTCAGGAGATTTTTGTAAATCTTTATTTATGACATTTGAGCCACAGAAAATATTAAACATGAATTTTCTGCTTATTTTATTTCTTTTTAAACACTTCCTTTCTTCTTTATCTATTTTGTTATTTTATGTGTTTATTATTAACACAAAATTTGATATCTTCAAAAATGCAACAATGTGATGACATGCTCATGATGACATGAAATGCTTTATTTTCTAAGAGTTGTTACACGTGGAATTCGATGGTGCAACACACGAAACACACAGGAACACAAGATTTTAGACAAGTTCAGTGCCCCTCGAATTGAGAGTAATACCCTATGTCCCGTATGTTATGTATTGCCCTTAGCGATTTGCTAATTGCAAGATCTCGAGAGAGTTTTCGGGGTCCCTGCTCCGCCTTATATATCCGGGGAGCTAGGGTTACATGCAGAGTCCTAGTCGATTACATGAATTACATATATGGGAGCTCTATCTCTAGCTTTCTTTATTAATTCAGAGTCCTAACAGTACTACAAATTACTCCTTAACTTGCTCCTCAAGTCATCATACGCCGGTATTGATATCCGCTCTGGTCTCCATACCGGTATATAGAATTCTCCATTATTCCGGACCGGTCAGGAACCAGTCTACCAGCTATCTCCATCATCTTTATCTTCATTGATTTGTTACCGTGTCTTTGCGCATCCGTTCCTTTATCATCTCGTATACCCATAAGGCAAGTATACGACAATAGTATATATTTCTACTAATTAGAAGGTTATCCACATGACATTATCTACATAAATCATCATCATGATAAATCGTCTCACCTTCACATGAGCATGTCTATTTTATGCAAACATTTCATTGAATTTCATTATTGAGAAAGTTCCATGGACTAAATATCTATAAATTCGCGCATCGCATTGCATTCATATAGGAACCCCGACCGAAGGTGAGAATCAAGAAGGGCAGCAGCTTGAACCGAGTACATTTGAGTGTGCTAACTGCAAACCCAACCAAGGGAAGCACCGCAGCATAAATCCCACTTGCTTAGATTTTCGGTATTTAATTCACTTAAGTCTATGTTTTGTATTGTGCATTTACGTTCAGGAGTTGATCGTAACCTAGCTGCATTAAATCCCTGTTTCCATGGTCTTTTGCTAGGTATAATCCTGTTCGTTAGATGCTATGCTAAATAAATTCATCCGTAGCAACACCGAGTGGTTTGGAGACCACCCGGTCTAGGGATTCACTTATTGTTACCCTCACATGATTAAATTGGAGACCGTACGGGGAAGTGCATGTGTTGGAAAGCGGTGACAAGGTTGGCCCTTCTTCGCCATAGTCCCGTGCGTATCGGTTGAGGACCATTCGTTGTGACTCCGCGAGCAAGTATTGAGTTGTGTACCAAAGGCATACCTTCGTATGGGAGTTGGTAAACTGATGTAACTTGAGAGTCGTAGTGTTGGACGGTCACTCCACCCTTTGTGCAAAGTGTTGGTCACGGTGGATGCACGGGTTTGTGAGTAGACGGAGGGTGTGTTGTTACCCTTGGACCCGACGCTACTGTGGTTGCATGTGGAACGCACGCTCGGATGGTGGACCCGGCTCATATCTATGGTAATCTTGTGAAAGGTGGCGATATGTGTTCTTAAATGATGTGTATGTCGTGCATTTGGGTTAGCCCTGCAGGGTGTAAATCGATATATATTGCCATCCCTCGTGGTGATGAGTACCACTTGTCTCGAGCAGATTACATCGTAGTAACAAAGTGAATATGATGAATAAGCTTGCTGATTTTGAAGATTTACTTCATGTATTGCAACCATGTCTTGTTAGAATTGCTCACTTAATTTATATTCATGTTTCCAACCTTTTAAGTTGGCTAAAACATGAAATTTTCAGCAAGCCCGGTCAAGCCCCAGCATATTAGAGTCGGTTCTTAGAACCATCTTTGACGGGTAAGCCTTACGGAGTATATTTAATACTCAGGGTTTGCGTTTAAATTAATTTCAGGAGTCCCGCAGCCCGATTACTGTGACTGTTGCGAGAAGTTTGTGTGGCATGGTGAGGAGCCCCAGGAGTCGACGTGGAATAGGTTCCATCTTCACCGAACCAAGAGTGAGGCCATATAGTATGGGCTGATGTGGTCTCCTAAATAAGTTGTATATATTTATCGTCGAGAAATTTCGCTTCCGCACATTGTATATTAAGTAATGTAAATCTGAATTTGAACTTCAAATGGTATTGTAAATCTAAATTCAGAGTTTATGGTTTGTAATAACTTTAATATCATCTATAAAATTTGCTACCTACGCACTTAATTATGTTATGTAATTTGTGAATGTATCATTGATGTATGTGCAATGTACGTCCGCTTCGTCGAATGTCTTCCGATATGATCCTGTGTGACAATCCCTCTTGCTTTGCAAGGTAGGGGTGTCACAGCTGATATCAGAGCCGTAACGGGATATGCCGTACGTTAATGATCGTTCTAAAAATCGCAAACACGCATTTCCGGTGAGTAACGACCTAGAAAGCCCAATTAAGGTCTATAATAGAAGTAGCAATGGCAAACTAACCCTAGGTTATGCTTGTTTAAATTTTACAACTACGGCTCAGCTCAAGTATGTTTGTAATTTAAATTTGCGCTCCGTGCCCGCGGAAGTAATAATACGAGACAATGTTGGCTCGTGGCCATCCACGGGGCGGTTCGTTCAATGAACCGTTACCATGTGAATTTTGTAGAACTGTGATTCTTTTCATAGTTTCTTTTGAATTTGATGTAATGTTTCTGAAATAAGCTTCTACGGGTACGCTAATCACGAACCATAGATCGTATAGTTTTCGTGTGGAGATCGTGTTGCCACAAAAAACGAGTGGTCGGTTATATATACCGGTCACACTCTTTTTATTTTAGAAAGGACGTAGGTCAAATGATATTTCATATCATCATTCATGCCATTAATAGCATTTTCACATTACATATGGTCAAAAGCATCAAAATGTTAGTTCTAATCAACTCACAAAAATTTTCGAATCAACGAATGCAAGAAAACGTGAAATCGGGCGAGAAAACCACCCTGTCGGCACTGAAAACCCTACCCGATTGTTAAATATACGAAAACGGTCATAACTTTTAGATCGCTCATCCAAACGGAATGATCGACCCCAATCCGGAAAGCTCATGACATGTGCTACCACCCTATAAGCAAAACCAGGATGAAAAAGGAGTCTAAATAAGCTAAAATGGCCCTACCCGAAACCCTGGCAAGGTTGCCAGATTTTTGCCCGAATGCCGGATTGGCAGATTTCGGGTGTCTCACCAAACTTGCCGTAACCTTCGCGTTACTTATCCAAATTAAGTGATCGACCCCAATCTGGAAAGATAGTGTTATGCCCCACAACTCCACTAGTATCAAGTTGGTCAGGAAAATTCGTTGAGGTGGTCAAATAGATGAAAACAGAGAGCAAGTTGAGTTGCCCGAGTTGCCAGAACACCCGGCAAAACCCGGTAGAGCCGGAAATCGTCGTAAATTTTGATCCGCTTAAGATTTTTACGTGTTTTAGGATGTGTTGGGAAGCTTATAAAGTTCTCTAGCCTTTTCTTAAGGTTTTTGGTTATTTTTACTGTTCATACAGGGGCGAAAATGGCTAGTTCCAGTGCCTGTTTTTTTTGTAGCGGTTTCCGCTTTAGGGTCATATTCTTTCAGTTTCTGCACCATGCTTCTTATTTATATTATGTTAGCTCCTTTGGCACCCCATTGTTAATAGATTTTCTGTTTAATGTGTTTCTAATCATGGCCTATAGATGGATGTGAGATAGCTTGTGGCCGAAAGGAACAAATTGAGGTCGGAAGTGGAGGACCTCACTGATCGGCTCACCGATGTCTCCGACGACTACTACCTAGGCAAGGATGAGAATAAACAGCTGACCGCTCGTGTTGGTGAGTTGGAGAAGGAGAATACCGCTCTTACTGCACGTCTCAAGGAAGTGCAAGATGACCTCCTCTTGAGCAACAACTTGTGTGTTGCCGCAGACCGTGCAAAAGATCGGGCTGAACAAGAAAAAGTGGAGAATGAGCAGATGGCCACATTCTGTCATGAGGAAAGGATTGAGGTCCTGAACGAGTTGAATGCCGCTCAAAAGGCTATCACCCAGAAGGATGAGACCATTCACTCACAGCAGGCTACCATGCAGTTCCTTCACGGACAGCTCGAGACCGCCCAGACTAATATGAACAGCTGTTCACGGAGATAAGGAAATCTACAACACCAGTTGGCGCAGCTACAGCAGCAACACCAATTGTTGCTTGCAGCCCATTGGAACTTGCTGCAGCCACCACCGTACGAGCAAAATGGGAATGACACCGCTAGCGATGCTTCCGACGTCAACAATCCGGATGTGAATTCGGATACCGATAGTGACGCCTAGGCTTATGGATAGCTCTAGGGAAAGGCTTGTAAATTAAGTGTAGTATACTAGAACTGAACCTTGTGGCTTGTACGTACGTAAGAACGTCATGGTCGCTGTATTTTGTGTAAATATGGCAGCATAGAAGGTATGGGAAAAATAGCTAGTTAGTAAAAATCAGAAATGTGTAACCCACGCGTCCGAACGTGTTAATATCTCGCGCTTTTGTGTACAAATGGGTTACCATCGTAGTATATGAAAGACCAAGTTTATGTATAATAAACCTATGATTTTATCAAGTCATTTCACGCTTCATATGAAAATTTCCTCCTATGGATGCAATCTGATTTTTTTCCATTCATATCATGTCTCTTAGTTCTTCCAAAATGCTGAGGCTAATGATATGATTAATTGTGTGATAGATGGTGAACACTCGTCGCATGGTGGATCCTTCCGGAGAGGGTGCTTCGTCGCATCCACCTCCCCCACCTTTGCTGACTGCTGTGGAGCAGCTCGTTCATAATCAGAACGGGATCTTTTGGTTGTTGATAGCGAGCCAGAACAACAGTGCTCAGGCACCAGCTCCTCCACCGCAGCCCCGCCCCATTTCTTATGGGGATTTCTGGGCAACCCAGCAGCCATCCTTCACGGAGGCAAAGGACCCCCTGGAAGCAGATAATTTTCTGCGCATTGTGGAGTCCAATTTCGGACTCTTGAACTGCATTGAGCACCAGAAAACTCTTTTTGCAGCACAACAACTTTGTGGGTCAGCGAGTGTTTGGTGGGCCAATTACACCTCTGCACTTCCCGCGGATCATCAAGTGCTATGGCCGGAATTTTCAGCAGCTTTTCATGCACACCACATTCCCGATGGTGTAATGAAAAGAAAGCTCCAGGAATTTGTTGGCCTGAAGCAAGGCTCTAGCACTGTGCAAGAGTATGCTCAGAAATTTAACTATCTTGCCCAATATGCTTCTTATCATGCTGACACTAATTAGAAGAAGCGTGAGTGCTTCCGGAAAGGTCTGAATCCAAAGCTGCAAGACCGTCTCGCTCTCTTGAATGGCACATTCAATGATTTAGTCAGAGCTACCATTGTTCAAGAGGACGCCATTCGTGTCAACCAAGTTATATAACAAGAAAAGGAAGCACACCGCCGGAACTTCATCCGGTACGCCATCTCATAAATTTAAGCTTGCAATGACCAGTCCTACCGGTCAGAAATTCCGTGTCCCGGTGCCTCAAATGAGTGGCCAGCGCACCACTTTTCAGCAGCCTTATCGCGCTTCCCGGAGCTCACACCAGCACCGTGGGCACCATTGTAGTAGACTTACCTTACGGGTATACATTGATCGGAAGAATGATTTATCAAGGACATGGTGGCGTATTGAAGACGTATGACTGGTCAAGAGGGCCCACAGGGTTGTGTTCGACCGGTACGAAATAACGTGAAGGTTCCATACACCGGTATGGAAACAGAGGCGGACAACAAGACCGACTTAATCTCCAAGGAAAATACAAGACCGACCGACTAGGACTCCGAATTGATAAGGAAGCTTAGAGATAGAGTTTCTAAGTATGTATATCTTGTAACCGACTAGGATTCTGCATGTAACCTTGTCTCCCGGACTTATAAGGCGGGGGCACGGACCCCTAGAAGGTCACAAGTTAGGACAAGTTCCTACAATCCGACAACTCGCAATTAGCAATCTGCTAAAGGCAATACATAACATACATGACGTAGGGTATTACTCTTGTGTTCCCGTGTGTTTCGTGTGTTGCACCATCGAATTCCACACTCGTGAGGCCTCGGGTAGTTCTAGTGTTGAGTTTAAGACTTGACATTTGGCACGCCAGGAAGGGGTCCCGATGAGTTTTTGGAGAATTCGATGGCTTCAAGATCCACTTCGGGTACCACGACGCCACGACAACGATGACCGGTACCACGTGACGACGACCGGTACCGTGGAGCGACGATCGGCGTAGGATGACCGTCGCAGTGACGATGACTACGAGTGGTGTCGTAGGGCAAGGATCTGCCGCCGCGACGACGACGACGACAAGTGTTGTTGCAGGGCGAGTGGTGTCAAAGGACGACGACCGCTGCCGCTGCGTAATGATGACCGGTGCAGGACGACGACCACCGCCACGACGACGATTGCGATCGGTGCAGTGACCGCCGTCATGTGACGACGAAGATCGATGTCGCCGAGCGCCGATGCTAGGACGATAATTTCAACAGCTTTCATCGGTCGTCAACTTCAACTTGGAGCGTCGCTGCTGCTCGGATGCGGTCTTGAGCATTAGCACGACTTCTAATCTTCAGCTTCAACCGATCGTGTCGTCTTCAACAACTTTCATCGGTCGTCAACTTCAACTCGGAGTGCCGCTGCTGCTTGGTCGCGGTCTTGAGCATTAGCGCGGCTGCTAATCTTCAATTTCGACCGATCGCGCTGTCTTCAACAGCTTTCATTGGTCATCAAATTCATCTTCAAGCGTTGTTGCTTCTTAGACGTGGTCTTGAGCATTAGCGCGGCTGCTAGTCTTCAATTTCGATAGATCGCGCCGTCTTGAATAGCTTTCATCAGCCATCAACTTCAACTTGGAGCGTCGCTGCTGGTTGGACGCGGTCTTAAGCTTGAGCGCGGCTGCTGATCTTCAGTTTTGATCGATTGCGTCGCCTTCAACCATCTACATCGGTCGACAATTTCGGTTGTAAGCGTTGTTTTTGCATGGAGATGTTGTCTTTAGCTGAGCGCGATCGCCAAACTACTCATCGATCGGCTACAACATCTTCGGCCCAGGCTCGGGGCTACGCCCAATAAACCAGCTAAGTCGCTTTTACACTTAAGCTTTTATGTTTAAACTTAAGTAATGCTATGCTCATGATAGCTTTTTGATCATATGAAATATGTCAATCTTTGTCTATCTCGCATGGTTTTATTTATCTTGGAATCTTAATTTTGAATTAATATATCAAGCTAGGGGACCGCTATTTGAGAGCAATCAGTTAATAATTTGTGATCCCGAGTTCTAAGACCAGACATTTTTTCTATACAGCACGATTTTGTTAGGTAGACCACCTCTATGAGCTATACCCAATGCTGATTAGAGCCAGTGGTCATGTCATAGTTGGTTTGTGTTGACTTAACCATCGTTGTTTGCTTATGGACTTGATTGGTTGAAACAGGATGGTAAAATTTAAGTTTTTTGAGTTGGTGTGACCGGTTATTAAAGTTGAATTACATTAGGCATATAATGATTAATCTGGACCGCTGCAGTTTGCGCGAAAGGAGAAAATATTATATGTTGAAGTAAGGAACATATAAATACCGTTCAAGAATATGAAAATAATTTCAGATTTGTAGTAAATAAAATATTAGAGTATTTATTTACATATGAGCACATTTAGATACTTCTTAAATTGTTTTTACGGATACAATGGACTAGGATCTAGGTCTCGGCACCGCTTGATGTACCGGTGCTACCGGTCTTGGGTGCGGCGACGGAGGAGAAATCCACGTGATTTGGATAATCACGGGAGCTGTTTTTCCAATTGTGATGACTGGTCCGAGTGTTTGACGCTTAGTCTGTTAAGCATTTCTGGACTGATTTATACAGCAAACCAGTCGGGTAAAAGACTACGGTCCGACTGATTGGTTAATATTGATTTGCCTTAGGCCATGGGTGTTAATCATTCGGCTGATAATAGGCATGAAAAATTCAAGTTTAATGTGTGAATTTTGGCGACTGATTTGATCAGTCAGGAATTTGGATTTGAGCGATATTTTGATAAGAGGAATATCGGTTATGACCGATTTTAGTGGTCTCAGTATCAGCTCCCGATGCGAATCACCGTGGGTATGAGATTTGAGACCGGTCCGGACCGGTCGAAAAGTATGTTCTTGGCAGAAGATGTTAAGAGGTATGCTATTGGTGACCAAATCTGATCGGGAAATCTTAAAAATAAGCATAGACTCTCACATAAGACTCTTGCGGATATTCAACCGATACGATTACGAGAGGAATGGTCTACTTGATTTGAATAATCACGGGAGCTCTTTTGCAAATGTTTGAGTGGTCCGAGGTATGGAGTGCCCAGTCGCGATCACATTAGAATTGGATTGTTTGAGGAAATTGAATAATGATACTGGTTAGATCGAAGACAATTAGGTCTTGCCTAACTAAGTATTGTGAAATTGGATGCCTTAGGCCCTGGGTGTTAATCATTCGACTGATTATAGGCCTTGGAGACTCGAGTCGATGTAAGACAATTGTGAAAATGGTCCGATCAACCAGAATTTTGGTTCATAGTGAAATTTCACTAAGTAGGTTATGAGTTCGGTTTGATTTAGGCGGTCTCGTTATGTGAAATTGGTGTAAATCTCCAGGAGATATGAAATTCGACGGCACGACCAGTTTGGAAATATGCTCTTAGCGGAAATTGCTGAGAGGAAAGTGATTTGATGGAATATAATAAAGCAAAGTCTCTCAAGAAAGACTCTTGCATTATTTGCGATCCTCAAATAGTACAAGAGTCGGGGCTATACCTAATTAGGTGCACTCGACCGGTGCACTACGTTCAAGAGCAATCTGTAGAGATCACGGGAAGTGGAAAATCAAGGAAATTGAAAGGAGCAGCCTATAGAGGATGAAGAAAATAATGAAGAATCAAGTAGTGGACTCTTGCATTATTTGAAAGGAGTTCAAATGATCAAAGAGTCTGGGGCTATACCCAATTGGGTGCATCTAATCGGCGCACTAGAAGGAAAATACTTTTGTTTTTGTACACCTAATTAGGTAGTATGGAGGATAAAATACTAATTTTTTGGCTTTTTGAAGCAGTCTTGAAGAAAGAAGAAGTATTGTAGAAGAATGGAGTTCTTTTGAATTTAACATTGGAATCGGACCAACATGCAAAGACTGGTCGGTCTTATTCAAGGTCAAATCAAAAATTACTCGGGGCTGCTGTCGTAGACTCACTTTACGGGTATACATTGATAAGAAGAATGATTTATCAAGGACATGATGGCGTATTGAAGACATATGACTGGTTAGGAGGGCCCACAGGGAGGTGTCCGATGGGTATGGAATAACAGAAGGTTCTTAAACCGGTATGGAAACAGAGGTGGACAACAATACCGACTTAATCTGCAAGGAAAATACGAGATCGACCGAGTAGGATTCTGCATGTAACCTTGTCTCCCCGGACATATAAGGTGGGGGCAGGGACACCCTAGAAGGTCAAGTTCTCACAAGTTAGAACAAGTTCCTCCAATCCGACAACTCACAATTAGCAATATGCTAAAGGCAATACATAACATACAGGACTTAGGGTATTACTCTCGATTTGAGAGGCCCGAACCTGTCTAAAATATTGTGTTCCTGTGTGTTTCGTGTGTTGCACCATCGAATTCCACGCTCGTGAGGGACCGGGTAGTTCTAGTGTCGAGTTTAAGACTCGACAACCATCATTCCTCGCAGCAGCCAAACCAGAGTGCCAGGTCTTCCCGCAGCAACCGTGTTTTAATTGCGGCGGTGTCGGTCATTTTATCAGAGAGTGTCCTGGAATTATCACAACCAGCACAACCGCGACAATAATGGAAACAATAATAACCACGGCAACAACAACAACCACAACAAAACCTGCCACCAAGAATGGTCGTGTAAATTTTACTACGGTCGAAGTGTGGAAGCCGGAGAACCAGTCCTCTCGGGTATGTTTTCCATTGCCGAACATCCCGCTTTAGTTCTCTTTGATTCCGGTGCCACTCATGAGTTTATTAGTCAAGCATGTGTGGATAAATTGCATTTATCATCTACCACCTTGCAAATTCCATACACCATCACATCTCCCGGTGGCATAATTCGTACAAATCGTTAAGCAAGAAACGTCTCTCTTGCATTAGCTTGAAAAAATATATCCTTCTAGGCTAATTATTTTATGTGGTCAAGGAATAGATGTGATCCTAGGAATGAGATGGATGAAACGCCATAAGGCTGTCCTACACATAGATACTCGTGAAGTATATTTAAATTCACCTCTCTACGGTCCATCGGTCCTCTCTTTACCCTGTCCAAAATTTTCTAAGATATAAATTCAGCACCTCGAGGCAAGGAAATTAGAGGACATTCCGGTAGTGTGTGAATTTCCCGATGTATTCCCAGCATGACTTGTCGAGCATGCCACCTGATCCGGAAGTTCAATTTAAAATTTAACTTCAACCCGATACCGCACCAATCTCTAGAAGACCATATAAAATGGCGCCGAATGAATTAGCAGAACTTAAAGAGCAGCTCAAACATCTTATGGATAAGGGGTATATTCGCCCAAGTTTATCACCTTGGGGCTGCCCCGCTCTTTTTGTGAGAAAGAAAGATAAATTATTAAGGTCGTGTGTTGACTATCGACCACTAAATGCGGTAACCATAAAAAATAAATATCCCCTCCCACGAATTGATAGGTTGTTCGATCAATTAGTTGGTGCAAGGGTTTTCTATAAAATTGATCTTCGCTCCGACTATCACCAAACTAAAATTCAGTCGGAGGATATTCCTAAAACCGCTTTCTCTACGAGATATGGACTTTTTGAATATCTCGTAATGTCTTTTGGACTGACAAATGCCCCGACCTATTTCATGTACCTCATGAACTTGGTATTTATGCTGGAATTGGACAACTTCGTGGTGGTATTCATCGATGATATACTAATTTATTCCAAGACAGGGGAAGAACATGTTAAACACCTCCGCATTGTGCTTCAACGACTACGGGATCATCAACTTTATGCAATATTCAGCAAGTGTGAATTTTGGTTAGATCAAGTTCCATTCTTGGGTCATATAATTTCAGCAGAGGGACTTTCAGTTGACCCTAGTAAAGTTGATGAAGTGCTGAATTGGAAGACTCCTAGGACCGTCAAGCACATCCGTAGTTTTCTTAGACTTGCCGGATATTATCGGAAATTCATTCCAAATTTTTCTATCATCTCCAAGCCCATGACAAAATTATTGGAGAAGGATTCTTCATTCAAATGGAGTCCTGAGTGTGAGAATGCATTCCAAACCTTGAAGAAGCATTTAACCACCGCTCCAGGTTCAGCTCAACCCGACATCACCAAGCCGTTCGACGTATATTGTGATGCGTCCGGCATAGGATTGGGTTGTGTTCTTATGCAAGAAGGCAGAGTTATTGCCTATGCATCCCGTCAGCTCCGTAAACATGAAAAACATTATCCTACTCATGATCTAGAATTAGCATCGGTGGTTCTTACTCTCAAAACATGGAGACATTATCTTCTAGGAAATCTTGTGCATCTCTACAACGATCACAAAAGCCTCAAATATATTTTCACTCAGCAAGAACTGAATATGAGGCAAAGAAGGTGGCTGGAATTAATAAAAGATTATGAATTGGAAATTCATTATCATCCCGGAAAGGCTAATGTAGTTGCCAATGGATTAAGCCGCAAACATCAATGCAACCAATTAGAAATTTGCTCTATGGAAAATGCCGGCAAATCTTAAAATGAAAATAATCCGTGCCTTCACATCATCCCTTATGGTGCTTTGCACAATTTGGCTCTTGTTCCGACTCTTCGAGAAGAAATTATTGAAGCCCAGGAAATGGATGAGGGTATGGAACACATCCGACAGAATTTGGGTACAGAAAAGGAAAAATGTTTTCATCAAGATGAGAATGGAGTTTTATGGTTTAACAACCGTCTCGGTGTTCCAAAGGATATGGAGCTACGGAAGAAAATTCTTGATGAAGCACATTTGTCTAAATATTCCATACACCCCAGTAGTAATAAAATGTACCGTGGGTTGAGAGAAAACTTTTGGTGGACTCGCATCAAGCGAGAAGTGGCTCGTTATGTTGCCGAGAAAACCACCCATCGATGTTGTCATCTCCGACACCGAGCAATTGCAAGAGGATTTCTCTTATCCCGAAACTCCTGTCCGAATTCTCGATCAAAAGGATCGTGTTACTCGCAACCGCACTATCACCTTCTATAAAGTGCAATGGAGTAATCATACTGAGGATGAGGCCAATTGGGAACAAGAGGAATTTCTGAACAATCATTTTCCCGAGTTCCTCGCTTCGCAATTGAGGTAACGCCGCACACCCCCTAAATCTCTATTTCACCGATTTTAATCTCAGGATGATATTTCTTTAAGGGGAGGGCTGTGACATCCCGTGTCACAATTTGGCGATTGCACTGTGCTAAATATTAGTTTACATGTGCAAAACCTCATTAGGATTAGTTCCTCCATAAAATAACCAAAGTAGGGTTTGATTAGGGTTTAAATGGCACAAACCCTATCTCTCAAAAATTTTGATGATCTTCCATGGCAGTACCTCCATATTTTTACATATTCTGGTAGTACACATCAAAAAATAAATTTAGGACATTTTTCCCAAATTTTTAGGTTGGCACATTGTCCTAGAAAAATCAGCTAAGGTCAGAAAACAGCAGCTGTTCTTAAATTTTTGAAACTTTTTGCAAGCCAAATCAAAACTTTTGCCTATAACAAAAGTTGTTCCTTATAACTCTCTGAACATGCACAAATTTTGGTTTCTAAAAATACCCAGTAGAAAGTTTTATTTGGAGCAAAACGGTAGCAATAGTTCAGTGGCAAAATTGTAAATAAAGGGAACCTCGTTTGAACAGGAGAAGCACAGTAGCTCAGGGACACCGTCAGCCTCTGCTCACCGCCGGCGCCCATGCCGGTTAGGCGCGCCGTCGTCCTAGCACACTGCACGCTCTCCCACGCGTCGATCATCTCCACATTGCGTTGGATCCACGCAGGATTGCGGGTCGTCGATGGCCATCACCATTTTCCTGCCATGGCCGCCGCCGCATCATTTTTCACGAGCTCCACCTCCGCCCCAATCCTCAGCAGCTGCAGCCCGTGCGCAAGCCTCCGAGAAACGCATCTCAACCCACTCCAGCGCCCTGGTTCCTCCTCCCCTACGAATCAGCCAAAAATCCCAAAACGCCCCAACTCCGGCCGCCGCATCCGCCATGGAAATCTGCTAAGCCTCGGGTGAGCTCATGAGCTGGCTTGCCCTCCGGAAGGTGCCTAAGGCCCATGCTGATCCTCACCTCCCTTTCCATGTCGATTCAAGCCAGGACGGATCCGCCACCCCTACGACGAACATCTACTTTCGGGCCAGCTCTTCCTCCCTCGACCCTACGCCAAGCTTCGCCGCAAGAAGGTGATGCTCTCAGCCCCGGAACCACGCGGTTTCGTCCACCATGGTGCACGTGCCCCTGTGCCGGAGCTCGCTCCGTCCGCCATCGCCGCCGCCAGCTCGTCTCCGGTCACCACCTGCCACCTGTCTTCCTCCCATTTGATGCGCCACACGAAAACACGCTCAGGCGGCCAAGCTCGGCCCATGAGCTCCACCATAGCCACACTTAGAAAAATTTTGAGTCGTAGTGGCAAAACCGTAATAACTGCAAACTTTCAAGCAAATTAAAAATTGCATAACTCTGTGTAGAAACCTCAGATTTGAACAAATGAGGACTTTTTGCAAACCTTACAATCTATACTTTGCAATGGACCTATTGTCCATATATGTTTATGTGGCAAAAATAAAAGTTTGATGAACCTTAAGTTGCTATCACGTTAACAAGGCTTAACAGGATTGAGTTTTATAAATTGCGTAACTTTCACTACGTAGCTCAAAAGTACTCGACTAAGCACCTGTTGGAAAGCTTGAGATGTGTACTTTACCATGCGTACATGTGCCAAGTACTTTCTATGGACAAAATGAGAGTTTCAAGTACTTTAAAGTGCCATCACGCTAAGGAAGTTTAACAACATTGAGTTTTAGAAATTTCATAACTTTTTCTACACAGATCAGAATGATGTAAGTAAACACTGTTTGGAATCCTTAGGAAGTGTAACTTACATGACCCTACTTGGTTTAGCAAGGTTCTGTAGTGAAAAGTTGAGTTGTATGCAAGTTAAGAACGCTTCACGTTAAGCCCTGAAATGGCCATAATTGGAACACTTGTAAATAAATCTTCACCAAAATTTGTGCACATAATCATTTGATTTATCATGTTTCATCATATCATGCATGAATCTGATGCACTTGGGCATGTTCATGTGATTTTGGACATTCATGATTAAGTAAACTAAAAGTTGCCTTGTGTTTGCATGAAAAGGAAACCTTGTATAAATTCCTTTCCATATTTGCTTCTGGTGCTCAATCCTAAAATGGTTAAATTTATCATGAGAATCTGATTTGGTAATACTTTTATGATTAATAAGCATTTATGAAATGATGTAGTGAAATGTGCATGCTAAGATTGCCATTAAATAATTTTTGCCTAGCTCATTTCATGTTGGTTATTATTTTATGTGTATATTTACCATATTCTCATACCATGGCAGCACACATGCTTAGGTGATTGTTTCATGTTAATCATGTACATTGCGCATTTTGCCATGCTCGTTTGATTGCTAGATATACATGCATGTTTGTGTTACCTAGTTTATGTTTCTTCTAATTAGAAGGTTATCCCCATGACATCCTCTATGGAAATCATCACCATAGCAAATCATCTCATACCACATGAGCATTTTTATTTTATGCAAACATTGCATTAGATTTTGTTATTGAGAAAGTTCCATGAACTGAATATCTTTGTATTCACTCATCATACTCACGCATCGCATTGCATTCATATAGGAACCCCGATCGAAGGTGAGAATCAAGAAGGACAGCAGATTGAACTGAGTCCCTTTGAGTGTGCTAACTCCGACGCGAACCAAGGCAAGCCCCGGAACATAATCCTACTTGCTTAAATTTTTCGTCTTTAATTCACTTAAGTCTACATAATGTACAGTGCATTTACGTCCAGGAGTTGATCCTAACCTAGCTGCATTAAATCCCTATTCCCATGGTTTTGGTTAGGTATAATCCTATCCGTTAGATGCTATGCTTAATAAAGTCATCGGTAGCAACACCGAGTGGTTTGGAGACCACCAGGTCTAGGGATTCAATTATTGTTACCCTCACATGGTTAAATTGGAGACCGTACGGGGAAGTGCATGTATAGGAATGCGGTGACAAGGTTGGCCCATGTGCACCATAGCCCCGTGCGTGTCGGTTAAGGACCATTCATTGTGACTCCGCGAGCAAGTATTGAGTTGTGTACCGGATGCATACCTTCGTATGGGAGTTGGTAAACCGATGTAGCTTGAGAGTCGTAGCGTTAGACGGTCACTCCGCCCATTGTACAAAGTGTTGGTCTTGGTGGATGCACGGGTTTGCGAGTAGATGGAGGGTGTGTTGTTACCCTTGAACCCGACGCTACCGTGGTTGCATGTGGAACACGGGCATGTCACCCGATCGGGATGTTGAGTTTAAAATTGATGCCCAACCCAATACGGCGCCAATTTCCCGAAGGCCGTACAAATTGGCTCCTAATCGGTTAGCGGAGTGAAAAGAGCAATTGAATGAGCTCATGGACAAAGAGTATATTCGACCTAGTTCATCTCCGTGGGGATGTCCCGCTCTCTTTGTAAAGAAGAAAGACAAGACGTTACATCTATGTGTGGATTATCGCCCTCTCAATGCGGTGAATATCAAGAATAAATGCACTCTCTCGGATCGATATTCTCTTTGATCAATTAGTTGGTGCTAAGGTCTTCTCCAAGATTGAACTCCGTTCGGCTATCATCAAATTAAAATCCGAGCCGAAGATATTCCAAAAACCGCATTCTCCACGCGGTATGGTCTCTTTGAATATCTTGTCATGTCTTTTGGGTTTACAAACGCTCCAGCTCATTTCATGTACTTGATGAATTCGGTTTTTATGCCCGAGTTGGATAAGTTTGTCGTGGTCTTCATTGATGACATTCTTATTTACTCGAAGTTCGAAGAGCATGCCGAACACCTTCGTATTGTTCTCCAACGGCTTCGTGATCATCAATTATATGCTAAATTTAGCAAGTGTGAATTTTTGTTGAAGCAAGTTTCTTTCTTGGGTCACGTCATATCAGCTGAAGGTGTTGTCGTAGACCCTAGCAAAGTTGAAGAAGAGCTTATTTTGAAGTCTCCAAGATCGGTGAAACAAATTCGAAGCTTTCTTGGTCTTACCGGTTATTATCGGAAATTCATTCTCAATTTTTCAAGCATAGCCAAGCCTATGAAAAAATTATTGGAGAAGGATGCTAAATTTAAATGGAGTCATGAATGTGAAGAAGCCTTCTAAACTCTCAAGAAGCATTTAACAACCTCTCCGGTGTTAGCACAAGCCAACATCACCAAGCCGTTTGACGTATATTGTGATGCGTCCAAGCACCGGGTTACGTTGTGTGCTAAGGCAAGAAGGTCATGCCATTGCTTATGCTTCCCATCAACTTCGCAAGCATGAATAACACTATCCCACCCATGATTTGGAATTAGCCTCGGTTGTTCTCGCATTGAAAACTTGGAGGCATTATCTACTTGAAAATCTTATCAATCTCTACACCGATCACAAGAGTCTCAAATATATCTTCACCCAACAAGATTTGAACATGAGGCAACGTCGATGGTTGAAATTAATCAAGGATTATGAGTTGGACATTCAATACCATCCGGGTAAAGCTAATGTGGTTGCCGACGCTTTAAGTCACAAGTATCAATGCAATCATGTTACAGTATACTCTAGGGAAATTTCGAAAATTCCAAATTCTAGTGAACCAAGTCTTCGGGTTCTTCCTTATGGCTCATTGTATAATTTGGCTCTTATACCTACCCTTCGTGAGAAAATTATTGAGGCACAAAAGAAGGATGAAGGAATGGAATTTATTCTGCAAAAGATAGAGAAAGATGAAGCCACATGTTTTCGACAAGATGTCGTTGGTGTTTTATGGTTCAACCAACGTCTTGTTGTTCCAAAGGATATGGAGTTACGGAAGAAGATAATGGACGAGGCACACTTATCCAAGTATTCCATACATCCCGGTAGCAATAAAATGTATCGTGGCCTAAGAGAAAAGTTTTGGTGGACATGCATGAAGCGTGAAGTTGCACGGTATGTTGCCAAGTGTGACACTTGCCAACGGGTGAACGCCGATCATTTGAGAAAAGCCGGTTTGTTAAATCCATCGAAAATCCCCGTTTGAAAATGGGAGAACATTGCGATGGATTTTGTCGTTGGATTGCCTCTCATATCAAAGAAGCATGATTCAATTGGGGTTATTGTGGATAGGTTGACAAAATCCGCGCATTTTATTCCCGTCCATACTACCTACAATACCAAGAAGTATGCCGAGCTATACATATCAAGAGTGCTATGTCCGCATGGTGTGCCGAAAACCATCATCTCCGATCGAGGTCTGCAATTTGTATGTCGCTTTTGGGAACAATTGCATTCTTGCCTAGGCACCAATCTCATTAAAAGCTCCGCTTATCACCCTCAAATGGATGGACAAAGAGAAAGGTTGAATCAATATTTGGAGGATATATTGAGAGCATGTGCTATTGAAAATCGAGGAAATTGGGATGATTGCCTTCCATTCACTCGAATTTGCGTACAACAATAGTTACCAAGAACGTTTGGGAATGTCACCGTTTGAAGCGTTGTATGGTCACTCTAGTCACCTTTGAATTGGTCGGAAGCGGGCGAAAGAGTTAATTTTGGCCCGGATCTAGTCACTCGAGTCGAGGAGAAAGTGAGACAAACTCAAGCCAACCGAAAGCCACATGTG
>JAUNZO010004687.1:0-343683 GCA_031894775.1 Chloris gayana | reverse complement strand
TCCTTCAAGGCACATGTATCACTATTGTTATTAGTGAAACATATAATGGTGCGCTTATGGATAGCAGTCATGCTCTTAACATTTCTATCATTGCCGAAGTCACGATGACTAAACAATGTAAATTGTTCTCCGGCTCCTCATAAGGATCATATCTAGTCATATGTTGCATGCCACTTATGGTTTAATGACCCATTTTCACTATGGTATGAGTAATTGGGTCAACCTTGGCTAACCAAATGAGTTGGATATATAACATTGTACTATATTTTCCTGTATAGTATTAATGGCATAAGCTCACATATCATGCTACAATTTTTTTTCATCGTTATTAGTGCATCATAAAGCACAAAGCCACCGCATGTTGTCTCTCATTTGATATGCCTCGAAGTGCCATGAACTATTCTCATCTTGACGGGATATTGATCTGTATTGAAAGGTAGTTATGAGCAACATTTCTAGATGAACTATTGTGGCTAGATCTGTTTTTATAACCTTCTCCCATCCCCTTTAGCCTCTTCGCCGCCCTAGCCCCTCTCCAGCTTGGCCGGAGCGCCGCCGGCTCCGCCGTGGCCTCGCGAGCCTCCCGAGCCCCTTGCCCCCTCAAACCCGGTCGCGCAGCCCCTCCCCCATTCCATCGCCCGAGCCTCCGACGAGCCGACTCGCACCCATCCTTCACGGTCACGCTCGCGCAACCCCGTAGCCGGCTCCGCCGTGGCCCGGTGGCCACCGGCGTGCCCCCATCCCCCTCCTTCAATCACCAGGGCTGTCGAAATCGCCAACTCCGGCGAGCCCCGACCGCGCCTCGTCCCGGGTCCACCATGGACCGGTGGACCGGTCCGTCGACTCGGTCCACGAGCCCCGTGGACCTATTCCACCAAATTCCCAATACAAAAACAAATCCTATATTTCCTGAAAAAGGCACATTTACAAATAGTACCCGACCTTTCTCCTAATTAGTTAAGAGTCCTTAGAATTTTACATAAAACTCCCTAAGTTTTTCCAAAATTACAAATAGGTCCCCGACCCGACCAAAAAGCATTTTTTGCATTTTAGCCCCTCCACTTTCTAGAAATTACCAAATTAATTTCCCTTTTTAATAGAAGCCATGGCCATTTTACAAAAATGGCCCGAGAACTTCCGACGACCATAACTTTTCAACCGTAGCTCAATTTCGGGTGATTCGACGTCGTTGGAATCGTCGTAACAAACCCTTGCCACTGGAGCCTTCGTCTTCACTCCATTTTATTTGTTTTTTCTTTGTTATTACTTTTTTGTCTTCACTATTTGATGTGACGTAGCTTACTTACTCTAACGTCGTTCGTAGACGGGGAGAACCAAGAGCAAGAGCTCGAGGACCCGACTACGAGAAAGACTTCGAGGACGCGTTAGGAGGCAAGCTCTATCAATTCCTTGATCATGATTGATCCTATTACTCTGCTTATTCTCGCACCTATTTAGGATGCTACTCTTATATGCATTTATCCTTGCAACTATTTTACTAGAGCCCAATTGTTGTATGATAATGTTCAAATCACTATAGAGATGAACATTATACCATTGTTTGCCACTAGAACACTAGATCAACCTAGATATTATTGTTAAATTTGTCAATGATAATGTTGTAGTATCATGCTTAGGAATTGTTACTATCTATCATCATACACCTTGTTTATGAAAATGAGTTTGGTGGTGTGTGTTGATGGGTGGGTGATTAGACCAATTGTGTTAAGGTGAAGTTGGGTGGGAAATGCTACTAGCCATGGGTGAAACTCCTAGTACTGGTGTAGAGTACTTGATGATTAGGTGTTGTCCATTTGCGATGGACGAGTGTTTACCCTGTCATATAAGGAGCGGTTCTTCGGATCCCAAATTGGTGATTTAGTGTACAACCACGGAACCTGTTATGGGCAGGATCGTGCACCAAACCTTGGGTTACGCAGCAAGAAGTTCCACCGGGTGTAGTTGATGATGGAGGTCTAGGGATCGTTTATTTGGTGAAGTCCAAGTACTTAGCACATATATGGTGGACGATATGCTTGTGTCATACGCGTCGGATCCCTAGTCATTCGGGGTGGACTTGTGAGCATGCCTAGTTGCGGTGGCAGCATTATGTGTTCGGTAGCTAAGAACATATAGCTTGTGGGTAAAGTGTACCAACCTCTGCAGAGTGTATAAAACTATCCGGATGTCCGTTGTCATGGTATATTGACACGCCAAACCTTGAGTTCTCGTTGATTAGCCACAAATACTAAACCCTTGATGTGTGAGTGGGCACCATTGCGCTTGTGTGTTTTGGAAATGGTGTTGGTCCGGTGTGCCGGAGCTGTTATGACATTCGGTCGGAAGGCTCAACTAAAAGTATCGGAACCGTCGAGATCGATGAATATCTCCCCCGGTCCAGCCAACTAAAAATTACGGAA
The DNA here is from genome assembly GCA_031894775.1 of Chloris gayana. Classification (NCBI taxonomy): domain Eukaryota; kingdom Viridiplantae; phylum Streptophyta; class Magnoliopsida; order Poales; family Poaceae; genus Chloris; species Chloris gayana. Next base: position 341,263 of record JAUNZO010004687.1, on the reverse strand, counting down.
ATGTTTTCCTCTTACAAGAATCCCATTGTCTCTATAGCGAGCCCATTGTATCCGCACTTCCCGCTAAACCTCCGACTCTACCTTGACCACATCCAAACTGCATATATATAAATAATCCATTGCTAGTGGTAGAGTTTGTTGAGTACCTTATGTACTCACCCATTGCTTAATCATTCGGATGGAGATGAAGATCATTATGAAGACGAGGAGTAGGTCGCGTCCTTTGCTCGATGTTGACTGTGGATTTTATGAAGCTTTCCAATGTGTTTTTCTTTATGTGAGGCTTGCCTATCCACCTCTTTGCTTGTAATCTAGACCATGTATCCCCTAGTTGTATCACTTTGAGAAATAAATGAAGGTTGTTGTACTGGATTTATATCATCGATGTGTGTACCAACTACCGTTCCAAGGATTGATACGTATGCACGAGTGTACTCCCAGGATTGGGGCGCCACAAGGACTGCCATTGAGGTCAAAATATGGTAGACTTGGGCACCACACCTAAGTGTAAGGTTTTCCCATGGCTAGCAGTGCGTAATATATGGTGGACGGCTAACCGGCTAGCTCGAAGAAACATGCCTCATGCGGCCTCATGTTTCCTATGTGATCAAGAAGCAGAAGACGTACAACATATACTCACCACTTGCGTATTTGCCAGGGAGTTCTGGTTTACTATTCTCTCTCGTTTCGGTCTGCGGCAACATGCCCCTTCTCTACATGCTCGGTCCTTTTCAAATTGGTGGCGGAAGAGTGCCAAGAGTATAGAGGAACAACTGGGCCATGCCAAATGGGCTGACCTGAGGCCTGCTATTTTTGGACCGATCCGTGCATGGCATGACCCGTAGTTAGACAGGGCGTGTCGGCTCGGAGCCTGTCATGGGCCGTGCTTGGGCCGAGGCAGAAGCTCGTTGGACTGGCACGACACAACCCATTTGATCCGGTATATTAGTCCGTCTAGCCCGTTAGGCACGACATGACAAGTCTAATAAAAAATCGAAGTATTTATTTAGTTTTAATATGTTATAGTGGTAGAAAATAATTCATAATTCATATTTCATAGTAAAAATTTATTTTTCATTAAAGAAATTTAGCCGGGCTTTATACAGGGACCAACAAACCGGGACCAACACCATTGGTTTAAAACTAATCGTGTCGTGGTAGGGCTTGGCCTTAGGCCCATCGGGCCGGCCTAGCATGGCGCATTTAATAAAATGGTCGTGCCAGTCCGGCACAGCCTGTTGTTTAGCTATAGCGAACAGGGTGTAGATTGAAAAAAAAGGAAGGGATTCAACTCTATGGTGGTGCTGGGTGCTTGGATGCTATGGAAACACAAAAACATATGTGTTTTGTATGGTGCTACCCCGTCCATGCCAGTGCTGCTTCGGGCTTCGAGGATGAGCATCATCTTTGGTGTATGGCCGGAGCTCGGAGTCTCAGCTCCTTGAGTGTTGGCCTTGGTCACGGTCTAGAAGGATAAGGTTTCTCCTAGCTAGCTCTTCCTAAGTCAAGTCTTTATCTAGTTTTCTTTTATAGATCACAACCTAATGCAAGCACCGTCCCTCACAGCTCCGTCCGGAGTGGGAGGTGTTGTTTGTAAGGGACCGATTTCTCTTCTTAATACAGAGATGTGCATCTCTCTTGCGTATTTGAGAAATTGTTTTCTTTTTTCAGCATCTGCAATGTTATTCTCTTGGGAACTATTTCTTTCTCACTGTATTATGTTGGTGTATGTTGTAATAGTGAGTATTGTGAGGGACCAATGTACAAATAGCAAGAATAAAAGAGAGTGGATGGTGGGGAAGACGACCCAACCAGAAAATTTCTCCCAATTGCAACATGGTATACAGAGCTGTTAGGACGATTCATCGATTCCGTCAATCACACCGGTGCTCGCCTTCCCGGCAGCGGTAGAAGCAGAGGAGGGAGCGCTCAGGACACGTGCGGCGCGCGAGCGCAGGGCCTACGGCTTGAGGAGGAGCTGTGCATGCGGCCAACGGAGCGGCTGCCAGCGGCCGGAGACAAAGTGCGCGTCCCGTGGGGCCGCGTGGGCGCGTGAGGTAGAGCAGCACAGGGGCTAGGCAAAGCAGTAGCGTGCGTGCGTCCTTGTGGCAGGAGGACGCATGACCTTGTTGCGCATGTACGTGGGGTGAAATTAGTGCCTCGCTGCTGCTGATTGATGGTCCCTTGCTGCTAGGAATTGATGGAGAAGAAGGCTGGTGTGTGTTGGCGATTTTGTGATTTGGGAGGAGGAAAAGAAATTGTGAAGGAAGGAGGTGCTGGAGCTTCTTGCCGGTGGTACGTGAGGACTGTGAATTGGAGGAAGGGAGAGGAAGCGAGCAGCTGCGCGGAGCAGAAGAGGAGAAGCGGCTCGTGCGTGAAGCTGTTCGGATTTTGTCCGACCTGTTCAGACTTTATCCGACGCCTGGGTGGTGCAAGCCTCTATTGTCCGACAAAATAATCCGATTTTGTACGATATTGTTCGATGACCGTTGTTGGGTGCTGAAAAAGCCTGGTCCTAGTTTTTTGGGTGTATAAGTGGTGATAAGGATGATAACGTGGAAAGTAATGGAGGAGAAGAGGAAGGCTGAGGTTGGTGCTTTGAAGAAAGCAACTGATCTTGGCGAAAGTGGTTCACGTAGTACAATGGATGAAATAAAGATGATGAGCTCAGCAGAGAGAGTGATGACGGTCAATCCGGTCGTTGTGTTGGGTGTCCCGGATGATGAACTAAAAGGGAGGAGTGTAGATTTGGTGAAACAATTAGAGACAAAGGTCAGAGATTTGGAGGCTAGAAGTCCCAAGGAAAATAGTGACAAGACTTGTAGCAGCTCTTGTTGTCGAGATGGGAGGACCCATCAGACATTCGTTAACAATGTCAACTATGCCCAAAACAGGCGTAAGTCCTCAGGCACATGCACTTGTATCTACACACATGTATCATGTAGATTGGATCATAGATTCATGAGCTTCAAAACATGTCATAGGATATCTGAGTCTTTCTGCACATTCCATACACTCATTCTGAGACAATTCAAATTACCGATGGCTCAGGTCAACCGATTCATGGTGTAGAGTCTGTAGATTGTACACAAAATATTAAGTTGTCATCGGTCTTGTATGTGCCATCATTTCCAGTCAATCTCCTATCTGTTAGCTCCATAATTGATCAATTTAAGTGCCAAGTTATATTTGATGAAAACTCTTGTGTCTTCCAGGAGAAAGGAACTAGGAGGAGGATTGGTACAGGATCAAATACCTATACCGTGTGCAATTCATCAGGCACACGACACAGAGCCCTCTGTGTCGTGTGCCTGCAAAATTACATACGACACAAATATGGCACACGACACAAAGGTCTGTGCCATGTGCTAAGACGGAACACACGGCACAAACACAACTGTGTCGCGTACCAAGACGGGACACACGACATAAACACAAATGTGTTGTGTGTCAAGAGATGGATACACGACACAGAAGGTCACCGTCTCAAACTCCGGACGGCGTCAGTTATGTTGTGTATCCATCATCTAGCACACGGCATAGTTGTGTTTGTGTCGTGAGTCGCACCAAGCACAAAACTCCATATTTTATCCATGTCACATTTTTCTTTCTTGATTCACAAATATTTGACACTAGGAAAAATGCAATCCTCCATGGCTTCTTTGATACCTCGGATTCAGCATCCACTTGCTCTCATCCACCACAAAGGTTCTTCGCGTCAAGCCTCTTGCTTGCCCTTCTCGAATGTATGGTCCATCGTAGCCAAGTCCTTTCTAACCCTTCATCAACGTACCATCATGGTTCACATATTTCTTTGCATCATCCATTAGCACACGCTTGATATTCACCTTTATGTTGTATTAATCTTTATTGTGATATGTGTTGATTGCTTGAATATAATGCCAAGAGTTAAGCCACTAATATTTGTATGGTGACAATTTCAATAACCAATACGTGACCTATCATCAAAGCTTCATTTTTCTTCGTGTGACACATAGTGTAAGATTTTCATTATTGATCATCCATGTAGCTTCTTCTTTATCACATTGTTTGTCATATGGCATACAATAATATACATGTAGAATATCCATAAACATCCATGTCTTGATACAACAATGTTCATAATAAATTTACAAGACGTTTTCCTGTTACAACTCAACAAATTTCATTAGCTCTTTAATCGTGTCATCAAAACACCAAAACCCGCTAGTGGCCTAGATACACTTTCAGAACCTCCTATACTAGCTGGTAAAGATTGATTGCGCTTGCAAATGAAATTTAGGACTTTTCTTTTCATGATGTCCAATACTCAGAGAAGTGTGATTGATGCTACAAAAAATGAAATGGATAGATCATTGATGGTTCTTTGATTGGTTAAAGAATGATTTTATATGAATTGTTGGAGAGTTATAATAGTTAGAATTTTTTGTTTGTAATTCGTTTGTGAATTAGAAATAGACGAGGTTAGAAATAGCGTTTGGTTTTTGTGTACAGATTGGACACTGAGGTGGAGAAGGTAGAGACGGCACCGATGGCTACATCCAGCATCTAAGTATAACCAAGTCGATCCAAAACAGTGAATTGAGCGTCGGCCATCGTGTCGTGCATGTGATTGTCGGCCATGGTGCCGTTGCTTTTGCTGCAGGTTGAGAAAACCTCACCGTATATGGGAGGCTATGCCAAAAATTTTAATTGACGTTGTTAATGAGCTCGGTTCATGCATATTTCGTTTCTTTTGTATATATATGTTGATCTACATGTGTTCAAGAAAAAATAATCATGCACTACATTTACATGACATTATTTTCTTAATCAGGTGATCCAGATGTAATTTTGAAGGTTCCTGGGAAGGCAGATTTGTCCCATCTTAAGGATTGGGTAGACAATGCAAATCTTCAGCTGCTAAATCTTACGTATGTTCCTAATTTCATATGAATGCCAATCATTGTTTCTACATCTATTTAGTTCGTGGAAGTAACTTTGTCCTCTAATAGATATGATGCCAGCCCTTCAGATTACGTGTCGATGATCATAACTGATTATGGAATGGTAAGATATATTCACCTTTCGCATTGTAACTCTTAGTTTATTTCTAGAATAGCTATGCAAAGAACTTGTTTTTTGTTTGTATACACCTAAGTTACTGAATTCCAGATCAGAGCATATAATACTTTGACCTTTTTTTGTGCTGTGGGCTAAAACGGCGCACGACACACCTGGGAATAACTGTGTCATGTGCCTGATAAATTGCACATGGCACAGTTATTGTGCCGTCTAAAAATATGTCGTGACCAATGTGCCATATGTGGCACACGGCACAGTTTGTACCACGTGATATATGGCTTGTGCCGTGTGGGCACACGGTATATAATCTGTTTCCTGTAGTGAAATTCAATATATCTCTCTTATTACGTGACCATAATTTCCTACATGGGGTTGTTTGTACAAGAGTTCTTTCACAGTATATCCTCTCGTTGTGTCGGTGTTCGAACCACCGGGTAGTAGAATTTAGTCCCCGGAGTGCGCGTTTTGGGTCGGATGGTACACAAGGAACGACACGAGGGATTTAAGTTGGTTCGGGAAAGCTCCCTACGTCCAGCTGGGGGGGTGTGTCACGGCGCTCGTGTTCCTTGCGTCAAATTGACAACAGAGTACAGAGGAGGCGGGAGAGGAGCGTGCTCCAGGTCCCAAGCTGTGGGGGTGTGTGTGTGTGTGTGTGTGTGTGTGAAGTTGTGCGAATGAGCGTGTGAAGAAGAACGTGCCGAGAGAGAAAGAGAGGCTCCCTCTTTATAGCCGTAGGGGTCGAGCTGGAGTTACATGAGAGAGAGAGAGAGAGGGAGGGAGGGAATCACCACGTGTTTATCCGGATGCCCGTGCCGTCCCGTCGGACCTCCCCTTGACATATGCTTGAGTGTTTTGACTGGGCCGTCACGTCATTCCTGTAGTTTGTCACGTCGGGGAAGCGGGGATGGAGTGTCCCGCATTTGGCAGAGCTTTGGGCGGCGTCGTGGCGGAGCGGTTGGAGAGGACAGCCCATGCCGGTCCTTCCCTGTCAGGCGCATTGAAGGCGGGGACAAAGGTCGAGGTCGGGGAGGCAGCTCATCGAGCTTCAAGGTCGCCGGCGGAGGTCGTGCGAGGCGGAGAGTAACTCGAGCTCGAGCTCGAGTTCCACCTGTTGACGGAAAAGGCGGGGAGCCGTACCGCCATACGTCGGATGATGATGGCTGAACCCCGGGGTCTTCGGTCCATGCCTCCCTTGTCGGGCTAAAGGAAAGGCGTGTCCCATCGGCGTGCCCTGATGGGAGCAGGTAGCTGCAGCAAAGGGAATGGGGCGAGGATCAGCGACAATGATTGCCAGGGAGCGTCCATGTGAGCGTCCGGGCAGGTGGATTTAATGCAGCTGGTGGGTGAGCCCAAAGGTCGTGCGAGGCGGAAGTCCCCCGAGTCCCGTGAGCAAGGTCGTGCGAGGCGGGATTCTCCCGAGCTTGGAGGGTAAGGTCGTGCGAATCGCGATTCCTTCTTCCCTCGAGTGAGGAAGGTCGAGCTTGCCTCTGGTTGATTCATCCTGACATGGAGGTTGTACGGGAGTTGGTCCTACGTTGACTGTTGACTCAGCTGTATGTCCTAGAGACTAATACTTCATTAAGCGAGTCTAGATTATGCCACGTGGCATCGCTAATCTTTCCCCCGACACATTGTTTCTTATTACTTGACTTTTTTGTTACTTCTGGTAGCTGTTGAGATGGATGGAAAAAAATTATAAAAGACTGATCCTACTGGTGTGCGTAGAAGGTTGTGTGGTACGATTAACAATTTTAGAACTTTGACGTTTATGTTTTTGCCTGCCCTTGAAGAATCTGCCAATTCCCAGGGCTACAAATTTCGTAACCTGACACTTGATTTGCCATTTAGATGGGAATAGAAATGTTACATCTATATATCAGTAGTAATTATGCTACCAGATTCATTCGACATAGATCAGTTTTATGGGTGCATATAACGGCAGGATTATAAACTATGTATTTACAAAGAAGCTACTGAACTGTTGGTGTCTGCATCATATCTTGGCCTTAAGCAAAACTTCCCGGAACTAACTCTTTTTTCAGATAATGAGATGGAACAAGGTCTAGTTACCTATGTAGTTCAACGATTTTCATTTCAGTGCTGATAGTGGACACTTAATTATCTACCATGGCCTTGCACTTTTTCTTCCTCTATTATATAGAACTCGAGCTTTGGAAGTTATCCTACCCCTTTCGAATGTGTACTTCTAAATCTAAGAACTATTAAAATCCATACGAATGTACTCCCTCCGTCCCTAAATGTAGGGCTTTCTAGCATTCAAATATAAAATTAGTCAATGTGTTAAAAGACTACTATACCCTTCATTTTTACCTTCATCCACCCATCCATTAACTCTCCCACCAACCCCAGACTTTGTCTTATCTGCAAAACGCCCTATATTTAGGGAAAAATTCAAACTCCAAAACGCCCTTATTTAGGGATAGAGGGAGTAGTAGAGTACTGATTTTATTGGCCTAGCAATACCTATGGGTTAGAAGTGTAAATGCAGTACCTGGAATATCGAAAGGAGGATGTGTTACCTTTGTCTAGATTGAATAATAAGAGTGGTTTTTAGTTTGTTATGCTACACTGACTTGGTGTCTATAGAAACTGGGAGAAGATATACTTTAGTTGAGATGGGAATGTTATCACAATTTAATGTACTCTTGGTCAAATACAGTGTGTATCCCCTTAGATTTTACCCCATTCCAAATCTGATCATAAAAATATACTGCCCTTTTATGGTCGCCGTAGTGCAGGCAAGGATAATCCACTCTACTCCCTCCATTCTAAATTGATGTCCACGTTAACTTTCAGTTATATTTGAGCATTCGTCTATTTAAAAATATTTTTGTATTTGTTTTATGACTTAAGAAATTTGTAACATAACGTATAACTTTACACATTTAGATTAATATTTTGAATAAGATGACCAATCAAATGTAACAAAAAAATCAATGACAACATCAATTTCAGAACGGAGTATGTAACAGCCCAAATTTTAGCACTCAACGTTGTGTAATAAAAGAATTTGAAATTGGACAATATTCAAACCAAAATCGGATGAGTTTGGACGAATTAATTCGCAAATGCTTTATTTGAATTTTTCCGCGTCTCGGGCCGAATTCCTGCAGCCCATCTTCTTTCTTTCTCTCGCGCCAGCCCGGCCCAGTCCAGCCCAACGTCTACAGCTTTCTTCCACCTTCCCCTCCCATTCCAGCTCACCCACGAGCGCGGCGCCTCCGGAGCTCGCCACCTCGGACGGCTGGCGTTTAGTGCCGCCGCAACCGCCGGGTCACACGCACAACAACCCCGGCCGCACTTTATTCCCTTCAAAACCCCAGCGCCGCACTCCTTCTTCCCCATTCCGCCCAAACCCTAGGGCGCCGCAAGCCGCGGTTTTCACCGTCGCCATGGGTGAAGCTCCTCGCCAGCCGTGCGCATGATGCCTCCCGTGCTCGGCGTGAAGCACCGAGTCCGCCGGTGTTCGTGGTTTCACAAGAAGGACCCCGGAGGTGGAGCGCGACGCACGTGAAGTTCCGAGTCGCCGTCTTCCCCGTCTCCGACCGTCGTCTCCGGTGAGTTGCAGCCAAGCTCATCGCTTGTTCTTGGTTCCCCATCGCACGCACCCCCTCCGGCTCTAAGCGCGCCTCTGTCTTCCCTTCGCAGCTCCGGAACGCAGTACCTCGTGGTCACCGGTCTCGCCGGTCGCGCGCTCGCCGTTCGCCCTCGGTCGGAATCTCGTCGCCCGCCGTCGTCAAGCCGTCCTCTTCCCTTCCGAGCCGCGCGTGAGCTTCCTGGTAAGTTTCCGCGGCGATTCCCTCTTTCTTCCTCCTGGATTAGCCGTGATTTGCCGCCTCCCGTCGAGTTCCGCCGCCGCCCTTCCATGGCCGCCGGTGGAAAGCTTGGTGCATGCCGGCTCATGCCGGTCTAGCGGCACCATTAGCTTCGCCGAGGAGTGGGGAGGGTTTTGCGCTTGTTAGTTTGAAGAAAACCCCGTCCTTTTGATGTTCTCGCTCGAGGCCGTTTGGTTGCCGCCGCGGTTCTTGCCGCCGGCGAGGTTCCGGCCGGTCGGAGCGGTCGGGACCGGGTCCGTTAGACTCGCCTAGTCGCCGGCTTTGTTTTTGTGGTCTCGATTCGCAGCTTTGGGAGCCCGTGGAGTCTTTCCCCTTTTGCGCGCCGCCGCGGCAACTCCGCCCTCGATGAGCCGCGAGCTGGTCCTCGAGACCACCTTGTTCAGGTGCGCGTTAGTTTGGGGAGCAGCCTCGGTGCCCTTAGCGTGGCCCACGGCGAGCCGTAGCGGCCGGAAGGACCGATTCCGGCAGCCCCGTGGCGGAGCAGGAGCGGCGCCACCCTCTCCGGCGGTGCTGGCATGGCTGGTGAGGTGTCGTGTTTTTCTGCTGACATGGCATCCACGTGGGTTGAATTTCTACCAACGTGGCGCCGAGGTGTCGTCCCGCGTGGCAGCAACGTGGTGCCCACGTGGCGAAGTGATGCCACGTGGTGCTGACCTATAGAGTATTTAAAAAACGTGGCGTCTACGTGGAGTTGACGTGGCGCCTACGTGTCAAGGAATATTCCAGAGAATATTCCATTTCTTTTAATGGATTTTCCTGAATTTCCATAATTCATTTATCTTTGGAAATTCATATCTTTTTCCTGGAGCGTCGGAAAAATATGCGGTCGAGTTGCGTTGGACTCGTAGCGACGTTCTCCACGCGTTAGTGTAGCTTTTGGTCATGTTCTAGTACCGTAATTTCCGTCGTTAATTCCGTACTTTTTCCTATTGCCTCGTTATGCGTGCCTAACCCTTGTTTCACGATCCGTCCGTCGGAGGGTGCCGAGGAGTTCCCGTCCGAGCCGCAGTTTGAGGAGTTTCCGCCGGAGCAGCCGTACGAGTACCCCGACCCGGCCTAGAAGCAGCCCTATCCGGGCAAGCCGCAATCCTTGACCACTCTTGCTCCTATTTAGTACTTGCATTAAATTGGACCATGCATGATTAATGGTTACTTGCACTTGTAGTTTACCTATGTCATATTATGCCATCCTACCACTGTTTGCCATAGGTTGTTCTACTCGTTACTCGTATGCTTAGTATTTGCTTAGTTGCTTAATTGAACCCCATGATGACTATACATGTTTTTGTGTAAAATAAATTGTAGGTGTTTCTTAGGTGTCATGTTTCGTACTAGATACCCTGTAGGACCTTTTGCGGGGGCGAGTGTGTAGGTGGTTAGGTGCTCGGGAGACTTCGGGGAGTCTCTGTTTGGAGAGTACCGTTGCGGGCACGGTTGTGTAGGGACCTTGGGTTTATGAGGCCCTCGTTGTGGTGACACCTGTTGTTGAGACCGTTGTTTTGAGGAGAGGGATGGTGACTCGCCCGGCAGCTTAAGGACCGGTTCTTGTGCGTATGCCTCTCTTGGTCTTACTAGCATACCACGTGACTTGTATGGGCGGGCTGGATCATGATACTTAGCGGAGGAATGGGTGGCCCGCCGTGGTGTAGAGATTAGTGGTAGTGGGTGTTGGAGCGTTTGTCTCGACCCACGAGTAGAGGATATCCCACCTGGCCCGTGGTACGCCTTGTCACACCCTTCGGGACCTTCTTTTCCTATGTTGTGGTTAGAGGATCCCGGACACGAGGGACGGGCGCCACCCATTCGATGCTTTGAGGAGTGATCTTGTGAGTGTTGCTTTGCTTGGGCCACGACGGTGGTTTTTTGTTTGAGTACCTCTTCACGTGGGTACAGCTTGCTTACTCTCTGCAGATATATATAAATCTATACGTATAGTCTAGCCCAAAGTATGGGCACTACCGAGAGAAATCCACTTGATTAGCATTTACTACTTCTCCCCTCGATCGGTGTTTTACTTCGGCTTCGAGCTGTGGTCCCGTGGAGGTGTGCGGGACATAAAACTTGACCCTTGCAGGATTGTGTTGTTTCCTGCAAGGCCACTTATAAAATTTGACTAATAATAAAATATGATTCACATAGACTTGAGGAATAATGCTTTAGGTGCTAGCCCTTGCCTTTCCTTGAACTATCCCAACATGCATACGTTGTTGCTAGGTAGTTTGCGGCTTGCTGAGTACGTTATGTACTCACGGCTTTATCACTTTGTTTTTCGGACGCCATTGCCGAGGAGCCGGCCGAGCCGGTTGAGGGAACCGACGGAGAGGAGTGACGGTCTCGCCTACACTCGAGTCGCTTGTGGGTATGATCTTCACCACGGATCTTCATCGGAGATGCTTCCGCTTCCGCTAGATTTCTACTCCGATTTCGCGATGGCCTGCGAGCCACGCTCTTGTACTCTTGAGATTGAGACTTATGCATAATAATAATGTAATTGGAGATTCTACTATCTTGCCTTGATTACTCTCTTTATTTATGGTTTTTCCGTACTAATATGTGTTGGATGTACGTGCCACACTCCTGGGAGTGGCATAGAGGTACAAAGGGTCCGGGTTTCACTTAGGTGAAATTCGGGTCGTCACTGAGTAGTATCTTTTGAATCTGAATCACAATATGTTACTCCGTCCTAAATTACTTGTCGCATTAGGTCTAGGAGTGGGTGTGGAGATTAAAGAGAATTGAATAACGTAGGTGCACCGAAAGGAGGAGAGAGACAAAGATGAGATGTATTGGAAGAGAAATATGCCTCTTGTGAGGACCAATTAGTTTTATAGTACATGTTTAGACAGTGTATGGTTTGGGAACATTGAAGTATATATCACACAAACTACTTGTAATAGCTCATTTGGGTTTCAAAATCATGAACATCTTTTATATTCCTATGTTGCAAACTGGTTATTTTACTAATAATAATTAAAATCGAAATATAGTGCGTGCATACCACACGTGCACAATTACTAGTTTAATGAAACCATCAATAAACTGTTACGAAACAACTTTACCATGTGTCTCGTTCAGCATATGGATAGCACTGAAAATGGTACACGACAATACGACCTCCCGCCGTAATAACAAATATACGAAGCTGACAAGTGACAACTTTAAACAGCATCTCGAGGCCCCACAAAAGAATTCCCGACAGGCCCACCTAAGTGGACCAAAAGTGACACTCGCAACAAGCTTAAACGATCCTCCCACCGTAATAGCTTTTTTGCTAAACTTACTCTTTTTTGCAGTGAAATAAAGCTCACGAGCATACGCTGATTTTCCCTCGCATGAACATTTATGAAATCTGCATCCGAGGTCTTCACTAGAAAAATCAAATGCAAGCTTCAGCTCACCATCTAATTCAACTGCCACCACAGCAGACGCAACAAGCATCAATGGTAAATCATCCTCTGATGACGAGGAAGGATGATTACGTGTATCATACAGCACAATTCCATCACCATATCCGCTGGTAAAGGCAGTCACTGTCCTCAAATCATAGAATTTAGCTTCTCTTAGGATCCTGACATCAATAGTTGCCTCCACAGCATGTCTAAGAAAGAGGAATGCAATGTCTATTGGCCCAAATGGGCCATAGATGCGTGCCTTATGCTTCTCATTACCTGTACCAAATATCCAACTCTTAAACTCAAAACACCCATCAATGATTTCATAATCATTGACAGGGTACTTTGTGTCCTTGTTCTTAGCTCTGATACTATATTCAACCAACACACCAAATTCTGCATGGATCCCACGAACAGGGGAAATTAAAGGGATACCCCGTGAATCCTGCAATGATAAGGAAAAGAACATACGTTAGTCTATTTAAGAATACATTTGCAACATAAAGACACACAAGGCAATTATTAAGCAAAAGTGTTGCTATTATAAATCCACAGAAGATAAATGTGTCTTGCAAGTGCTTAAACCAGTCAACATACTCGTAAGAGGCCCCCGCGTCGTCCCCACGCGGGCGACTCGGGCGGCGACGCAAACCCGAGCGCCGGCGGCCTCCCCTGCGCCTCCTCCTTCGCCCTGCCGCCGCCGGAGTGGCCTGCGAGCCTTGCTCCGCAACCGCGAGGAAGGCGGCGGCCGGGCCTTTCTCGTTTCCCCACCTGCTGCCTCCCTCCCTCCCCACCCCACCCACCCATCCACCCCTATACGGCGGCGAGGACCACCGGTGAGGCCAGATCCGAGGCCTAGGCGGCCGGATCTGAGGAGGTTGTGCCCGGATCTGAGGAGGCGGCCACTTGTGGCTGTGGCGGCGCGGCGGCGTTGGACGCGTGGATGCGACGCGGGAGCGGCGCGTCAGCGCGGCGGTGACGGGCGCGAGGCTGCGACGCGGAGCCAGGCGCGCGCACGGGGCGGCGCGGCGACGCGACCGGTGCGGCAGTAGGTCGGCGCGGGAGCGGCGCGGCGACGCGGTCAGCGCGACGGTGACGGGCGCGAGGCTGCGACGCGGAGCCAGGCGCGGGCATGGGGCGGCGCGGCAGGCGCGCGTGGGAGCGGCGCGGCCGGTGCGGCAGCAGGCGCGCATGCGGTAGTAGGCCGGCGCGGGAGCGGCGCGCGGCACCGCCGGCGCGCGTGTGACGAGGCGACGCCCTGGCGCGCGGACAACGACGTGATGATGGCGGTCGCGCATGTGGAGGCTGCGCGATGACGGTCGAGCGACGGCCGGCGCGCGGGCGACAAGGAAGTGGCTGGCGCTGCTGCGACGCGGGCTGTTTTCGGTCGGGGTCAAGAACGGTGCGACGTCGGCGAGGTGGTGTGGCGCCTGCGAGCTGGAGCGATGTGGATGTCCGATCTGCCGTCTCGGTTTCGTTCGCGTTCGTGCGCCTTGGGGCAGCACACGCGGCGACAGCGCGTGGCACGGATTGATGCCGAAAGGGCTTGCTCGCGGTTGACCTGCCATGCCTGGGAGTTAGGTGCCGGTGGTGCGCTTGCGTTGGGGATGACAGACGACTGGTTGTTTGGGGTGACGTTGGGTTACTGGCGCGCATGTCTTGTCGCAGCCAGCGTGGGGGTTGTTCCGGCGCGGAGTGTGGAGGACCGACATGATGCCTCGGGACGGAGGTGGAAGCTGATCCGGAGATGGTGAAGTGAACCGGGAGAAGTCCTGAATGGTGCTAACCGTGCCGGCAACGAGATGCCTAAAGGGCCCCTTGTTGGAGGCGTTGTCGAGGTTCTTGCCATCTCCGAGGCTTCATGGGTGAAAGCCTGAATCCGGTTTTATCGGATGAGATGGCGGTGGCGTCTGCGCGTCATGACCTTCTTGAAGGCGTCATCATGAAGCATCTCCTTTTCCGGTGGGGTCCATGTTACGTCTGCCTGTGGTGCGTCGTGTTGTGTGTGGTGTGCTTTGTGTATTTCCGGGGACCGTACGGGTTCTTATCCCGTTTTTCTTCTTAATATAATGAAGCGCAGTTCTCCTGCGTTATCGAGAAAAAAAAAAAGTGCTTAAACCAGTCCAGCTAAGCTAACAAAACTGACATTGTGCTCAGTAGCCCAACAAAGGTAAGGCCTTGCATAACCTGCTTCCTTAGCACTACACGTTGGCAAGGGCCTTACATAACCTGCAAACACCACAACTGCATATCACCCTCCTCATACGCATCAAATGTTAGTAATAGTTCTTATTGAACTGGGGCATTGAGCTTAATTCCGTTATACTGTAAAGGGAACCTGATTCTATCTGTTTATAAACACGATGGAGAGAGGTTAGTTTCTGAAAAACATGATTTGCAATTTTGGTTAATTTGGATACTAATATGTTTTTAATTAATTTGATGTTCTTTCAAGATTTATCTTCTAAGAAGCAGAATTCAGATTGGTAACACCACCTCCCAGTAGCTTGTCCACATTATTGGCACCACACATCAAAGTTTTGCAAGGTATATAATTTTGCTCAAATACCACATGAAAATAAAGATGCATGACCTGTTGAGCAATTTGCAGCATTAACTAGCACCACACCATGGAAGTTATAGCACTGTCAATGACATGAAATATACCCTTCATATTGTATAAAGCAAACAAGATTAGGGTACATTTGAACATGGAGGCTTTATTTCCTTCCTCAAATGCCAAGCTTAAATACTAAACAGAGCTTGACAATGCTAGAAACTTAAATAATAAAATATATCTTGACAAAGCTAGAACCTTACAAAATAGAGCTTGACAATGCTTTATGAAATGTCAATGTGATTCTATTTCATACCAGATGTTTACATGCTTATAAACTTCAACAGTACAGTTCCATTAAGAAACTATATGTATTCTGATATAATTCACTCAAAAGTAAATTAAATAATATGGACTTTAAGTTTAAGTATATATTCTTGTACATCATTATTCAAAGTTCTCACTTAATTATACAGAACTACGCTAGGCACCAAGTAAAAGTAGGACTACCCACATCACGACATTAAATGGTTAAATATTTAGGTTCATTGAGTTTTCACATATAATTCTGACAGAAGCTACGGAATAAATAATGATTTATAGGAAAAAATACACTTTTCCTTCTGCAAATGTAACAATAACTTTTAGAGACTATGTGCACACCTAATTGCTATTGAATATTTGAATTGAACACATTATTATAACAATTAAAACAATGTGAGAACAGAAAAATAAAATTATTAACACAACCACCACAAAATTATTAACAGCAAAATAATAATAAATTGGTATATGGAGAACTAACAAGAAAAAATTAACTGACCGGGCTAATCTCATGAGCATGCTCTTGTGTTTGCTTAAAGACATAATTCCTTTGATAATCAATATCATCTCGAACTGCCAAGAAACCATAAACGCTCATATTATTCTCATTCAAGAAATCACCTGAAAACTTCAATGAGGTGACCTGAAGCATCGGTGTTGGCATATACTCCAATGCACCAGGATCCATGAACCGTTTGCTCCTTAAAGAACTTGCTAGAAGAGAAAAAGAGGGGCCATGAGGATCTCATACGTTCAGATAATAGTGGCAAAGTGATAAATGATGACATTAAATTCAAATAAAAGTGATAGTGAGAAGCATTACTTGGATTAGTGTTTTTCATCCGATACATTTTGTACCACGGATAGAAGAATGGTGGCCTAGGAAACCGGGGACGTATCTTAACGTAGCTAAATTTTTCATCCTCATTGAGTGTCTCATTTAACACCTCAATTTTTTTATAGTACTCTTCAACAGCCGTTTTATATTCTTTAGCATCATCCAAAGCCGGCCCTGACAGAAGAACAAAATGACAAATATTAGCCAGAAGGTAAAGATATATAAAACAAAACATATTGATCTAGTGGACCTGTTTGTCAGAGCTCCTCTTAGGAGAGCTAAGCCAAACGTCAAGTTGCAAGAATACCTCCTAGAGTGATTATCTAAAATAAGCATAACTAAGATGATGAACCCCAAAAATCAGCTTCCCCTTACGCATTTTCCATCTAAATCAGTTTCTCCATAGGGCTAAGCCTATGGAGTCACTTTAAGCCCTAAATTATCTTTTCCCACATAGATGCACTTTAGGGGAGCTCAACCAAACAGGTCATAACTACATTGCATCTAAATGTTGTTTCAATTGTACTATTTTAAATGTGTAAATAAACAGCCCATGTTACTTGGGATGCACATACATAACGAGTACATAATACTCCCTCCGTTCCAATATACCGTAATTGGCATTCTACTCTAGGCACGAGAGATTAAGAAGAGAAGAAATAAAATAGGTGCGCAGGAAACGAGGGAGAGAGATAGAGATAGAGGTGTATTGGGAAGAAAGAAAGGTATCTTGGGAAGTGAGAATGTCAAATATTTTGTGAAAATCGGATAAGACTAGAATGTCAAATATTCTGGGACGGATGGAGTATTAAATTAGCTAGAGAATTGTTAATTTGGCAATAATGACATAATAATTTCTGCTTCTATTTTTTAAAAAAAAATAGACTGTCTTGTGAAGTTTGTATAGACAGCAATAATTTTTTTCAATTAGAGAAAAATGTACTGGTCCATGACCTTGTCCTACTATATCATGTGTCCTTGATTTCTTTTTCTTTCTTGCAAGGTACCTAATGTTTTTATGTATTTGCCAAGACCAGCAATGAATGAACGCGTCCGATAAGCTTGAGCTCAAGCTATCACCATGGGCAGACCGTGACCCGTGAGGAGTGTGCACGCAGTAAGGATCTCAAGCTGCACGGCACGCTATGAAGAGATTGAGTTAGTGCTATGCTAATGGCTCGTCCAGCAATGTGCGGCTGTGGGGTGGGCAAGGCGACAAGGAGCTGGGGCTACTGTAGTGGGCAAGAAACTCTAGCTTCAGAACATGATGTCTGGCTTGCTGGCTAGCCAATGTTGTACCACGCAAGCCGCAACTAAAATGTTCTACTATAGTCTACAGATCCTCTTGTCCATTTATTAATGCTCTTTGGTATAAGCTAACGAATCATTGCCTTGATCATACAAGCAAGCAAAAAATGAGGTCGGACTCCTGTATTTTTCCTATGGACTCCGCTGGGTAAAAAATTCTCCAACGTTTTTCTTACACTGCTTTACAGAGAATCGAAAGGTGCTATACGACAAATCCTAAGGAATCCAAAGTCATCATTTTTCCTCCCTGCAATTCAAAGCAGGCCTGAAAGGCATAATACTATGATGATGCCAGACTAGGTGGAACCAACTAATACTGTAGTAAATATCGATCAAAGGTAGAGTTTAACCACTTGACACTTACCGAGTAAAAAGCTATTGGATTCAGTCAATTCCACTGTATCCCAATGAGATACCGGTGCTTTAAGAATGATTTCCCAATATTCCTGATTGATCATGTCAGTTTCGTCATCTGGGGATGGTAAAAGATAAACCTTGTGAGAATTCTGATAGTAAACATCATGTATTCATACTCTGTACGATAAAGAATAAACGATAGGAGAAAGTCCAAATAACTCTCCCAAGTATAGCCAAAGTCTGGATAACCCCTAAATTATTCTTTGGTTCAGTTTAACCCTAAAATAGTGCGTTTTGATTCATTTTACCCCTTAACATAATTTATCTTTTTTATTTCTTCACACATAAGTGGAGTCTTAAGGTAAAATTTTATAGGGTGCTAAACACTTTGTAACTCATGTTAGAAAAATACATCATAAGTTTTTTATCATTATTTTGATAGATAATGAAATTTAATAGTATATTCATATGGTAATACAAAAGTGTATGAAAATTAATGACAAAAATTCAAAATTTTAATTTTGGACATGCAATATGATACCAACTACCACCCCATGAAATTTTAACTTAATATTCCACTTGTGCATGAGAAAAAAGATAAATTCAATTAAGGGGTGAATTGAACTAAATAAACTATTTTGGTGGGTTAACTGAACCAAACAATAGTTTATGGGGTTATCCAGACTTTGGTTATACTGGAGAGGAGTAATTTGGACTTTCTCCTAAAAGATATATTCCTCCCTACAAACATCTACTTTTGTGCACACAAAAGCACTAATAATCTCCCTGACTGACCGCATCTAACAGATTGCATTCATTCAACTATACATAATCAAATGTTATTACTTGACCATATTAATATAGAAAAGTGAATAGTGCATAAGATTATTGTATTAAAAATTAAGGAACAACATCTACAGAACATACAACCTCTTCACTGTGATTTACAAAATGAAAAAGATCTAAGATCACACAAGGTGGGGGGTTAAGACCTTTTTGTAATATTTGGTCAAAGGAATTTCTTGCATGAGATGCATAGGAATAACTGGTCACACAAACTAACTAGCATTTCTCGAGTCTTCGGGTGGCCCAGGTTGGGAATGGAATTTTCTATTTTACTTGGACAGTTTTGGCCAAGCTAAATTCTTTAAATAAGAAACTATGCTTCTGCATATGTTCACCAATATGCTCTTGTGCAAAATAAGAAAAGTTTCTTATTACAAAATTAAGAGTAAGATTGGATATTGCAGTTTTTACAAATAACAATATCATGAAACTATAGTCATTTGTAAATATTTTCATAAAAAATATGAAAAATTAACAAAGATGTATGGATATATTTGTTGGTGTAATTGAATTTTAATAGAATATAACCAATTTACACATGAAAGATCGCTCTCACCTATCGTGTTTAGCCTTTGTCACATTTAAGAAAATGTTTGATGCTAATGTTTAATGAATCTATCTGATGGAGTAACACACATGGAAGCAAAATAGCACTGAATACACTAAATTTTCCAAACCGAACTAATCATTAATGTACTTTATACTGATATAATTAGTTCAAATTGAAATGCACTGCACGAGATCTAGCCGGCAACCTAGTTTCTTCTAATTAGTTCGTTCCAAAAAGGTAGTTCTAATTAAGCCAGCAAAAAGAGGACAAGAGCACAAACTATTCGGATTAATTCACCGGACATACCGGTATACCACCAGCTGGTGGACCAGGGCTGCTCGACGTCGACCGCCGCCGGCCGGATGCAGTTGTTTACGGTATCACAGTTGCTGGAATTCTTCGCAGCTGATCCCTCCATTGGAACCCTAGGTCGGCGGCAATCTGCGGGACAGGATCACAAGACAGCCGGGTACGACGCGATTGTTTACGATGTCGCAGTTGCTGGAATTTATTTTTGTGCTATTTTCCGGATAGATCGAAATCGAGTAGGATACCTTTCATCCTTCTTGGAAGATTTTTTTGGCAAATTCCTTATATGCCCCTGGTTAAATCTTTAAACCCTGATGCACCATCTGGAAAACTTGTATCCTGTCAATGCGATTGGTACTATATTTCAATCCTCACCATGCATGCCATTGAATGCCAGTTAAAAATTAAAATGCCAATACTGCCCCCCATTCTTTCTCCCTTGTCCATGATCGCGAGCTCTGTATTCTTCCTCCTTTGTTTTGTGCATGTCACAAACAAGAGCTTGGATCGACCCGTGGGAGGAGCAGTTGACTTCCGATAGGAAGAAATTGTTGACTTCAGCAAACTCGTCTTCACCCATGGATAGGCTGCTCTATTGTCGATTCCCGGATCGATTTGCTAGCTGCGTGATTCCAGTCGGTGGGCTCGGAGTGCCCAGTGGCGTGGAGGGTCTCGGTGTGCACCACCTGCTCCAGAATAGCCTGCCGCTGCCGCCATCTGGATTTGCTTGTCCCATTCCCACTGCCTGACTTTTGCCGTCGTTGCCATTCGCGGCAGCGCATGCTGGCGAGCGCAGCTAGGAAAAATTTCACGGTTTCTCGGTTTGACCAATGCTGACAGGTTGGAAGTTTGTACCGGTCAAACTAACCGACCAAATACAACTTCTTTTTAATGGAGGATCCACTGATCAGTACCTTAGGCTTGTACTGTAACCCTACAATTCGAGGAGGATCCTGAATCCTCCATAGTACCGCACTACCGCATACCATGTTCGCCCTTCCTTCGCCGCTCCTTCCCGATCAGGGGTAGATGACTGCAGCAAGCATGCCAAAACTGGAGGAACCAAGAGCGATAGGGATGGTCAATTGATTATAGTCTTGAGTGCAGTTAAGTTATGAGTGTACAGTTCGATTGATTATAGCCTTGAGACTTGAGTCCATAGGTGCATAGTCGATCATTTAGCTGCTAGTTAAATTCCTGATTGTCATGTGAGAATATTTGTGTGTGTGTGTGTGTGTTATACATGCTTTTGTATGGACAAATTTAATGACTTTTTTTATGTTCGACTTGTGTAATAGTTTAGGGACTATAAACTTGTTGTTTATATATTGTAGAGTAAAGTTCATGGCCGGTCCTTAACCTTGTCTCGTTGTGTCATCTAGGTGCTTATACTCTCCGATTGTATTTTTTAGCCCCTTGAACTTAGCTTCGGATGTCATATTAGGTCATGTACACTCAAAATGCAAATGTAGGTCCTTAAACATAGCTTCGGGTATCATCGGTTCGACAATATAGTGTTACTATAATGGATTAGCCAATCAGGTAAATCTTGCCTAGAATACAGTTTATTGGTACTACATTTCTAGTCACTTAGCTCATCACACTCCATGTCCAATCTTAAGGAATCAATAGCAATATTTTAGTCCATAACTCTATCTTTATAAATTATCCTTGATTAATAAAGACACCCGTTATAAAAAACAGAAAAGATAATGAATAAACTAAAATCTAGCTACTACCAATATCTAGCTAACAAGTGAAATGAAGTCTTTTGTTTTTTTAACATCATAATGTCTCCGGCTTCACATAAATCGGAAAATCGGGAGCGGTTTCGAGCGAAAAAACCATCCGGTTAACCGAAAAACCCGCCGATTAACGTTTGTTACGGTTTTCCTAGGTTAACCGGTCGAACCGATCGACCGACCGGCACCGGTTCCATGCTTAACAGGGATAACCGGCCGGATTTTTACCGGTTATGTGAACCATGGTCTCCAGGAATCTATAAATACACACATTTGAGTTGAAATTCATATGTTTCATTTAACAATAAGTATATTATATCTATAAAAAAATAAAATTTAATCATTTTTTTAGAATAACATTGTTTTTTGAAAGTATGCTACCTTAATGTCACCTAAAGCCAAGTTTAGAGAGCTAGATTTTCATTTTGAGAGTAAAGGAACTTAAATCACATAAATTAGAAATGCAATTTGACGAATTTGAGGAGTTACATTGTGCCTTGGTATTGAGATTATTACTATGTACATTTTAATATAAATAAGCAATAGCTTGTTTTGAGACATAAATGAAGTCTAATGTTATGATTCATGTCTCTGGTTTATTTTTACATAATATGCTCTTTTTGATGAATCTAAAAAATCTCGGTTTTTCGTCTCGGAAATCTCGGGGTTTTTGGTCATTTTCAGTTTTTTCGGTCGGTTATGTTTATAATTTGATTTGTGATTTCGGCGAAACTCGTCCAGTTGACGGACCGAGAAATCCGGTTATTACCGGTGGTACGGTCACCGAGATTTCTTTCAATCCGAGCGACACGTCAAGGGTCTTGCGGCCGTCTCGTTCCGCTAATTCTGGAGTGGAGTGACGGGTTGGCCCCTTCGTTAGCCGGGCTTTGATGAACTACTAATGCTCCGCGCGAGGCGTCGGCACCGCCACCACCCACGCATCGCGTCGTTGCGGTGTGTTGGCTCGACTCGGTGATGTGGGGCGCTGAGAGCTATCGGCCTGCTGTTGTGCGGGCTGGGCCAGCAAGTCCACCATCCGCCTCTGCGTGCGCAACATCTCGGGAGTGGCGGGTGGTGGGAGCGTTTCGAGCAGGGATGGAGCCACAACAATGTTTTGACCCGCTCGAGGAAAAGTGCGATTGCCAAGAGTCATCATTGACGATGCGTTGATTTATATATCTCGGGCTCGAGCCCGAGCCCGTCCTCCAGTAGCTTGTCGTCGCAGCTAGTGCTCAACCTCGATCGGCTTCTTCCACCGCTATGTAGTTGCGGATCTCATCGAGCTCTCTGCTTGTGCGCCTGCAACCGTTGCTACAAGGCATTAGGCAAAGGAGCAGAGTGCACACGCAACAGCGGGAGACGGGTTAGTGGCTGCGTTCGCCGCAAGTCTAGCTAGCATGGTACCATCTCGTACCTCAACCAGTGCGATTTGTACCATGTGACACTCACGGGATGGGTGGCAGATGTCGTCGCTGCTTTCGGGGTCGAGTCCGCCTCCGAACCCTCAACAAGGAGGTCAAATAATGATTCGACCCGCATGGTCCATCATCCAGCCTCGAGGACTATGCTCTCCATGGTGGACAGGGCCATGGTGCTGATGATCATGAGGATGACGATGAGGACTACGTCGGTGGTCAAGAGGAAGAGGAAGAGGAGATAGCCTCCGACGACGATGAGTGATCTTAGTTTCTTTTATTTTTCTCCTTCCTTTCTTTCTTTTCCGGTGCCTTGATGCCAAAGGGGGAGAGAAAAGGGAAAAAGGGATTACTTTATCTTTGTATCTTTCTCCTCTAGTGTTGGAACTTATGCCACATTTAATGTATGAGACGATGTGTGCCTTATTGTAATAAGGCTAGTTTAATACTTTGTAAGTCTATGTTCATGGATGATGGATGTTTATCGCTTTAATGTGTGGTTCATATTCATGTTGCTAAAATATCCGGCTTGCTTTATGTGGTGTGCCGCTCTTGCTCGTTGTTGCTTTTTCTTATACACTCTTGCATGTCACTTGTGCACATCTTGTAGGCACTCCACATGCACAAAATATAGGAGGAGCTCTCTCACATGTTTGTGTGACCCATGCATCTCTTTATGGGGAGCTCGCTATATTTTGGCTGTTCATTTTCATTTATTTGATATCCTTAATCCATTTTAATTGTTTGTCATCAATCACAAAAAAAAGGAGAGATTGAATATGCAACTAGGCCCCTAGTGGATTTTGATGATTAACGACAAAGAATTAAAACTTCTAATGTGAACTTAAATGATTGTGCAGGATATCAAAGGTGATTTATCCATGTTGTGAGAAAGTATACCCCTCATATAAAAGATGGAACAAGTACTCAAAAGCAAGAGTTAAAAGAATAGATTTGTAGCTTTTTGAGTATAGGTGTGCCAAACTATCAAGAGGGGTGAAACATCTAACATGCAGGGAATATTGTGCTCTAATTACCTAAATTAGCTTGGAAACCAAAACACCATAAAAACCAAGTCCAAAAAACTAACCAAACCTCACCCCCACCCTATCCGTCAATTTCACGAGTTTGTAACGAAAGTCCCACTCTCAACGAAGTTCCGTCCGGGAACCGAGCCTCGCTAAACATCCATGACGGAAGTTCCGTCATGCAAGACGGAAGTTCCTTCAATTCCGGAGAGTTTGGGATAGAAGTCCCAACTCGGACGGAAGTTCCGTCCCGACAAATTTCTACCTTTTCTCAAAGGGGTGACGGAAGTTCCGTCACGAACGGAAGTTTCGTCAAACCCGAACTTGACCTCGCAACGGTTCTATTTCGACCTTCACTATATAAGGTCTTCCCCATCTCATGAGAAAAGGTGCTGGCGCTTTTTGAACTCTCTAATCTCACTCATGCTCATCCTCTCACTCCTCTCCACCCTCCTTGAGATCCAAGGCCATTTGTGAGAGTCCTCATCTTGAATCCAAGCTTGAGAGCATCACTCTAACCTAGAGCACATCTTTCCCCGGTCGGCAATCTTGATTTCATTTGTTACTCTTGGAGATTCGTTCTCCTAGATTGGCTAGGTGTCACCCTTGAGCTCCTAAGATTATGGTGAGACTTGGGAAGTTTGTGAAGGTTGTGATTCGCCTCCGGAAAGAAAGGAATCAAGAAAAGAAGAAGAAAACCAAGTTTGACATTTGTGACCACTTGGGGAGTATTAGGATTGAGAGAGACCTAGCTCTTTGTGAGCTACTCAATGGAGACGTAGAAACCTCTTTGTGAGGGGTCCGAACTCCGGTGAAAAATGCTCGTGTCTCTCTTATGTTTTGTTGTGTGCTTGTTCTTTCTCCCCTTCGGCTTGCTTGTGCCCGATCTACTTGTGTGTAGTGTGGCTATAAAATTCCTGCAGGTACAACACTTCTAGGAGGTGAAGGAAGGTCTCTATTCAAGCGAGTCGTGAGATTTTGATTCTCTAGCAGCTCCTTAAGTTTTCTCCTTCGAGCCCCGACAGAAGTCCATCGTGGGCTGAACTGATTTTTGTGCTTAAGTGTTGTGATTTTCATATTTTAGATAAATTAACTATTTAACCCCCCCCCCCCTCCCCCTCCCCTCTAGACAACTTTCACTTGGCACTGCACAGCAAGGGAAGAATAGAGCATGAGGGCAGTTCTATCCTTTCCATATTTTCCAAAAATTATTTTTATTTTTTAAATTAATAAACTTGCTCTAACTTAACGGCGCTGAAAATAAGAGCGGACAAACTTTTCGTTTTGAAAACATAGGAGTAAAATCATAAAGTTTGAAAACCAGGGGTAAAATCATAATTGGAGTTGGAAGTATGGACAAAAACATAATAATCCTAAAAAGTTAAACCGAACATGCGATCGCGTTTGAGCTCGCTCGCCACCACTCGTGCCACCATGCTCGCCGATGTGTGACGCACCCGACCATGCGTCGCCTCCTCCTCTACTCGCATCGGATGCATTGAAGGAAAGAGGATATGCAATTTTGCATCTCCTCTCTTCTAGAAGGTAAAACCGGTGGCTTTTTTGCCTACTCTTTTAAGATGGTTTGGGGATGCACACTGTCAAGAGAGAGGAATACATGGATTTGCTTCACACGTGTTGGAGTCAGTCTAATTGCACGAATTTTACAGCATGCCTCTTCTCTTACAGGATTGAATAATTATATTATTTATATTGTTTCTTGCTTATAATTTTTAGAAAATGTATCGATGTTAAAAGAATTTAAAAAACAAAAATGAAACCATTTACTAATGACGAATGTAAAATTTAAACAAATTACTTTTTAATAACTTACATGTGAATACATTGTTTTATGATCGATTTGCATATTAATTGCCTGTAGAATGCATCGCAGACATTGTTTACAAAATCTATCATGTCACGGTGTTTTTGACCAAATAATTTTTTATCTTTTGACCAAATAATTCAGCAACTTTTTTCTTACAGCCAAACCAAACACATGGGACGGACAACCAGATACGGATCGCGAGGCGCGAGCTGGAAGCAGGAGCATCTTTGGAAGCTCTCGCATTCGTAGACAGCCAAGGGAGCGAGAACGCGAGGCGGTGTCGGCGGAGGGAGGCGCCGACCATCCATGGATCAGCGCCAGGTGGTAACGCCGAACGATCGCTCCCCCGCCCCCTAGATCTTTCTCGGATTGCCTCGGGTAGAACTTGTTCTGGATCTGGGTGGTTCCTTGGTTTGAGTTTACAGTTTCCGGTTCGGATCTACTTCTGTTTCCTCTTTGGAATGTTGTGTGAATCTCAATCATGCGGCTGAAGGGGATTGGTCGCGGTGAGATCTGAACTAGTCGAGTAAGAAGCTATGGATCAAAATTTCGTTTCTGGGACCAGCAGGGTGTAGTTATTTTGATTTCTGGGGCTAAATTGTACTGTCGATTGTACATAGCTTAATCTTCTGCTCAGTTGCGATCTGATGCAACATCTCCAAACAAATAGTGACATGAAGTATTGTTTCAGGTTGTTAGTGAGAATTATGCCAATCCTATAACGTGCTTCTTCCATGTACTCTTCAAGGTAAACATTTCTTGATGCATGGATCTTGCATTGTGTTAGCGTGAAATATGTAGATTGTGTCTTAACTCGTGTTTATACTTATTTATGCAAAGGCGGCAGCATTGGCCTTCTACATCCTGTTCTCACTCTTTGTGAGGAGCTTTGTCATCATCTTCGTCATTACCGTGCTCCTTGCCGCACTAGACTTCTGGGTGGTGAAGAATGTCAGCGGTAGGATTCTGGTTGGGCTGCGCTGGTGGAATGAGATTGATGAGGAGGGGAACAGTGTGTGGAAGTTTGAGTGCTTGGATGGGGAGGTTTGTTCTTGTTTTGTGTTACATTGCAGCTTCTGTTTTAATGTGCAGCATTACTGTAAGCTGACTTGAGTGTTCCGTCCAGTCTTTGGCTCGGATGAACAAAAAGGACTCGTGGCTGTTCTGGTGGACTCTTTACTTGACTGTGAGTAGTGTTTGATCTTTTATATTTTGAGCATGTCATAACATAGGTTGTAGACTATCTGCATTATATGTACATAGCAGCTTGGTGCCTGAGAATGCTGTATTGGGAATCAATATCTGTTCAGAAAATATCAAATCGATGCGAAAGTCTACAATGCTTGGTCAATTAATAGACGTCGGGTATAAGTCTAGTTTAAAAATTGTGTGGAGAATATTTTTTACATAGTTTGTTTGTCATATTTTTCATGGACTGAAATCATGTGGTGCATCTATCTAAGTGAATAAAAATCTATGGCAATGGAGGGTGGTCAGCATTGTTGCTAGCTGTTCCCGTTGTTCATTAAGTTCTTTATGTACTATGCTACGTTAAGGTTTCTTCAGTTCTATTCTTGTCAACAAAAGCTGATCTGTTTGTTCTCCTGAAAACAAATGAAAGTCTATCTTTAAGTCTTAGTGGATGTAAATGATTATCAAAGAAGCGTCTCATATGCTGACACTATTCATATAAAATATTTTATAAGCTCCTTTTTTGTATTTACCAACTATTGTGATAAGTAATTTGGAGTGTTACCCTACATATAAACAAATCTCTCGATATTTCAGGCTGCTGCATGGATTGTTCTCGGTATATTTTCACTCATCAGATTTGAGGCTGATTACCTTCTCGTTGTTGGAGTTTGCTTAAGCCTAAGCATTGCAAACATTGTTGGATTCACGAAATGCAACAAAGGTATGACAGATTGACACGTTCATTTTGTAGCCAAATTAATTTGCTCTGTACTGGTTGACCTATCAGATACTGATAATGGATTTAGATTAATAGTGTTGTCAGCTGAAGTAGACATAATGCATTTTGTAGCCAATTTTTGGCTAAGTTAATTTGCTCTGTATTTGTTGACATATCGGGTATTTATAATGGATTTAGATTAATAGTGTTGTCAGCTGAAGTAAACATAATGCTACATAGATACTGATTATAATTTTGTATAATTTCATAATCTTTCGTTAATGTGCTTGACAACTAGGTCTGGCATCCTGCAGTAAGAGAATTTATGTACAATCATTACTTGATTTAAATTATATTTCAGACCCTTCTTATATCATCCTGCTCTTATTTCTATTCGAATACAAGGTTTTGAGATACTGCGTATTTATATTGCTGTGGATATAGAACTTGTAGCTTGAAAGGTTGCTGCAATTCCGTTGTAGAGCCTGTGATGTTCCATTCAGAATCTAACTGACGGCATTGGTATTGTTATTTCACAGATGCCAAGAAGAACATCCAGGCCTTCGCCCAAAATGCGCTTGCTTCCCGTGTCACATCGTCGCTGCAATCAGCATTTGGAGTTATCTGAAATCCCACATGGAGGACCTAATATTACACACAAGTGTAGAATTTGTCAAAAGGATTAGTATGAATTCTATGTTAGTACCTTTCTTCTGCGAACATGCCCCCTGCCCGGCCGTAGATAGCATATCCTACTATTCATTTTTTTTCTTAGAGTTCTTGACCTATACGGTGATCGATTTTGTTGAGTACTCTTGGATGATTTGTCCATGAAGCTTTCATGACCCTTTGTGCCCTGCACTGAACAACATATTCTCTGCATCATTTTTTTTTTTGGTCATGGAGAGAAAATATACTACTATAGGTCTATAGTGAACATTGTGCTTATCCCGAATGTTAGTTCAGACTAAATTTCATTTATGTTTAATGCTTCGTTGCTCTAGCTTGTTAATATCATTCTCTCTTGAATTGACAATACAAAGACAACATTGTACAATCCAATAGAACGAGGGACAGTGTCAACACGACGTCTTGACATATCGATGAGAAAAGACATGCAAAAATGTGAATTGCAACAAGAGACATTCAGAATTCTGGAACTTTATGTGACTCCCTTTTTATAGAGTAGAGGCGAAACTATCAAACATTCTTTTTTATCTGCATTCATTACTTCTAAAAAAAGAATACAAATAATCCTTTCTTTGGGAGCTCTGAGCTTGTAGCTACCATACAATGTCTATACACCGATACCAAAGTTTCAAAAACTTTACACCCAGTTAAAAAAATCTAAAGGGTAAGGGGGAGGGGGAATCTTCTTTTGCGTAGCTGAGCATCTCCAGTGCTACTTTGGTTCTGTGTACGAGTCGAATTGTTCGGAAGAAACACCTCATCAATCACAAAAGCCCATCGCCATCCAATGGCCACGAGAAAGCTGACCACAGAATCACGAATCTGACGTGTTCGTCGAGCCACCATTGATCAAGCTTGCCAGCTTCACCCGGGGCTTGGAGTACTCGCCACTCATCGCAAGCTTGGCAGCAAGGCCGCTGCCGAAATCAGTGAAGTGCACGCCGTCCCAGCTCAGCACCTTCGACCCTGGCTCGCACAAATCTCCGCAACCTTGTTTCCCCTTATCCATGTTGTACGGAGGCCCGCCATTGCCACAGCATACCATCAACGGCCATGGAATTCCTGAGGAACAGATAGAACGTAAGCGAAATCAGACGGGTTGGAGACTCGACTGAATCGTATCAATGACAGTTCTGAATCAACACAAGTTTGTGTAACTGCTATTGTTGTTGTTCGTACCGTATTTGTTGTGGTTGGCCACAAAGTCGTACTTGATGGCGAACATGTCGGTGTAAACGATGGTGGTGTTCTTCAGGAAGAACCGCATGTCTTCGCAGAGGGCGCTCAGCTTCTTGTTGTACGCCTGCGCAGCCTCGTTGACACTCACCAGGCAGCCATGCTTGTCGTGCTCGCCCTTCTCCCGGACCGCCACCGCCGGGAGGCAGCCCAGGGCGCCGGTGCCGTGAATCCAGAACTTCCTCGCACCGTTGTCGTACAGAATCTGAAACATTGCCCAGAAATGCTTCTTCGTCAGTTTACACTGACCGCAATTCAATCTGTCAAGCTGATAATTTCATATAAACGATTTTCAAGAACACGTTGCATGCAGAATTTACCCCCATGGCCTTTCTGACTTCACCGACAATCTCCGTGATCTTCTTGTCCCACTGATCAGATGGTGTGTGTGCCACAGCAACCATGTCGTTGTGACCAATGTCCATCATGTACAGTGCATTTTCAAAACCTTCCTTGCTCACCGGGCCTTTCAGTCCTACAAGCACATATGTTGAGTCAAATGTTGGATTCAGAACTCAGAATTGTCTTCCTTTTCAACCGAGGAATGAGCATAGATGTGATTCTTTCGTGACAGTGGCAACGAACCTCGTTCGAAAAGCTCTAGAGATCTGTGCCTGAAGTAGACAAACTGGTCGATTTGGACGTTCAAGGAGTAATCGGAGGCACCGTGAGTCACTGTGGAGCCAGCCATGGCGAAGTTGACTCCGTTGCTGTAATCTGAACCGATTCCCTTGAGGTATGGATGCAATTCGTGCGTGTTCAAGCTCTCACCTGAGTAAAAATTTAAGAGAAGGTTAGCCTTTTTTTTTCTTCTTTGGAAACTGTACAGCAGGGGAAGACCCCACTGTGAAGGTTAGAAAAATTGATCTTTTGAAGAACATGATAAGAATGCCATTTCGGGTTTAGGTATTTTACATATCAATCGCTACTGAAATTAATCAAACCTGCCACCTGAAATTAATATCCAGAAAGCTTCTAGTGTCCCCTAGTCATTTCACCATGTCTTTCAGTCTTTGGACAGCTTAATAGGAGTAACAACTAAATATTGGCCCAGACATTACGGTTACAATGATCTGCTACACTAATTCCTAACAAGGACCAATAGCTAAATGGAATGTTGAGTGGTGCTACACTTCGTCTCGTGAACAGATAATGCACAAGTGCCCCCACCATGTGCACTTCAGATCTCAACCATATACTACATGTACTAGTATGATTTTTGTACTTAAGATCAGAGCCTTCATGACAATATACTGAAAGTACAGATTTAAAGATGCTGCCTGTACAGATGAAGCAACCATGGACCATGTTTTTGCTTTCCTCCCGTTTTACTCTTATAATACTAAGGTAAACATGCAGTGTCTTTTTTTTCTTTTGGTGAAAGAAATAATTTCTTCATGTGCACACAGGTGCACCAAGCCAAGTTTGACCAGGCAAATACATCTTAATGATTCTCTGCTCCGGACAAAATAATGCACATATCACTAGCTAACATATGAACCGGGCAACAAATCATGTGGCTGGTAGGTTTAAACTTAACTGTGATGCTAACGCGACGCTCGGTGCCGTCAGGTTTAACTATTGACCAAAACAACTAGCAGATCAGAGACAAGATAAGGACGGAATTCAAACAGGTAGCAGCAGATATATCATCTGATGCTGTCGGGTTTTAATAGAAAATGGCATGTCTAGTTCGTGCCTAAAAACACCGGCGAAACAAAACGCACGAGTTTACCAGGCCAAACTTTTTGTGGTGGCGAATTCATCAAAAGCCGGGTCCTTTGGTCCATAGCCCCTTTTTACCCATTCCAACCATTATGCCCTTATCTGCATCAGCATAGAGGTAGATGCAGGATAGGACAGCACAAAGAACCAGTCTCCCCTCTTAAGACAAGTTTGCTTAGACAAGCAAGGACAATTTTTCTAGTTCAACCCTGGAGTAAACAGAAAGTAACCAGCACTGCCAAGCTACAACTAGCAAGTCAAGCTTACAAGCCATTGGTTCTCAAATTTTTCCTACCCCTTCCCAGTTGGCATAGGAAGAAAGAATCAAAGAAGAGGCTGCCATTGTTGGGAACATGAGGGCTCTCCTTCAACCACCCAATAATGTCGAATTTTTAATCCTTCTTCCACATCGGCGTCACACATGGCCTTGACCCGGCGCCTATCAACCAGACCATATTCTGTAATTCTTCTTCTAAAAATACTAATTAAACAATCCAAAATTGAGCATGTTGGAACGCACTATGTTTCGAAGAGAACGATTTTCGCAGGAATTTCACGGAAACGGTCAATAGTTGAGCAATGCTCGTGGTCCAAATGCGGATGTTATCACGCAACTTGCAGCGATAAGACAAGACTGCAGTTCCAAATCGATGACAAAGGTCTACCTAACTAGTTATCTGCTTTCGTGTGCAATTAAGACCTCGGCTTATTTGTAAATTGTAAGAAGAAAATAATTACTAACAGAGCGGCGAAATGATTAATGAAGCTGGAGAAGCAGTAGTTTCTGGTTGGTTTAATTGAACTCACAGAAGAAGTCGATGATGACGCGGCCGTCGGATAGGCGGCCGGTGGGGTGACCGAAGTGGGTGCGGCCCTCCGGCGGCATGATCCGGATGCCGCTGGCCGCCGCCACGCCGCCGGTGTCCGAGTTCGAGTCGCCGAAGTTGAACAGCACCACCGGCGGCCGCCGCTCCTGCTCCCGCTCCTTCTGCACGGCGGCGGCCGGGGCCGCCGAGCTCGCGCCGCCCTCTCTGGCGCCGCTGGTGCTGTTCCCGGCGGTGGCCACCGAGCTAAGGTTCTGCCGGACGGCGACCATGGCCGCCGGGGACATGAACGACAGCGACAGCACCATGGCGGCCACCGCCACCGCCGCCAGGATGCAGAAGTACTGCAGCGGCATGCTGATCACCTTGCCGCCGCCGCCGTTGCCTCCGCCGTTGGGGACGCCTGCCATGGTGGCCTCTTCTTCGAGCTCTGGCTTCCTCGATTGATATTTCACTCTGTCTCGGAGATTCAGCAACGGCGGAAAGGTATACGCGTATATGTATATATAGTGTGCAGAGATGCCAAATTCTTTTTAATGTTTTGAACTGGGAGAGATGCTTCGTCAGTTAAGGGTATTGTAGTAATATACCAGAGGTTGGTGGCGATACTGATTAGTGAGTGGAGACATGGAGTTTACTGGCCACGAAGGCGACTAAATTCAATCATGTTTGTACAAGTAAACTTGGGTGAAAGTTCAACCGGAAAAGATCAACTTTAAGGAGACAGTAAAAAGCTCTCACGTTCCAAAGGATTTTAAAATTCTGGAGATTTAAAAGCCATATCGTCAAATCAGAGGTGAATATCCTCGGAGAAAATTACCCATTCTGTAGTTTGTAGATTTGAAAATCTCGGTCAACTAGATTTTTTGGGGTTTGGGAGGTAATTATTGTTGAGATGGTGTGTTATTAGCTTAGCTGTCTGTACATCATTATTGGACGGGGGTGATGGTGTTGACGGAGCTGAAGTAACGACGGCATGGCTTGGAGTTGTTCAGACTTGTTCAAAGGATGAGACAGGGTGGCCATGTCATCCGGCTGCTATTTTTCTTCCTACCCCATCGCACGTTCACGGAGATTCATCTGAGCTCATTCTTTTTGTCCAATTGGGAATATATAATTTTCATTTTCATTTAAAGTACAGTCCAATTTTTCAGTGATGTTTTCTAGTACTCCATTAGTCACCAATAGCTCATGATTGTTCCCTGCCAGAACAGAAAATGCACAATTACTGAAATCTAGTAGAAATGGAGAATCTATATTCGAACGAGAGAAATGCATTGATTTCTACAGTCGTTCCATTGTGTGATGTTCCAGTATACCAAACAGTTTTGCAGAAGTGTGTGGCATCATTGTCCGTGACAGCTACAAGCTTGAAAGTGACTGACGTAATCTGAAACCAGCTGTTAAGGTTGCAGAAGGTTTACAAACTTCAGACCTTGACTTATCTGACTATGTCATCCTATATTGCTTCCATATTTTTGTATTCAGCCATATTAGCAATCTAATTCAGTCCCCAGGAAATATCTTAGCACTTGAAAAAAAGTAAAATAATTAAGTAAAGCTCAACGAGTCTCTTTGACTCTTCCTAGTGTTTATTTGTACTTTGTCAAATCTGCAATTTGTTCACTACCTGTTATTCACTTTTGCTGAGTTGGGATCAAGTGTGGAGCATTAACAAGAGAGAGTTCTTGAAGACTGAAAACGTGGCCGGACATAGCCAAACCTGGTCTCTACACATTCCTCACACTTGGATGCTTCTGCCTTTATTTGTGATCATTGCACATGGTAGCTGTCTGTCTCCCTGGTTAAGCTCTTTGGATGGACGTGCCACACTTGTTTTACCATTTTTTGCCACTCTACTTTATACTTTAAATTTGATTTCCCTTTGTGGATCTGTCACACTTGTTGGCTTGTAAGGACTCCAAAGGGGATTTGTAAAAAAATAAAATTCACCTCTATTTATTGATCAAAAATTCAGAGAAAGTAATATATATATATATATATATATATGTTACAGACACATACATCTCCATGTATTAACCCCTAGGATATACATACACTCCAATTGTACAAAATTAGAGGAAAGGAAAAGGGGAAAAAGAATAAAAAGTCTTTGTCCACAAGGACGGTAAAAACCTCAGTTAATTGATTTTGTGGGTCAGTTTTGTTAGTAGTTTCATCTCCATCATCCTTGTGACAAACCAAATGCAGTGCTAATCACAATATGGAATCATAATTAATCAGATTTTGGACGGATGACGATGCTGGCCAGCTTGACCCTGGGAATGGAGTATTCACCACTAAGTACTTTAGAAGCTACAATACCGTTTGCAGCGTCAGTGAAGTGGACCCCATCCCAACTTATGAACTTCTCGCCAAGCTTGCATAGGTACATGTCTGAAGTCATGCAGCTTTGCTTGGGGTGGTAGTTGTAAGGGGGCCTCCATAGCCGCAGCACGTCATGAGTGGCTTCTCAATCCCTGAGGAACACAAAGAACCGAATTACGATGTCTGTATGAGAGCTGTACATTCTATATAAAGAACTGTACATTCAAAAACTATCTACTAGCCTACTACTACAACTACTGCAAGATCTATACAATACGTAAGGCATAGGAATACAGGAAAATTATTAACTCACCGTATTTTGTGTGGTTGGCAACAAGATCATACTTGATAGCGAACATATCCACAAAGATGATAGTTGATTTTGCCAGGTTCAAGCGTAACTCATCGCATGCCTCACTCAGCAATGCATTGAACTTCTTGCAAACATTGTTGATGGTTGCAACACAACCATTCTCATCGAGACCGCTGTCATCGTCCCTCGGCATAGCAAGCTTCTGAGGCATGCATCCCAGTGCGCCAGTCCCGTGTATCAGAAATCTCCTGGCCCCGTTCTTGTGCAATCTCTGCAGTTTCCATAAAGGATACATCAATTGGGTCACTGAACATATAATTGTCTGCCACTCTTGTTCTTTCACTTTCAGATCATCAAGCTGCAGGTATGTACATAGGATTTACTAGTAACCATTACCTCAATGGCTCTACTGATTTGAGCAACTATGGCTGGAAGCTTCTCGAGCATGGTATCATACGGCAGGTGGAGTATTCCGTTGATGTCATTATGCCCAATATCCATGGTGTACAGAGCTCTCGAGAACCCCGGCTCATCAACTGGGGCACTCTCACCTAGGTGACATTCACCAAAAAAATTAAAAACTCTTTTGTCAATTCAGAGAGAAACCCACAACTGGAAATGAAGTCAAATCATTGCAATATTTTTGTTAAGAGCAAAGTCTGGACAGATGAGCAGCAAAACAAGATACCTCTGTCAATGGCCTCGAGGCACCTCTCCCTGAAGAAGAGGAACTGGTCTACCTGCACGTCCAAGGAGAAGGGAGTCTCCCCAGGCGTGGCCGTCGACCCGGCGATGGCGAAGTTGACCCCGTTGCTGAAGTCGGAGCCCAGCGGCTTCATGTACGGGCTGAGGTGGTGCGTGCCCAGGCTCTCACCTGACACAGCAGAACATCCGTCAGAAATTTCAGACATCGAAAGCTAGCGTTGGTGCTTTGTAACAGTTTCAGTGAAAAACTGGAAAGTGGGAATGAGACAGCACATGTTTGGGGCACGACACGACTGCCTCGGATTCCTTTTTTTTCTTTTATGCAAGTTGCATTGGATTCGAAAGGTTCTTCACACGGTTTAGCGGAGAAAAAGGATTCCATTTGCATGAACAGTGCAGTTGAGTGGGGAGCAGGCAGTGCTGCTGAGTTGTTTGCTGTGATTTTGAAGCTGGAAGGAGGAGATTGTAAACACTAGTGGAGTACTAACTAACTGCACATGCGCTGGAGGAGCTGGATACGACATTGTACACTGAAGACTGTTGACAGAAGAGTAGTAGTATTACAACGCACTGTACAATAGTACGATACGGTGCATTGAACACCAGTACGCGGGTACAATACGAGCACTAGAAGATCCTTAAATTCTTGGTGGCAAAGTAAAGGGAAGATAGTGGAAAGGAACCGGACACAAGGAAAACGGGCGCGGACGCATGGCATAAACGTCGGTAGTCTGGTCCCGGCACGCCTAACATTCTCGACTCGCGTGCGAACATATAGACTGGCTCGAGGAAACTGTTAGTTGCAATTTGTTGTGGTTTGGGCTAACCTGCAGCACGTGGGGGACCCAGCACCCAAAGGAAATGTCGGTCTGGTTGCTGTGTGGAGTGAGTCACGAAGCACCTAGTGCAAAGCTTAAGATAATCGCCAATTGGCCACGTGCACGGCTGGTCCGTGCGAGGGGAGAGGGGGAGGAAGAATTGAATCAGCAGCGGTGACGGCTAAAGGAAGGCAGCTCCAGCCAAAACCAACTACTAATAACTAACCACCGTGTCGTGTGAGCATCGGGACGACGGGAGCAGGTGAACGCAAAACGTCAACCAAAGCAAAACCTGGTGCCTTCAAAAAAGAAGGCAAACCTGGCGTTCGTCCGTCTCCGGCAAAGTTGCGGAGCGGCGAGGCCAAAACACCGTGACACCAGGCGCACCACCGTCCATCTTCACCACGAACAGTGTCGTGAGGCAAGCTAAGGCAACGCGACCCGGGTGAGGAGACAAGACACACCAAGCAGTCAAGCACAAGGCCTGGTCGCGATCATCAGTCCGGTGGTGATGCGGCAGGTGCCGAGCGCTGGTGAGGAGGGCGGGCGCGCTGTCGGCGTCGCGTGATCCAACGCGTGGATGTGTGATTTGTGATCCATCCATCACCGATTCTGCTAACCACCACTGGCCTTCACTTTCATTTGCCAACCTCCCCTTGCTTTGCTCTAAAGCTAATCAACCTTTCAACCGATCCACCCGAATTAATCAAGGAAAAAGGGAACCAAACACACTTTGATCCCTAACCACCACTTCACACCAGCACGCTGGCTTGCGAAGCCGGTCTCGCTTCCTGCACGAGCCTGGTACTGAACGACTGATGTTGAAACTGAAACTGACATCTAGTACTACTAGGTTTTTCTTTAATAAAAGAAGGCGAGAGAGGCGTCCTTGTCAATGCCAACCTAAACAATGACACGGAAAGCCGCGTTGAAGCACAGGGGTTACGGGGATGTCTGCCTGCGTGTGACCTCGAAACCAGTAAACACTAGTACACCGGAGTCAAAGCGATGTGTACCGTGCCCGTGTTCACAACTTCTCATGGATCACATGCCACACACACGTACTACGTAGAGTACGGTACTTTCCACACTACAGTACATACTCCTACTCCTACTTGCCAGCTAAGCCACATAAGGCGTTGATGGCAC
Source organism: Chloris gayana (assembly GCA_031894775.1). NCBI lineage: Eukaryota > Viridiplantae > Streptophyta > Magnoliopsida > Poales > Poaceae > Chloris > Chloris gayana. The sequence continues at coordinate 304,148 of JAUNZO010004687.1, read as the reverse complement.
AGCCACGCTAATTGTTCGTTTTGCAAACTCGAGGGGTTCCTGGTGGATAGTGTAGAGATCCCTACGAAATTGAGCTGTTTGCTCTGCCAATTCGTCCTAAACATGTTGTTCATGGGTTCCAGCAAATGCGAGAGCTGGGATTCATTCAAAGAAATTAAAATGCGCGAGCTGGAATTGGGCACATGTGCGCGCGGCGAGCCGGCATTGAAGAAGGTCTCGTAGTTTCCAGAACAAATTAGCAGGGCAACTAATTAACCTACTAGTGTACTACGTATGAACCTCGATTAGCCGGAGCAATTACCCTAGATTAACGCCGATGGGGAGGAGGAATGCGGCGGGATTGCTGGACCCGGAACGGGTGGATGAGGAATTGGCCAGGCGAGGAGAGAGGAGCAGCACTCACAGATGAAGTCGAGGATGACGCGGCCGTCGGAGAGCCGGCCCGTGGGGTGGCGGAAGTAGGCCCTCCCCTCCGGCGGCGCGATGCGGATCCCCTGCACCGCCGCCACGCCGCCCGTGTCGCTGTTCGAGTCGCCGAAGTTGAACAGCACCACGCCCTCCTCGTCCTCCTCCTCCTTCGCCTCCGCCGCCTTCGCCTCCTTCCCCTTCCGGCCCCCAAGCTCCCCGCGCCGGCGGCAGATTCGCCGGGGGCCGCCGCCGCCGCCGCGGCCTGCCTGGCCACGGCGCTGGGACTCGTGGTGGGGCCCGGCATGTACCGCAGCGTGGCCAGCACCACCGCCGCCGCCACCGCGCCCATCACGCAGTAGTACTGCACGCGCAGCACGCCCATCCGCTTCACCACCCCGCCGCCGCCGGTGCCGTTCAGAGCAGCGCTCGCCATGGCTGCCGCCGCCGCGCGTGCGCTTCCCTCTCTGTGCTCTGCCTGTCTGTCTGTCTGTCTGTCTGCCTTGTGAGTTTTGTTTTTTAATGACGGGCCGTGACCGTGCACAAGATGCGTGCGTCGCGTTTATATAGATACTAGTAACATTTAGATGTACGTACAGTGTGTAAAGAGGAGGAGTTGTTGGTAGCTAAAGGCGCCAGGACAGTTTATACTTTCTTAGAAATCGCTCAAGTCGCCGATTTGTAAACACTAGATTTTTGTTTTTCTTTTCCAACCACAGGGATTATTGGAATGTCTTTTGCGTGATCCCAAAGGCAGATGCAGCGTCATCGTTAATTACCTCCTAGGAGTACGTACATTTGATGCAACACAAACGTAGCAGCATCACATTCGGAATCATGAATATACGTACAGTTAATGGGCTCATTTAACAATTCATTCACTCGAACGTGATAATTAAGCCTACCTAGCCCTTAATTTTTCAAACAAGGCGCATTTCTTAAACGTTTTCTTTTTAAGATGGCAACGTATCACTATGAGAACCAATTTCAGTGTGAGTAACTATGAGTAACTTCAATCTCAACCACATGATTTTGATCTAAGGGTGGCGTATAAGGGCAGGTGGGAGGAGGGATTTGAAAAATCACCGCCCACTTTTAGAAATTCCCTTCCCACCTGAATTCATACGCTCTCATTAGATCGATGATCATGTGACTCTGATTGAAGCTTCTCATAGCTTCTTACACAAATCCGATTCTTATAGGATACGTTACCTTTTAAGATAACGAGCAGAAATCCAGCCTCTCCAACCTCAAAAGGAAAGGATGCACACGACCAAAGGCGTATTTCTTGAGATTAAATATACATCAACTTTTTTAGTCTCTTTTTGCAGTATCTGCTAAGCCTGGTTCAAAGAACCGTTTGAAACCGGCCGGTTATCCCGGTTAACCGGAAACCGGTCCCGCCGATCGGACGGTTCGACCGGTTAGCCGGGATAAACCGAAGCTACATATCTGTAGCAGTTCGGTTAACCGTCGGTTTTCCGGTTAACCGGACCGGTTTTCGGTTCAAAAACCGGCCGGCCAGTTCGGTTTTTTAACCTTGCTGCTAAGGACTAGTAGTATGAACCGAGAATGAAAATATAAGGTCCAATAGATAGATAGAGCTGAAGCGAACCATTTCAGCCAATTTCACTCAATTGAAGCGACTCCAACAAACAAATCTTAGACGACACGCTAGTAACCCGTTTGTATTGTATATATGATTCCAAATGCAGCATTTTTTTTCGGATCAACCAAATGCAGCACATGACAACACGGAAAAGGTGGGAGGAGTTGGTGCTGGTGCATGCCGCTATTCTCCTCTCTGTTCATCCTTACCTTTTCTTTCAGCAGCCACTAGAATTAGCATCGCACCTTTTGCCAAAAGCTAGATCCCGGACGTAAACAAGATTTTCTCACTGAAAGCCCAGGTAATCATTGCTTAATGCGGTGCAGCGATCATGGAGGCCAGAGAGAGAGAGAGATAGAGGCTTCGAGGTTATTAGGAAGGAAGGAAGAAAAACGGACGAAATTGATTAAAAGGCGTTTTGATTTGGTTGCTGCCATTGACGAACGTGGCATGGCGGTCGGTCCAAGACGAGACCAGACGGCGGGTGATATTTCCGAGCGAGCGAGCGGCGGGTGGAATGTTGGTTTCGGCTGGCTTCCTTTGCGAGCCTGCAAGCCAAAGCGGGACGGCGACGGCGCATCGGCCGCCGGGCCGGGGTCGCATTCAATCCGACGCCACTCACTCCCTGCCGCTGCCCGGCAACCACAACAGTTGCTGAACGTAACAGCATCGTACCAGGCACCTGCTGCTACGAATCGATCGGATACTGGTCTGAAGAGAGGGAGTGGTGGTCACTCTCGAATACAAATCCGATGCATGAATATGATGTTCAGAACTGGTAGTGGATTCCGTCGATTTCCTTGCGATGGAGGAACTGCGTTACTCAATTTGATGAAATTTATTAATTTAATGATACGAAGCAACCGCCCGTCTGTGTCCGAGGGCCGTCGGTGGCGCGGCGCGCCGGTGAGGCCGGTCCGTCGCCCACCCGGGGCCCAGCCCACCAAAAGCAACGAAACGATGTGGTAGTAATAATAAAGTGTCAAAGAATTCAGCTTCCATTTCAGAAAGAAACTGCGGTGCTCGATGGAAGCGTGGAGCACGAGGTGCATATCCAGTGGAGGAAGGAATGAACCAGGGTTGCGAGCAGAAAGAAAGAGGCGCGAACCACCCGACAGGCTCTCTCGATCACGAGATCCGGCAGAGATATCACTAGATTATATATCACACTAATAAACAAGTCATCACGTCATGTGCATGGTGGCGAGCACACGTAGTTGGTTGCGGTGAGCGAAGAAGCAGGGTAGTACTGACTACTGAAAAAAATGGCGCAGCTTTGACTACGTACTCAACGCAACAACTGCACCGACCGAGCACCTGCAGTGCCCAAGTCCAAGTGCCTGGTTATTTATTTATTTTTTAAAAAAGGTGTAGAACGACGTAGGAGTATAGCAGCCAGGAGAGCGAGCGAGGCAGAGGCCAGATCGTTTGATACCCAGAAATCCTCCTTTGTTAATCAAACACGCCTCTGAAGCTGGCATTCAGCGGCTGTGCGACAGTATGTGCGCAAATGGACAGGCGGAGTTGGTGTGCTCGGTACTCCACCTAATATTGGTTGCCTACTTTTTCTTCGCAAGGAAAATAAAATAAGCGGTGGATACCTGCCTACCTAGGCAATTAGCGGCAGATCCGCGGAGAGCTCTGATGCTGCATCTTGTCGCCGCCTGTTCAGTGAGCGAGCGACCTTACTCTGTCTGCGAGCGACATGGAAGTCAGCACTCAGATTGGACTTGGGCAAGTGCCAGTACCAGGTAGAGCGAATCATGGAGCGGCCTCGTCGACCAAGTCAACTACTCGAAGTCCCAGCGTAGCGTATAGACACGTCGATCATACGAACGGCACCAGCCAGCCTCCATTCGATTCCTGGTCACCAACGGACGGTGGTTCAGTCTACATACCAGACGCCCATTTGATTCCTCGTCACCAACGGACGGTGGTTGAGTCTACATGCGAAACACAGAAATTCCAGCAAATACAAACGAATTCACATGGTTTAGATTATCCTGCAGATGCTCCGGGAACCCACGGGCCACGGTGCGAACTGCCTCATCTCAAAAGAGCGATGCAACAACAAACCCATTCATGATTGGGACACACATTTGATATACCTGAAACGAAGAGAGAGAAACTTTATGGATAAAGACTTGTACTTTATGCTGGAAGATATTTCAAATTGGGATATACGAGTTCCAGCGCTTTTCAGGTTTTCAAACAACATTGAGAATGTGAGATGTAACAGACCAGATGCAACAAGATCAACCGATTCCATTTTGAGGCACCCACTTAGCTGTGGGCACATCGCAAATTTCACTCACTTGAGGGACACCAGTGAGACGATAATAATAGCATGCCATTCCAGAAAACTAAATATGAGCACGCAACCGGACGATAATGCAGGTATCCATTTTATGAAAACATTATGGGGCCCATAGCTATCACCATTTTTAGAGAACGACAATGAGATGATGAGAGCATGCCATCCAAGCAATTCAAATGTAGGGCAACTGCGAATTCAGGTATTCATTTTACGAAAACGTTAAGAACGGCAGCAAGGTCTTGTGCTTTCCTTTTCAAGGAATAGCGAATAGGATAACCATGGGCTCAAACAAAACAATTCTGAAAATGGAAAAGCTGGACTCCCCGTTGAAGCTAAAATGGCATGAGTGATCTCTACATGCCAACTTAAGCTGCTAAACATCTACTCCCTGGTTATCAAGCACCCAAGTCAGAAGCAATAAAAAAGAACCCCACCTATTTACATGTGGTGCATTGGTTCCAGCTGATAACAGGAATGCTTTTGGATCTACTAATTGGATATCGTAATCGGGATCAGCATTGAGCCAATGGCTACAGAAACAGACCGCGGTTTTGAGCAGGCTTGGCTTGACTGAGAATCGGTTGCAAGAGAACAGGGTTTCCCAATAATATTTTGTTCTTCAGAAACCGTCTCTGGAACTTCTGATGCACTGTGCACCAAGGCATCTTTACCATCATTTGGATATTCCTCAGGTGCATTAAATGAGAGGCGCGCAGCAGCTTCTGCCTGTGAATTTTCAGTTGGGGCGACTTCAACCTTCTTCCAGCACTGTTGTTCTCCATCTGAAGCAGGCTTCACGTTCGCAGTGAGGGGTCGGTATGCTTGAATTCCATAGCTGTTTGTGTTCTCTATGGAAGCTGTGCTGGTCAGGCTACCAAATTCTTGCCAGGAACGCTGATGTGTGTCCAAATTGAGACCCTGTAGTTGGCCTGTCAGATCATTTGTCTCCCTTGTAATTCTGTTCATCACTACACTGTCAGATCTGGGCGGCAGCATAGTGTTGTAGGTTTGATGGGCATGCATAGATGCAGGCATAAATTCTGGTGACTTGGGCAGCATGGCGTTGTAGGTATGGTGGGCATGCGTAAATCCAGGCATCAGTTGTGGGAAATTGGGCATGACAGTGTTGTAGGGATGACAGGCATGCATATATGCAGGCACAAACTGTGGAGCAGCCTGTCTCAGCTTTAACCTCCTGCGTTGGCTACTCTTTGCTTCCTCCTCCTCGTGCATCATGAATTCATCAAGAAGACATTCATTTGCTCTGGCATATTTGAAGATTTTGAGCATAGTTGTTCCAGGGGTGTAGTGTATCTGCAAATAGATGACAGTGGTATGCAGCGGATGAGACCAAGAAACAGCAGATCGAGGTAGACGTACACTGTCGCCAATGTTGCAACAGATTAATGCAAAATGGGCTAAAGCTTACAAAATAGCATACAAGCACTGAAAATAAACTTTGTTACTACTATAGTTGTACTGTCGCATTTTGTGTGAAACTTTGTTCGCAGTCTGTACTAAAATAGCATACAAGCACTGAAGTATAAATCCTGGATAATTTTAACAGACAATCACTGAAAGCAAAATTAATGAAGCACCAGAGATTTACCTCTTGTGTATCTCTGCTACTTGTGACGGGCTTATCCTCATTGTTCTGCAACAAGATACCTCGCAAGTTGGAGTTACAAACATCTTTTATGATGTGCCACTTCACAGGAAAGCTGCCAATCCATTTATCCTTGCACCAGAAGTCCATGTCCTTTAGCCAATCGACAGGGCCAACCATCTCAGCAACACCGCAGAAACGGAAACTATGATTGACCTGTTAGAACACAATTTCGGATTCAGTAAAAAAGATCACATACACAGAATTGAATGAAAGAGATCAAGAGCCACAAGTTTAGATGCACTCACAGAGAAGAACAAGAAAACTGGACATGAGGAAGAATCACTCGCAGCTATCACTTGAGCCTCTCTGAATGCGCTATCCAGTTTCTGGTTTCCAATAGGAGAAGTCGACCACACACCATATTTGATAGATTTGTGAATATCCGCCTCATCAAAGGACTTTATCACAAAGAATTTTGCATTGGGATAGACCACCTTGAAATCATCTCTGTTATATTGATCAGTCCTAAGGATTATTTCCCCTTTTCATTGCCAATATCGAGGCTTGAGGTATAAGATTTTAAAATTAATTCTGAGTGCATAAAACTTATTGGTTTCTTTGGTCTTATGTTCTGCTGATTCTTGACACTCAACCTTCGATGAACGTGGCTACTGGGTTTGGAACATGGATGGGATTTTTCAACTGACATCTTATAAAAGTCAGATCTAACATTTGAGATATGATTGTGGTGTGACAAATTAGCCTGCAGTGAAGTCTGGGCAGATGGAACTGCCGAGCGCCGAGACCACCGTGAAGCCTATGCCAAAATACATAAAAGTTGTAATGGTCAAACTATATTCATTCTCAAAAGAGATAAAACTATATTGCACATATAACATAAGTACATGGTACAATAGAAGTGTGGAAACTCATACCATAACGTGAAAATGTCCAAAGAGAGCATGAATTTATATGCAACTAGTAGATAGTGGATTCCAGTATAATTTGATTCAGTAACAAGAACAAGTAGTATCATCCATTTTAACAAGTTATAAGCTTCTAATTATTAAAAATAATTAACATAGGCATTGACATTGTCAACAGGACAACACTGTTTAACTGTGAAGAGAGACACAATAATTAAAAATCAACAAATCCCTAGCAAGGGCAGTGACATACCTGTTGAATACTACGATGTTTATCTGGCAACCTAGATCTGTCCCTGTCAGGTAGTTGGCGCTTACATGGAGCTGTTCCATGCAGCTGTCCCTTTTGTACCACAGTACGATTTCGAAATTTCATTGAAGAAACAGAAGCTGATTGCAGAGATGGATTCCATGCGACACCCTTTTCTGAGGCAGCAGCTACAGTTTGGCCCCGTTCACAGAGGGGAAATAAGCTACTGTTGTGTGCAAGAGGTCGTGCATTGACAGTTGGGGTCCTATCTGGCACAGAAGGAAGGACGGGATAGTGAGACCCACGAACTTGTTGGTAGTATGTTGGCTCCACGGTTTCAGCACTATGCTCCTGGACACCAGAAAGTGGACTGTTGGCTATGGCACAAGGATGCGAAGGGTGAGAGCCATGGGGAATATGTGCAACTGGGTGGAAAGGGTGAGGACCATGGGGAGGACGTGCAATCAGGTGCATAGGGTGAGGACCATGGGGAGGATGTGCAGTTGCATAGTTGGGGACAACATAATACATGGATGATGTGCCTTCAGCCTGGTGGCCCTGTCAGAGGATCAGATCAGCCTTGTTGAACAACAGGCAAAGTAAAAGAACAATCAAGAAAGCAAGTATCATTCTGTGGTACAAACCGTGTGTAGAACTTGATCGTTAAATCCTGAAATTGTTGGGCCCCCATGAAACTCAGCAGGCACATTAATTCCTAAACTTGGAGCATTGATCATTTGTCAGGTAACACATTAAGTAATAAAACGTCATCAGGAACTAGTATTACTTGAACTAAGATAGCATTGAGCTCATGATATACCAATTGGGGCTTGCACAGTTGGATAGTAGATTGCGGTGGCAGGAAAGCAGAACTCGTCCCCGTATATGAGGTCAGGATCCGCCTCGATATCCATGGAATGATGCAATGCACTCACTGCGAGAAAAAAGAACTCCTGTAACCTGTAACAGAAAAAAAATATCAGTTTATCGTCCTTACCACAATTGGCATCATGGTTTTTGTAAGAAGAACCGATTAAACAAATAATTTGGACCCCCCCACTATGAATTTTTAGAACCCTCTAATGCCCCCACAATTATTTGTTTGCCAAAATAATTTAGGGGCCAATCAAGATCATGAGATCAACCTTTCATCAAAATATAGCTACCACTCAACTTCCTTGTAACAGAAATTTTAATTTAGCCCATCCAGTATCACGCTCCATTTCAACCCAAACAGGTAAAGCAAAGAAGCTGCGAAACCACACTATTTGCTGAGAATTTTAGACCCAAAACCTATCAAATTAAAGAATGCCACAGTAGCACGATGGATGACATAGGTCTAGTGATCAATTAAAGCATGGGTCATGCAACCTTCCCTACAAATTGTAACTATGAGAACTGTGATAGCCTGTGTACACACTGCCTAGAAATTAATTTTCTCTAACTTGTACGAGGACTCTGTTTTGAACAGTCCAGTAGTATTTTATTTTTCATACATAAATTTCTCCGACCAACTTGCAGAAAATCATGGAGAGAATGCAAAAGTACAGATAGAACCAATAGGCCGACCGCCGACCAAGGCCATTCAACCAGTATACTTTTGGAAAATCCACAACCTAATTAATACAATTCAATTTCCTCGATCACTCTACCAGAAGTGCGAGATAAATAAAACAAAGACTGTCAGCAACAGCAATGCACCTCCATTTCAGCAGCAACGACAGCCAGAATCAAACCACACAATTATAAAAAGTAAATGTATCATATATTCACTGTGAAGATGCAGTTCGTGAACCCACTTCGTACCAGTAATTCTCTAACTGTATGAACAACCGGAACACTTGTTTTTTCATGCCTAAATTTCTTCGACCAACTCGTGGAAAAATTATGGACCAAACACAAGTAGTAACAGTTAAGACCAACAAGCCGACCAAGATCAATCAACTAGTAAATCCTTTGCACAATCTATGCCCATTAATTTCTCCATCGCTAATCAATCCATCCAAAACCCGATGTCGAAGGAACAAGCGCTCCGATCACCAGCAATGCACCTTCATTTCGGCACTAACGACAGCCAAATCCCAACCAAATTAATTAAGACCAAACAGCCGTACCGCAGTACGAAACAAACCATTGGTCCGACACCCCGCAATACCGCGAAGCGCAACCCAGAGAAGAGCAATCGGGAGCGCGCTGCCGTGGAAACGAGCGGTTGCGAAAACCCCACAACCAGCGCCGCGCCTCGAGCGCACCGCACCGCCGCAGACGCGCGCCCGAACAGGATGTGCGAGGATAGGATAGCGCGGCGAGGGAGAGGGCTCACCAGAAGGTAGCGCGGAACGACCGGCGCTCCGCTCGTCGTCGCCGGCGGCGTAAACCCTACCGGAGACCGAGGCGGAGGAGCCGAGGAGGAGGAGCAAAAAGCAGAGGGGATAGCAGGGGTTCTGGAAGCGGCAAGCGGCCGACCTCAGAGGAACTGTACGGTCGTGTGACCGCAGGGGTGGGTCAGTGGGTGCGCATTTCTCTCCTCCTGTCTTTACAACTAACAGGTTGGGTCAGTTCAAGGGGCTCGACTGAAAGGTCCACCGACAGGTGGGTCCGCATGTGGTCCCATGGACATACGAGTAGTCCGACAGTCCAGCTCCAGCACACTAATGTACTAGTACTGTCTTTTAAAGAAAAAAATTGTAGAGTACTGTATTCAATTGCTATACATCGAAGTGAAAAATAATTGCACAAAAGCTCCATCTAAAAGTAATCACAATGCACTTAGAATGAAGAACCCAATACGTACATCTGGAGAAGTATTCCGCATCATCTCGTATTGTAGCGTGTAGTGTGGTTAGAGAAACAGACTTATCGGAAAGATATAGCTTAACAAATCATCTAATTAATAGCCATTATCTAAAAATATATAATTAATAGCCATAATTCATCAAGTATAATGTGTCACAAATACTAGTAAGTGCTTTCTTATAAACAGAAAATTATAGTAAAATATTTTCTTACAATGCAGCGATTTTGCTGGAAAAAGGAAATGCGCGGAGATATGTGGAGGTTATTTACAGTCGAGTCCTTGTATTTATCTATTACTTACACCATTTGCCCACCTCTTATTTTCTTTCTTGCGCAGAAGGTTTTGCCCTCCCCTTCTTTCTTGCGCAGAAGGTCAGAAACAAAAGAGGGAAACAGAACAAAAGGAAAAAAAAAAGAGTAAAAGAAAAATCGAAGCGACGCGAGAGCAAGATGGCGATGGCGAGCCTGGCGAGGCGGCGCGCGGCGGACACGCTGTTCCTGCGGCGGCCGCAGGCGGCGCTGAGGGCGTACGCAGCGTCCGGAAGGGACGACGGGGACGTGGTGGTGGTGGTGGTGTGCGACAGGTACGTGCCCGCGATCAAGGCGGCGCAGAAGAGGGGCACCCTCGGAGGTTCATGCCTCAACGTCGGCTGCATCCCGTCCAAGGTAATGCCGCGCGCCTCAACCCTGAATAGTAACTTTGGCTATTAAAGGTATAGGCTTGTCGATTAGTAGATCAGAACTCCAATAACAGAGCAAACGGAGGAATTGCTGAAGCCTTTTGGCCTAGCAGATCCATGTCTAACATTGATGCAGACTTTTTTGTTATGAGGCTTCATGTCTAGTTTCATAAAAGAGGAGTTGATTTCACATTTGGTACGTGGTTGGTACCACTGTCATAGTCTAAGGGTGTAAATAGAGGGTTCAAAGCCTCTACCATTGCAATGGAATGTCACCACGTGACATTCCCTCATCCTAAGCCATCTATCTCTTAATCTATGGCTCTTAGATTAGTCTAGTACCCATACTCATGAGCATCACTTAGCTAATGGGCCTTTGTTTTCGGCAAGAGTCCACATAGAACCCATTTTTTCTACTAAGTAAAGATGCAAAACTCACTTTAGCTCTTGTTGTAATCGTATTTTGAGTTAGTGAAAATAATGGACTTGTCAGTAAACAAATTCCAGCTCTTTGTTGTATTAATCTTATTTAGGTGTTCTCGTAGAAGATAAACAAAATTTCTGTCAAGAAAAATTCCTTCCATCACTAGCTCTTTTTGTATCCCAAGCACTAATTTTAGAACATGCTAATTTCTTGAACTGGTCGATGCCATTGAGAAAATGTCTCTCCTTTTCCGGCCTGTAACGTGGACTCTTGCCGAAAACAGAGGCCCACTAGCTCAAGTGCTGGGTTATTAGGCTAAAAAACTAATGTACGAGCCGTGGATTAAGAGATTAGTGGCTAGGGATGAAGGAATGTCAAGCGGTGACATTACATTGGAGATTTGAACCCGTAAACAGAGTATTTGCACTGGGCCCTGGGATCATATTCTTCCCGAGTTCTATGGCCCATAGCTTATGTACACCTTTTTGCAAACTTGATGTGTTCAGTGAAGTACTCCAGCTCCAGTGTATCATCAAACTTATGATCCGCTTGTTGCATCCATTCCAGTTGACATTTGCACACATTTGTCTATGATAATTCCATCACTGGGCATGGGAATCGAGTTCTGTTTGCCACTTTTATGCAGTAAATAGTATCTCTATCGCAGCCCTAGTCGCTGTGTAATCTTTTTTTTCTCTATTCTATTTGGCGAACACATTTTCACCGACTACCGAGGCTGATTTCATTCCATCTTTTTTCTTGTGAGATCAGATGCCCGGCTTCCCGGCGGTCATGGTGCGGCAGATGTCCACTTCCTCTGGCGCGGCCTCGAAGCCGAAGAAGAAAGCGGCTAATGGTGCAGGAGAGAAGAAGCAGGTGGTGGTGAACAGCTACTGGGGGATCGAGCAGTCCAACAAGTTGTTGCGGGAAGACGGCACCGAGTGGAAGTGGACTTGCTTCAGGGTATGTACTTGCCTAGCCCCAGTTCGTGCGCTGCTCTGATTTGGATTCAGTCTTGCCTTGCGAAGGATGGATATCAGATTGGTTCACGTGCCAGGCATTTTCTACTTGATTTACTTTGCAGCGCTAATTGTGTGTCTTTTTGTTTTTGCAGCCGTGGGAGACGTACACCGCGGACACGTCGATCGATCTGACCAAGCACCACGAGCCCAAGACGCTGCTCGACAAGATCGCCTACTGGACCGTCAAGTCACTGCGCTTCCCCACTGACATCTTCTTCCAGGTTCGTCCATGCGCCAAAATAGCCGATGATGTTTAGGATATTCGCTTCGACCACTGCAATAAGCTGACACATTTTCAGAAAAAGAAAAATAACTGACACTGCGGGTTGGATTGGATGCAGAGGAGGTACGGCTGCCGCGCGATGATGCTGGAGACGGTGGCCGCCGTGCCGGGCATGGTGGGCGGCATGCTCCTCCACCTGCGCTCGCTGCGCCGGTTCGAGCAGAGCGGCGGCTGGATCCGCGCGCTCATGGAGGAGGCCGAGAACGAGCGCATGCACCTCATGACCTTCATGGAGGTGGCCAAGCCCCGCTGGTACGAGCGCGCGCTGGTCCTCGCCGTGCAGGGCGTCTTCTTCAACGCCTACTTCCTCGGCTACATCCTGTCCCCCAAGTTCGCGCACCGCGTCGTCGGCTACCTCGAGGAGGAGGCCATCCACTCCTACACCGAGTACCTCAGGGACCTCGAGTCCGGCAGGATCGAGAACGTCCCCGCCCCCGCCATCGCCATCGACTACTGGCGCCTCCCCGCCGGCGCCACGCTCAAGGACGTGGTCACCGTCGTGCGCGCCGACGAGGCGCACCACCGTGACATCAACCATTTCGCGTCGGTGCGTATGAACTCTTCTCTTGCAGATTCTCATTAATTAATTGCTTCTGATGATGTACTACTACTTGTTACTGAGCAACTAACTGGTTCTCACGCACTAATTGAGAACGTGTCTTGTTTATGGCGTGCAGGATGTCCATTCCCAGGGAATGCAGCTGCGGGAGTCCCCTGCGCCGATCGGATACCACTAAGTCTGCCTGCTGAATTTTGGTGCTAAAAAGGAATCGAGTGTTTCTTTTTTAGGGAAAATTAAAGGAGAGTGTCGATTAGCTGAATAGTATTTGGTAATCGCTACTTATGAGTGCTGAGAACCAATCCGATCTAAAGTGAAACCTGTTTCTTGCTTGGCTTACTGCTTTTTATCAACCTTATAATACATATACTGGTGTGCACGTACCTGCTTGAGCCCATGTGACTTGCCTTTAGGGAACCCGGTGGCAAGGATTTTAACTAATTGCTTGATTGCAATTCGTCCGAGTTTACTACCTCCCTTTTTAAATTATTGATGACATTGAATTTTTTATGTTATGTTTGACCGTTTGTCTTACTTAAATTATTATTAATATGTCATGTTTCTACTTTCTTTATTGATAAAATGAATCATAATAAAATATTTAATAATTACTAATTTTTTAAAAATAAGACGAATGATCACACGTAATGACAAAAGTCAATGACGCAATAACTTAAGAACCGATGGAGTATTTGTTTAGGTCTTACTTTATTACTATATAATTATGCATGTGTGAAATGCCCTGTTCCATCGTCCGTTCCTATTGGTGCATTTGATGTTTCTTCACGATTCTTTTAGTCGTTGATCTTGCGGTAGTACAATCAACAAAAACTCAATCGTGCGTTCTATCTGACGCGTCTTCTGTTCTCGGCCAGAGAGCATGCTGATAGCCTGATTTCCTTTGCACGACTGATTATTCTAAAGCTCGTCTCACAAAAAAAAAATACTGGTTATTCTAAAGCCCATGTTGTTGTTTTCTAAAGAAAAAGGTGTCAGAATAACCATCTAGCACTTATCTGTATACGTGTTATTTCTAAGTAGTAGCTACTATTCTTTTGATGATAGCATATTTGTGTTCTAATATGTTAAATATTAGAGAATGCAGGAGTACGTTTATGGGTAATTTGTAATGATGGAATCTTATGTAATGAGAATTGTACTGCAATCGCAATGTTGTATGTTGTTCAATGTATCCCTCAAGCATTTATAAGGTAATGCATTTAGTCACAAATTGAATAGTTCTACGAAATTCTTTTGTTTTGAGACATTAATGGAATGAAATCTTCATGATTTATAAACTATAACTTTTATTTGTTAACCTGCCTCCCATTGTCGTGCGAACACTTCTTCGTTGCAATCAATTTAGAGGTTCCATAACACTAAATTTTTCTTTTCTTTCTGTGCTTTCTTTCTTTGAAGAAAATGGCACATGCACCCATCTACGACACACTGATTTTTTTATCACCAATGGATATTAAATGACTTCCATGCCTTCTACCTCTGACGGGAGAATGCTCTCAACAAGGTGAAACCACGTTTGTCACCCTAAGCCCAAGTGAGCCACCATTTGTCATTGATGCAATTGATGTGAGATGAAATGACCATTCTACCTCAGCTAGAATCGTCATGCATTAGTGCATACCATACACGTCATCTTCGTACATCTAGATACTATAAGATGCAAACATCTAGATACTTCCAGATCTACAAATCATGACGGACTTTTCTCACTATCTCATGACACTATTGAGAGCGTAGCATTGACATTTACATCTCACAGTCATTTGATCTGTGAGATATAGTGTAGTGGTTAATTGATTAATCTCGCAAATTCCAAGATTGTAAACGTGTTATCACGATAGCTGATGGCACAAGCACATTCTCGGAAAGGAGCTAGGAGACCCACTGGAGTTGGATTCAGAGAAGAAAATTATGCATTGCAACCTAGTAAAAAATAAAATAAAAACAGTATTGGACGGCTCTAAAACTCTCAAGCGAGGTTTAGTTTTCCCCTAAAGTAAATACTTATCCGTTCAGAAAATCTTGACGTCTCGTACAACCAAAATACACTGAAAAAGAATTGCAAAGTACTATCGAAACATCAATATTTTTCTAACGGAGGGAGTACTAGTACAATATATGTGCCTTATAAATGGTGGCTCCAATAAAACTCTTGAGTGTCGGACGGCTCCAAAACTAGTTAATGTGCATCGAAATTTTGATATATTTTTCAATTTAGCGGAGACATTTGGTTACCTCAAAAAGGGTAGCGATTTTCTGCAAAAAGAAATAAGGCGATGTATGAGGATGCACGTGTAAATTTTACATAACCATTCTCTTATTCGGCTCCCTGTCGTTGTCTATTATTTACATCGAGACCATTCCCTGTCCTCTTCTTTCTTGCGCAGAACTGCAGAAGGTCAGAAACCAACGAGAAAAAACCAAAAAAAAGTCAAAAAACCGAAGCGAGGAGCTTGCGACCGCGACCGCGAGATGGCGATGGCGAGCTTGGCTAGGAGGCGCGCGGCGGACGCGCTATTCTTGCGGCGGCCGCAGGCGGCGGCGTGGGCGTCGGCGCTGAGGGCGTACGCGGCGTCAGGGAGGAGAGCGACGTGGTGGTGATCGGCGGCGGGCCCGGCGGGTACGTGGCTGCGATCAAGGCGGCGCAGATGGGCCTCAAGACCACCTGCATCGAGAAGAGGGCACCCTCGGAGGCACCTGCCTCAACGTCGGTTGCATCCCGTCGAAGGTACTGTTGCCTCAATCCCAAATTTCCCTTCTGCGCGCGCGATTGGCGATCTGGGTGGTTGGGTGTACCTGTTCGTGGTGCGAGGTGCGGAGCTTGTAGATCCGTGCGTCCTCGTGCGGCAATCCAGGAGCTAGGGTTCGCGTTTGCAGGTTGTTGGGCTAATTTCGTAGGACATAGCCGGGAAAGCAATTTAAGTTTTCATTTGAATGCTATGAATTGGTTCTTAATAGTCAGTTTAATAAAGGGAAATATGCTTGTCGGGTTGTTTGTTTGTCATATTCACTGGCTTGCTCTGCTGTGTGATTGGGTTTCTGCTCTCGGGGCCCTGCTGATGAGATTACCAATGCTTTGTGCTGGTTGGTTGTATGATTCATGTCATAATTTGTTGGTCATGAGGTTGTATTCTGGTGTCCCTTTTTTATCACTAGGTTGACATTGGGTTTGAAGTGACGTCTTCGTGATTTCAATTTGAAAGAGCATCCATGCTAGGATGGTGCTCATGTGGGCAAAGTGTGTTAAAAATGGGCTTTTTAACCTGTAGATCAGAATTCTAGGAACTACAGAGCAAACGGAGGTAGTGCTAACGCCTTTTGATCTGGCATATGCATGTCTTCTGGACTCTAGGTGTTGCTTCCTATATGTTGCTGACAGTAGCATTAGGTGTAAATATCCAATATTACTTGATCAGCATAGGCAATTGTCATCACATAGCAATGTCTTGCATTGAGTTAGGTCATATAATAGTTTGTTACACTTTTGCTGCTACATTGCTTGTTAAGCTCACATCTTCCCCCAATTTCCAATGCTCAATCTCCTTAATGGTTGATTATCATTCTGCATATAGTTCGAAATTTTGCTTGCAATATATATTTGTTTATATAGGTATTAGGCCCCATGTTTACTTATTGAAAATCCAGGAGCTATTAGATCTTCAGGTTTTACTTTCCTTCTTTCTTATGTATGTATTTATATGCTGTTATAAGAAATCTAGAGGAATAATCAACCCCAAACTGTTAGTTTGCTATGCCATATATTTATCTAATACAAGGGCACAATTTCAACTGTGATGACATTATATTTTATCCACTATAGCGGCACAATTTCAACTGCAATGCCAGCTCTAACCTTTCTAGTTAATAGGGTGGAAAGAGATGTCACTTGTAATTCACAATGTCCTAAGCTAGCTGGATTCTAAATTCAACCATTTTTTTGAGCTTTTTTGTTTTAGTTTCATTAGCAGTTGTACTTTGTTGCTCTTCTAGCTTCTCAGTGATGGGAGTAAAGAGGGTTTATTATTTTTATTTTCACTTAAATAAAGTCCTCCATATATCTCCTCTACTGAACATAGTCAAATAGTGTTAGTCTAAAATCTTATATTGTATACATATCCATGAACTGTACCATGTTAACCATTTTGAAGTTAATTTTAGTTACTCTTGTTTCACACTTTTTCCTAATATTTGTTGTTCTTTTCTGATGTTTTCATGTCCACATGTGCATGTGGATTCCATTATGTACATGAAGCTGTTTTTTTAGATGTAGTACATGTTGTGAGGACCTTTTCTTAGCTTCCAATTTAATGGCTTGAGTATTATGTTTGAAATAGCATATGTAAAAACTTGCAAATGTAAAGCCTTGCGTATTTGGGCTATTTATAACATTCAATCCTGATTACATGACTTCTGTGATCATTACATGAACTCCTGCCTGCTAATTTATTTTGTAGTCTTTCAAGTTAGTAATTGCAGTCTAGATAACACAGTTTCATTAATTAATGACACTGACACATGTTTTCAATAATCCAGGCTCTTCTGCACTCATCACATATGTACCATGAGGCAAAAAGTTCTTTCGCACACCATGGTGTGAAGTTTTCCAACCTGGAAATAGACCTGCCTGCCATGATGGCACAGAAAGACAAAGCTGTTGCAGGTCTCACAAAAGGTATTGAAGGCCTATTCAAGAAGAATAAAGTTGACTACGTGAAAGGATTTGGGAAGTTTGTCTCCCCTTCTGAAGTATCTGTGGACTTGATCGATGGTGGGAGCACTACTGTGAAAGGAAAGAACATAATCATTGCTACTGGCTCAGATGTGAAATCTCTTCCTGGAATTACAATAGATGAGAAAAAGGTTGTATCATCCACTGGTGCTCTTGCTCTTACAGAGATACCAAAGAAACTGGTTGTTATTGGAGCTGGATATATAGGTTTAGAGATGGGTTCAGTTTGGAACAGGCTAGGATCTGAGGTCACCGTTGTGGAATTTGCTCCTGACATTGTCCCGTCAATGGATGGAGAGATTAGGAAGCAGTTTCAGCGTATGTTGGAGAAGCAAAAAATGAACTTCATGCTAAAGACAAAGGTAGTTGGAGTTGATACTTCTGGAAGCGGTGTCAAATTAACTGTTGAGCCTGCAGCTGGTGGAGAACAGACCGTGCTGGAAGCTGATATAGTTCTTGTATCTGCTGGCAGAACCCCATACACTTCTGGGCTTGGATTAGATACCATTGGAGTTGAGACAGACAAGGGTGGAAGGATCCTTGTTGACAAGCGTTTTATGACAAATGTTAATGGGGTTTTTGCAATTGGTGATGCGATACCTGGACCCATGCTTGCGCACAAAGCTGAAGAGGATGGGGTTGCATGTGTTGAGTTCATCGCTGGGAAGGAAGGCCATGTAGATTATGACACTGTGCCTGGTGTTGTGTACACACACCCTGAGGTTGCCTCTGTTGGCAAGACTGAGGAACAGGTGAAGGCGTCAGGAGTGCCTTACCAGGTTGGGAAGTTCCCCTTGTTGGCAAACAGTCGCGCAAAGGCGATTGATGATGCTGAAGGGCTGGTTAAGGTAGTGTCTGAGAAGGAAACTGACAGAATTCTTGGTGTACACATCATGGCCCCAAATGCTGGTGAAATCATCCATGAGGCCGTCCTTGCACTTCAGTATGGAGCGTCAAGTGAGGATGTTGCCCGCACATGTCATGCGCATCCGACGGTCAGCGAGGCCCTGAAGGAGGCTTGCATGCAGACCTACCTGAAGGCTATCCATATCTGATTCCAGATGTTATTCAGCTGCCAGCCCAAAAACACTTGCAAAGATTTTGTAATAATCCTAGATTGATGTGGTCTTGAAACATCTATTCGTTCTCATTCTTCTACGGTGCAACTGTGAATTGGCTCGTTTGCCTCACAATAGTGTTCTTGCTGCTGTTTTTGCCTCTACTCCCTAATATTAATGTGAAAACCGCAGTTTTCTTCAGTGCTGCTGCTGCGCCAGATCAATTCGCAGAAACTTGGTGCGGATTTATATGTAGTCTCTTTTCATTTCTGTTGATAGCTGGGTGAAGAATATCATGGTCCATGTCGCACACATTTGCACTGGATGTATGCCTTTCATCTGCTCCATTATTTGACTTAAATGTTAACTTGCATTATTTCGCGAACTTGAACATCATCTTGTCTAAACTTGTAAATGAAAATGTTGCTGTGACCCTCTAAGCATTTCTTGATACGCTTTCATACTTGCTTCCAGCAAATTGTATTTGAGGATAAGAGTGGCCCCAGTATTTTGTCAGCCTGAAAGCGAGGTTGACCCACGTGATTGTGTGAGCATCCCCAAAGCGATGTTGTAAATTACGCGATTCTAGAATAACCTTGCTCCGCCATAGATTTATTGAGGATGAACTGAGTTCTTTTGGAATTGCAGTATGCCTTAAAATCTTTGGTCTCTTGGGAGATAGCAAAACCAATGTGTCCAAGAAGCATTAACAATCACTATCCACCTTTCCACAAGCAAGTACAACATTTTCTTATTCATATTACCAAAAAATTTCTTTAGTACAATTGTCATTGTCAATTGGCATATATGGGAATTTAGACAAATTTTATTATTTTTGAAAACAATTATTAGCTGGTGTCATAATAAATTCTACGAGATTAAACCTGTAATCAATTCCAAAATCACATCTCCACCCAGAATCAAAAGGCGGCCGAATCCACAGAGAAAACCACTTCCTTCTCCAACTATCCACAGCTCTCCTCTCTCTCTAGACCCAGAAAAGAGGAAAAGAGATGGAGATGGCCATCGACACGCCATCGCCGTCGCCGGCGCCGGCGCCATCGGCGGCGTCGGGGCGGCAGACGCGCGCGGCGGAGTCGGTGCGGCTGGAGCAGCAGCTGGTGCGCGTGCCCCTGGAGGCTCTCCGGTCGACCGTCCGCGTCAACAATCGCCTCGCCGAGAAGGAGATCGCCGCCGTCCTCTCGTCCGCTTCCTCCACACCCGTCGAAAACAGCGCCGCCGCTGTCGAACACCTCACCTCCCTAGTCTCCCGCCTCCACGGTCTAAAGCGCAAGGCACTTTCCCCCATCCCCACCCCATATCCCTCCTCTCTCTCGCCGAATCGTGCGATGCTCGGAAAAGATCTTAGCTTTTGGGTTCATCAGTTCCTTGTTTATGGATTCTACTGAAGAAAATATCATGCCTTGACGATGTATTGGTTCTTGATGCCTTCCAGATGGAGGAGGGCGCGCGAGCGGAGGAGCTGCAGGTGCAGAGGTGCCGGGCACGTCTGGACCGGCTGGTGACCGCCAGCACCGGCGAGGACGGTGAGTGGGAGGACATGAGGCTGAAGCGGATCCTGGTCGACTACATGCTGCGGATGTCATACTACGATTCTGCCACCATGCTTGCTGAGACTTCTGGCATCCAGGTATGCGATGATTGAAACTTGGCAAGAACAGCACCACAGGAGGTTTCTGTGATTCTTATAATCTTGGTACTTGGTACTGGCATGTTTCTGTTGACAATATTGAATGTGTTTGTGTTTAGAGAAAGAGGTTAGCATGCCTCTGTTGACCATAGTGAATTAGGTTTATGTATTTGTGTTTAGAAAAAGAGATAATGCCTATACATAGAGCTTTTAAGTCGTAGTAGCGGAAATGCTGTGGTGCTGTTCCAACTGAGTAAACATAACCTCAACCTGAGAATGAGAAAGAACTTTTGATTTGTCTTGATATGTGATGTTGGCCAGAGAAAACAGATAAATGATAAATTGGTTTGCGAGTGCCAACTTATTATATTAATTATGATGATGCAAGAGAATGTTAGCTTTTGAAGAACACAAATATAATTTAGTGGCAGAAATCACTAACCAGGCGGACATTATCCATGGCATATTGTTTTGAACTGATGTTCAACAGGGTCTAGAGATATAGTGCCCTACATTGATACTAGACTGATCTGTCTAGGTTGTTAAAATTACATATGTAATCTTGTAAAGAAGATACACTCTCTTAAAGTCCTCTCTTTAATTTCTCAATAGTCGGAGTGATGCAAAGTTCCTGCTTGCCTTCCTTTCCCTCCTAATCCTAATAAAAGGAAATAGGATCATCGTTCTATGTTTGTGTTTGCCCTCCGCTCTTGCAAAAGATTCTTGCATCAACAATATCTTGATCTGATTCGCTATTTGATTGAGTCCTTGTTAAGCTTTTGTCTGCTATAGTTATGTCAGAATCCCTCTTGCTAATACTCCATTTAATCATTAAGTTTCTGTTGTCCTCTTGTCCCCATTTTTCTATTTGATCATGATTCTAATGTAGACATGTTATGTTAGATACTTTTCTGTCCAGTTCTACTTTTATTTGTTTCTTTTTTAATTACTGTAACAAAGGCATGCTATCTGTTTTGTTTTTGCACTTTGCATTGATCGTGCTGTCCATGAGAATGTTATCTGGCAATCAGTGTTGCACTCTGTAATGCTGATACTGTTCCACCAGTGTCTAAGTGAGAGGTCACCCATCAAATCTTGCTGGAATGATACTAATAAGCACCCACGGCTTTCTGTTGTGCAAGCTTTTCATTTCCTTGATACTCTTGGGAACCTAACCTAATGTGTGCACTGTTGAATATGCAGGACCTGGTTGATATTGATGTCTTTCTAGATGCAAAAAGAGTAATTGATTCTCTTCGGAATAAGGAAATTGGTCCTGCTTTAGCTTGGTGTGCAGAAAACAAGTCTCGTTTAAAGAAATCAAAGGTATTTTTTTAGCCTTTTGCGACTTTATAATTAATTTTCTTTTTTCATAGTAATGGAGCTGAGATAATGAATCTGTCATACTATAGAACACTACCGAATGCAGCAATTTTCATTGATCTTTAACCGTTGATAGTTCTTACATTCATTAGACATTTTTGTTTCCTTGCCGTGAGATTCTTCATCTTTGTAAACTTTTCATTGCTCCGATAAGTGAAATGTCTTACGACCTGATGATAAGTGATATTTCCTGTTTTCATTTGCTAGTTGATAAGTGACACCTCTCTTATGCTTTCTTTTGTTACGTGGCCTGCAGAGTAAGCTAGAATTTTTGTTGAGGCTTCAAGAATTTGTGGAACTTGTCAAGGCTAAAAATTGTACTCAGGCTATAGCGTATGCTCGAAAATACCTGGCTTCCTGGGGTTCTACACACATGAAAGAATTGCAGCGTGTTACAGCAACACTGGTTTTTAGAAGCAGCACAAACTGTGCTCCTTACAAGGTTAGCATCATTTTCTATGCCTTCTTATGTCAGTGCATCACAAATCTTGTAACTGCTGGACTTGGTAGGAATCCTAATTTGATTTAGCATCAGGGTTCTGGCTCACAGTTTGACATAAGAGGAAATTAGCAAAACAGTCTGATTCTGACTAAGCTTCTTAGCCAAGCCATTTCATGCCTTAAACATGAATTGTCAAATAATTATTAACAGGGTTCTGGCTGTCAGTCCTAGTGAATTGAGGTCTTATTATCAGTCCTGGTGAATTGTGA
The DNA here is from genome assembly GCA_031894775.1 of Chloris gayana. NCBI lineage: Eukaryota > Viridiplantae > Streptophyta > Magnoliopsida > Poales > Poaceae > Chloris > Chloris gayana. Next base: position 281,715 of record JAUNZO010004687.1, on the reverse strand, counting down.
GGTCTTACCATCAGTCCTAGTGAATTGTTAGTGGTTCATGATGAATCTGGGATCGACAAAGACTTTTCTGAGTCTTCTGGTTTACTTGCAGGTCTTGTTTGAGCAGAACCGGTGGGACCATCTTGTGGATCAGTTTAAGCAAGAATTCTGCAAGCTGTATGGCATGACACTAGAGCCATTGCTGAACATATACCTGCAAGCAGGCCTGACGGCTCTTAAAACACCGTATGTCCTACATGTTCAATGCTTTATTTATTTCCAGTTTGAACACTGAACTGTAGTACTGTATTATTTATCATTACAAAAACTTATATTTTGCTCTTTACCATCTAAAGCATGTGTGTTGACGGTAACTGCCCCAAAGAGGACCCCTTATCCCTGGATGGCTTCCGGAAACTAGCTGAGCCCCTACCCTTATCCAAGCAGCACCACTCAAAGCTCGTCTGCTACATCACCAAGGAGCTCATGGACACTGAGAACCCGCCACGGGTTCTGCCGAATGGCTATGTGTATAGCGAGAAGGTACTCATTCAGCTGAGCTCCTATTGATGAAGTGTCAGTGGTCAATTCATCTTAACGTGTCCTACATATCTGTCACAGGCTCTTCAAGAGATGTCCAAGAAAAATGATGGCAAGATCACATGCCCCAGGACTGGAGAAGTTTGCCAATTTGAAGATTGTGTCCGGGCTTTCATCTCGTAATTGCGAGTGGTGCCGGGTTATGCGTCCTGGAGTCTGATGTACATAGAATGATCATCGACGCATTCCGCGTCACGTTAAGTTAGACCAAGTTACCCTGCAATGCTGTTGCTTGATTGTTGCCTCTTTGAAAATTAGTTCACACCTGCTAAAGTGGAGTAATACTCATTGCACATGCGCATTACAAATTTTAACAAATTTGATCGCAATTTTTTTTCTGAGATGAGCTTACACTATGACGGGCAACCAGTTTCATTTCTCAGTGCAAAGTAAACATGCCCCGAGAGCAAAGAAGCGTGTAGATGAATACTTTTTTGTTCTGGACACGCCTGCACAGTTTACGCCTTCATGACAAAACTGGAATCCAGTGAACAGCGTGACGAAACAGCCAGCCCACCAGCTATTCGTTATCTCATGGGCTGCTGCTCGCTTTGTTTATAGGGAAATGGGCTGCCGTCTAGATAAGAGAAAGAAGCAGCCCAGCGGCCCTGTTCTAGTTGAAGCTCCGAGCGTACCCATCCGTCAGATCCTGGAACCCCTAGATCCAACAGCCCACGCTCGACGCCATCTCTATATAGGCGAAGACTCCCGTGACCACCGAAACCCTAGCCTCCATCCCCACCCCGTCCAAACCCTTACCCGCCGCCGCCGTCGCTGCCGCCGCCGCGCGGCTGCGACCCCCACCGCCGCCAAGATGCAGATCTTCGTGAAGACCCTGACGGGCAAGACCATCACGCTGGAGGTGGAGTCCTCGGACACCATCGACAACGTGAAGGCCAAGATCCAGGACAAGGAGGGCATCCCGCCGGACCAGCAGCGCCTCATCTTCGCCGGCAAGCAGCTCGAGGACGGGCGCACCCTCGCCGACTACAACATCCAGAAGGAGTCCACCCTCCACCTGGTGCTCCGCCTCCGCGGAGGCGCCAAGAAGCGCAAGAAGAAGACGTACACCAAGCCCAAGAAGATCAAGCACAAGCACAAGAAGGTGAAGCTCGCCCTCCTCCAGTTCTACAAGGTGGACGACTCCACCGGCAAGGTCACCCGCCTCCGCAAGGAGTGCCCCAACGCCGACTGCGGCGCCGGGACGTTCATGGCCAACCACTTCGACCGCCACTACTGCGGCAAGTGCGGCCTCACCTACGTCTACAACCAGAAGGCGTAAGGCGGGCTCGATTCTGCTTAGCTTTACCTACCTATCATGAACCCGAGCCGTTTGTTACCCGAATTGAATCTTATTTAGATCCTTGTGAGGTTGAAACTATAATGGAGTAGCAGTATCTGTCTCTTCTTGGAATTCATGTTTACTGCAATGATGCGATGCAAGTTTAATTTTGGTTTCATACATTGAATCGCTTTTGATTATATCCATTTCTCTTCATGCATTGATCGCTCGTTAGATGCGTTAGGTTGTGGTTACTTCCATTTATCCCGATTAGATTGCCAATATTTGTTACGGTTTGTTCCAAAGCGAATTGAATGGTGCTTTTTCAGTAAGCGCCCTAGTAATCCATTTCGCTTCAGTTGATTTGCACGTTATTTATGCCCTAGTACTTACGTTATATACACTCTGTTTTTCAAATGAATTGCTCTTCTCTTCATGCATTGATCGCCTCGGCAGAACTATACAAATGGTTTTTCAGCAAGTTTGTTTTACCCAACAGCAGAAGTTGCCCTGCCTTCTGAACTTTTAGGTGGTCACTCAGGTTTGCATGTGATCCTCACGGACCAGGCTTACATTTTTAGATAGATTTGTTGTCTGTAACGATATGTACTGGCGAACACATCAGTGTAAGCGTGCGTCAGGAATGTCTACATCAGACCGACTTTGCGTTAGCCTGGTGAAAATCTTTTGGCCAGTAAAGTTGCTGATTCGTTGTCTCCTTTGTCACTGCGCCTTGGCAAGTTCGTGATAGCTTTTATCCCTTGCGTTAATCAAGTTTTATCCCGTAGTCGAAAATGAGGTCCCATTGAAGTAATCCCTTGTATTTTATCATGTTCCTCTGATCCTGTATTGCGCTAGAAATTGCAGCATGGTCTTTGAATCTCCTACTAGCATTTACGGTACGCGCTGATTGTCGTTGCCCCAAACATTGTGATCAAATTTTTTATATTGCCGTGTATGAGGTCATATATGTTCCTCCGCTACCAAATCGTGCTCATTCCCGGCAAATCGGCTACCCTTATGATCGAAAAGCTTGGATAAGACATTTTTTTATATTAGCGATACCAAGTTTGAGATAGTGCTTTCACGAAGGTTCACATAATCGGATTGAACTGTTCTGTTTTGAACCGGAAAAACTGGTCGGTTAATTGGGATAATTGCCGGTTTACCTTTTTGCTACAGTGTGCAGCATCAGTTTGCTTAGGTTAACTGGTCAAACTGACGACCAGCTAGGACCGGTTAACCGGGATAACCGGCTGGTTTCTACCGGTTATGTGAACCATGTTCATGTCTGCATGTGGATCTGTTCGTCTTCGAGCCAGTGTGAACGATCTGTTCGTCTTCGAGCCAAACGTGTGAATGCATCTAAGCGTATTCTTTATCGACCATGCAATACTAGAAATGGAGAGGATTGGATCGGACTCAAATTCTATTCATTTTGTTCCTAAAAAGGTAAAAGGATCTATTTTGCTTGTGAAAGGATCCATGGAAAGGACCCATTTACCACCCCTACCTGCAAGTGGTGTGTCGACAATGGCAAGCAACTTTCATGGCGGAGCTTATGGTGCTCTAGCTGAGAAAGTGCCATCTACCTCCATTGAACATGAACACCGATGTTGTGGTTGGAAAACAAATTGATGTGAATACAAATTGCTGATTCACATCGTATTCTAGTAATTTGCAAAACCATATACAAATATATTAATTGACTGTTCATATAAAAGATTGTTGGCAAAAGGGCCAATATAACTTACTAGAATACATGTGAATCAGCAAAGGGTCTTTGAATCTAACTGCACACTCCTTAACTGTATCGAAATCATTGATAATTGTATCCGTTGTGATCTTAATTGCTATCTCTTTTCTCAATATAGAGTACCAAGAAATCTCTTAGAAATGCATCTTCTATGTTATTTCATATCCTAGTCTGTACAAGTTTCATTGCAGAAAATGCACGCTTTGTAGTTGCAGTTGAGACTAGCAAAGTAAGAACAAGGCCGCGAATCAACCTTGCAAAATAAAATGAATATTAGAACTTCATGTTACAGTTCAAAGATTGTGCAATAAGCATGACTAGCGAATATAAAGGTAAATAAAGGTAAAATAAAAACATACCTATCAATCAAATGATAGTCATCTATTTTTTTTAGTTTCAACAAGTCCACGATAGATTAGCTACATTTGTTAAATTTTGAAATCTTGGATTGCTATTTACATCAAGCTCATAATATCGGACCTACATCTCATGTTTGCTCTCTCTTGATCTGTAAAGTGAGCAAGATAGAACTTTGAAGCTAAAAAGCACATAATATCGATGCTGAAATGAGTCATATGGATCCAAAGATGTGCACAAAATGAGAATCTATGTTGCTTGTTCACTGAACTTGCTCTTGTTCTTGTTGATCAATTGCAATTGTAAAGATATTATATTTGTAGTGGTGCTCAATGGTGGTCTCATCATCTACACGGGATCTAACAAAATCCACAACGTGGTCTCCCATATTTGGAACAGCAATCCCTTGCTTGCATCAAAAGGAGGTCACATCAGTAATAAGCTTGCTCCATTCTTTTTGTAGTTGCAAAATCATCCATAGTAACACTTTTGTAGTTGCTCTATCCTTCCTCTCAAGTCCTGAATCAACCTTCTTGTAGTTTCTCCATCCTTCTCTCAAGTTCTGAATTTTGCAACATCATTCGTAACATTCACAATATCTTGAGATCTGTGTTGCAACATTATAACAAAGTATGTCCGTGAGTCCCATGTTTTTCTTTTATAACATACAAGATAAATACAAACTCGAGTGTTGTTGTCAATCTAATAGCATAAGTAGCCTTTCCACTAACTGTTGGTGTTTTACTTGATGTACTATTAGCAATATCGTTGAGAACCAAGTATGTAGGTTTGTACAATTTTAAAAGGATGCAAACTAAATTGTAATGGGAGCTCCATCTAGTGTCATCACTCCGCTTCAATTTCATCATGAATTGTAGGTGCAATATACTTTGCATTACCTCGAGCATTGCCTAATACAAATGTCTTGACTTCATCATCATATTCAACTACAAGCTTCACCATCTAAAGAAAATTACCTTGGTTTTTTGAATTTTTAGATTCATCATGTCCACAAAAAGCACAAGCTTGGAATGCTAACCACCGGATTGTCTCAATTGTAACTCTTAGTCGAGGCCTATTCCGCTTGACTTCTAGAGTTGTTGGCTTATCCACCATATTATCAATATGCCCAAGTGGATTCTTCAAATTATTGTAACATGTAACATTGTAACTATCAGCAGAGTTACTATCACTTCCCATGTGAGAAAAGAATACACATTCCTTTCCACTTTTCACCTTTTTACAGGATTTAAACCCTTTCACTATGAAAGCACTTACCCTTCTAGATGGTTTCTTAGAAAACAAATAGCGCGCAAGGAAAGCAAAATACAACATCTTTTTTGCTAGTGAGTATTCTAACCAAGAAAACTCCTTGAATCAATGAGCTTGAAAGCAACATGGATGGGATTTTTTGACCATAATATGGATACCTATCCTTCACAAATTAATATGGACCAAGCATAACATATATTATGTGAGCTCGATCTTGTCCATCAACAGGATAATCCCAAATTTGACCTAGTAAACTAAGATCACGTTTGATAGTCAAAACACTACCATCTGAATTTAATCTCTGAATTGTGAGTGGAAAACCTGCATCTACAAGTGGAGCTTCTTCTTGTAAAACATTTGGAGCTGCTTCGGACATTCAATTCACAATTTGGATCAACCAAACCATCTCCCCCCACCTCCTTCTGCAGTAACCCTTTTGTAGAAAGCAAAATAATGTCTTTCTTTTTAGTTTTGCACATTCCCTACAAACATTACTCCCATTAGTTTCGACAAACAAAGGTGATATAATGTACCATCTTATTGCTATACCAAACACCAATTTTAGTTTTTTCATACACAAATCAAAATTCGGTTTTGGGGAGGAGTATAGCTAGGGTGGGCTTTCATGTATTCGCTACTCGGACGAGAGGCGTAGGAATAGTCCGCCGGGTTCGTGAAGATTTCCTCCATCTCCGGCAAAGGAAACCCGGGGCTGCCTTCCAACATCTCCACGCCGCCACGATATTGCTCGACCATTCGAGCTAGCGTTGCCACGTCGTGGGCGAAGAGTAGAAGTCGAGACGGTGGCTTCCAGTCGAAGCCTCGAAGCGATGCGAACGTTGGAACACGTTTTCATCTGATTCCCAACTCCTCAACTCATTTTCTTGGGCTGTGGTGTTGCCTGATTTTCTGGGCTTTTTACTTGGGATGGTTTGGCCTGTGGGAGGTGGCAGATCCTGCCACCCTTCATCTCCGCCTTTGAGTGATGCATTTCCAGTTGGATCTGATCTCGAGAAGCCACAAACGCATGAAGGGTTTAATTGCGAGAAGGTGCATTCGATGAGATGATGTTGACTGACTGGTTTTCATACATGTTGTAAAGGCAAATCATGAAGAGGAGATGCAGGGAGGCGAAGAGCACGTACATGCTCATCGTGGCATGCGGACAGCTGGAGAAGACGTTGGCGATGAAGACCTTGGAGGCCTTTCATCGTTTGCTTTCACACCCGCTCATCTCGCCGATGTGCAGAGTTTAGAGGCTGATCTCAGCCACCAAAAAATTTGGTCTTTAGGTGGGATAGGGATATGAATTGTGAAGATGTGAGTTTTATGGATATAAAGATGAAATACTTATCCACGTTTGGATCCGAGTGGGTTGGGGATTGGGATATGAAAATGCTATGTATATATTTTATTTGACTAAAATACCCATGTCTAACATGAAATGAGCATTATCCATATGCTTTATTTTCAAGACAAATAAATATTGATTTCTTCATTATATATTGCCAAGATTTTTGCCAAGATTTAACCCCATCACGTAACCCATGCAACAAGCAGTGTGTTTAATCACAAAAAAATTGAAGCAACAAATATAAAAATCAAGAAGTAATTCAACAAGCAATGAAAAGATATATTACTACTACTAGCAAGATGCCCGTGCATTGCTACGGGCTTACAATTACATAATAGCTTACATAATTTGAGATCTACATTTTAGATTTATGTCATAATAGGCTACTAGCACAAGATGCCTGTGCATTGTTACTTTATGATCAATCACATTTTCTTGTAGTGCAAAATGATTGAAAATTTAACAACCTGGTCATAGTGAATTCTATGTCCTATCGTGAGTGTGTAGTGGTACAGTCGCTCGGTGTGGACTTACAATTGAAAAGTTGTGGTTGAATGTCGCCTACGGGGTGTGGGGGAGTGTGTGGTGTGTTCGGGGGTGGTATCCTGCAAAATTCAGTTATTAAACAACCCAGTTAAATTCGGACAATGTGGTTAATATCCTGACTGTCTTGTGGCAGAAATAAAATTATGTGAAAATTAAATCTAAGTAAGTTTCTAGCAAAATCTAGTTGAATCAAAATATTACAAAATTCACCAACAAGTAGTTCTATGGATTACTTTAAGCTACAAACAAGCACACGAGTAGATCGAGTGAATTTAAGCAAGAATACTAGTATAAACCTTAGAACATGAACAAAGCAAGAACAAGAAGTAAAAGCACACGGAGACAAGAATTTGTTCCCCAAGTTCAAGTCTATAAAAGACTCTATGTCTCCATTGAGAGGTCCACTAAGGATCGGGTCCCTTTTAACCCTTTTTCTCACGGGATTTTCTCACTCAAGTGATCACCAAGATCCAACTTGAGTTCTCGACTAGCAAATTCCTTACGGGATGGGTAATACAAACTTCTCGAAGCGTCACCACATGATCCATATCCTCTATATTACTGCAGTCAATGCAGAGACATGTCTTCTCTACATTAGCTCAGATCTGACTGGTCCATATTCCAATCAACGACTGCAGTTGCTGGTAACTGTTCAACTAAAATTAGGCCGCAACCGTAGCTCCCCCACGTAGCTCTGGTTGCCACCCGAGCCCCTGTCGTCCCGAGGCTGCAGCCGTAGCTCCCGCCGTTCATCGCCGCTGCAGATCTCCGATGCAGCCGCTAGGGCGGACCTCCTTTGATTCAATAGCTTCACTTGACCTTGGTGAAGTAATCGATGGTGGCCTGCGACCGGGCATCGGCGTTGGACTCGAGCAGCACGAGTTCGAGGCAGGACGCCCCTCCACTGGTAATGTTGATGGCAAGCATGATGGACGTCGTGTCGCACGGGGGCAGGCGGCCGACTGTGTCGGCATGGGGCATAATCAATTAATCAGCTTCTTAAATGTTATATCATTAACCATCAAAATCCACTAGGGATCTAGATGCACTTTCAGTGATGTTCGAGAAATATAATATCCATAAAAGAAGAAAAGCTAACTGCAAAAAAAACTTTAGACTTAACATTGTATGGAGGGTTGATTTGTAGGAAAGCCAGGGGCTAACCTAACGTGAGATAAAGCAATTTACATGAGTCTTTCTTCTTTGCCTCTGTTCGCCATGGCCCATGGATAGAGCTTGGTGGCTCAAATCTGTAATGGGGAAGAGGGATAAGGATCCAAAGGAGTGGGGCAATCGCTTCGTAGGTCTCTCGGACTGATTCTGGGATCGGAATCAAGACTCAAACTCAATAACTGCAACCTACACGGATTTCATTTATCACCAAGGAAGGCCTACGTGCAACGAACTCCATGTTGAGGGATTAGGGTAGAAGTGAACATTTTCATCGAACTTATTAAGGAGTATAGAGAAACTAGGGATTATCTGAAATCTTGCATTACGTCATACATACTTATAAGGACTTCATGACAACATTGCATATTTTTACAACAAAGTATCCACCCAATTCTGCATGTAAGTTACTTCTCTTGCTAGGTGCAAACAACTCAAAATAAACAAGTTTGAGAGGGCATTCTGTTCATGGATAACGTTACTTCCACTGGTCAGATATTGGAGTAGACTACTAGAATAGTTATACTACGCAAAAGGCACAACTGCAGCAATATTTACATCACCTACTTAGCACTATCAAGCACCTGTCTAACAAACTCAGGTTTCATCTCATCAGGAGCGGTAAAGAACATATTCAGCCTTGTTGCATCATGACCAATAATGAGAGAAGCCTTCACAAATTTCACGACAAAACTCAAGAAATTTAGTCAGCACGGTGAACAATTGCTTCCTTCTTTCATCTGTAAGCTTCTTTCATGTTTGTATGTGATCCTCGTGGACTAGGTTTGCATTTAGATAGCCTTCTGGTCTTTGAGATGGTATGTCTAACTGAAATGGATTGCAGGGTCAGTGATTTCACATTTGTTTGATAAAAAAAAATTGGGATTACTTCTGGTCAGTGAGATGGAAGCTTGACTTGAGAGCTGCCATGATTGTTCATTTTTCTTGTTCTGATTGGGAACATCCGTATAAGCATGGGGCAGGTTTGTTTAATTTTTTTTCTTCAAAGCACTATTTAACAGGATTTATGACAAACAACATGGCAGTACATTTTTTACTCCTGAAATTCAGAAGTACATTTTTTTTACCAATAATCTCCACAGGAGCAGCTTCCACCGATAAAGCAATGGAATCGGTGTGTGTCTCTGACAGTTATCTCCCTGCTAGTAAGTGCAGAGATGGTTTTGATGGCATTATGACAGTCTCCACATATCCTTAGGTTTTTCATCACTAGTATTGGCTGTCCTTGTTTTGTGTTAATTAAACCAAAGGCCACAGCAAGCTTTTCACTGTGATGCCTCAACCTTGTCTCCCCTTCTGCTTCCTGATCTTTTGCCAAGGCCCATCTTACATCCGGTACATAGCCTGCAAGCATCATTTTCTCTGACATTGACTCCAAGAATTGGTATACTTCTCCGATTCTAGGGTGTGAGACATCATTGGCAACAAATACATGAACTATTCTTCCAAGCTCTAACCAGCTGCAGCCAGGCTTCTTTCTGATCCCCCGGTCTCTCATGAGCTTCCTCACTTTTGCTGCCTCTTCCCACTTGCCAGCACTGGCATACATGTTCGACAGCACTACAGGTGCTGATGCATTGAAAGGACTCAGATGGAGTATCTCTTTGGCTGCTTTTGCTCCAAGGTCCATATTTCCGTGTGTCCTGCAAGCACCAAGCAAGGAAGTCCAACCAATTGAACTAAGTCTAAAAGGCATTTCCATTATCATCTTCTCAGCGTCTACAAACTTTTTGGCACGGGCCAATAGATCAATCATGCAAGAGTAATGCTCTTCACGATGGTCAATACCATATTTCTCTTTCATTGAATTGAAATAGTCCCAGCCTTCATCAACCTTTCCGGTGTGAGCACATGCGGACAACACTGAAATGAAAGTAATGCTTGTTGGTGCATATCCAGAATTAATCATGTCTTTGAAGAGCTTGAGTGCTTCAATAGCATGTCCATGTTGTGAAAGGCCTGCAATCATAGAATTGTATGACACGGTATTCCTCGCTACCATCCTGTCAAACAATTTCCTAGCCTCAATCAGCTTTCCAGATCTTGAATACAGTGTGATCATTGCATTCTGAACAGAAATATGGTTGCGGTGGATATCAGACTTGAACACCAATGCATGTAGCTGCTGCCCTTGTGATGGTGATGATATGTTGGAACAGGCACTGATCACACTAACAAAGCTACAATCATCTGGGCAAAATCCAGTTCTCTGCATTGCACGGAAGCAAATGAGTGCTTCCTCAGAGAATTCCTCGTGCAGCGAATATCCTGATATAAGTGTGTTCCACAGTACCAGATCAGGCTTGTCAACCTCACTGAATGCCTTGCATGCATCCTGAATACTACCACATTTGGCATACAAATCAATGAGGCCACTCGCCACATGTGGATCATGAGTGAACTTACTCTTGATCAGTCTTCCATGGAGCTCCATTCCAGCATCCAAGTCCTGTGCTGTAGCAAATGCTGACAGCACACTGGCCAGAGTGCAAGCGTCTGCAGTTAAACCCCGCCTTGCCATGTCCTGGAACAACTCCATAGCCTTCCGGCCTTGCCCGTGCTGCCCATATACAGCAATCATGCAGTTCCATGACACATGGTTCCTCGCATCGTCGCCCATACCAGCAAAGACTCTTTCGGCCGGCTCCAATAGCCCTCCCTTGCCATACCCACTCATCAAGGAGTTTTTGACGGAGGCATGTGCATCAGTGCCCGACACAACAGCAAAGGCATGAAGCTGGGACACAACATCAACGGTAGCCATAGCCGAGACGGCAGACGACACGGTGAAGCCATCAACCGGAAGGTCCTCGCGCCGCATGGTCATGAACAGCTGCAGCGCATCGGCGGCAAGACCTGACGACGCGAAGGCCGCGAGGAGCGTGTTGTAGGAGACGACGTCCGGGTCCGGGACGCGGGCGAAGATCTCCGCGGCGCGGCGCGGGTCGCGCACGTGCGCGGCGAGGAGCGCGTTGTGGGAGAAGACGTTGGGGTGCGGCATTTCGTCGAACAGGCGGCGGGCGAGCGCCGGGAGATCGAGGCGGGAGTAGAAGAGAAGCAAGTGGTTGGCAAGGTAGGTCGTGGGGGGACGTGGGCCTTGACGTATCGCGCGTGCAGGGCGGAGCCGGAGAGCAGGTCGGCGGCGGCGGCGCTGGCCGTAAGTCGGGCCACGAACTGAGCCTCCACTGACGCCGCCGCCGCCGCCGCGCCAAGCCGCGGGCGCAGCCAAGGACCATTTAAGCATGCTGCGTTCCAAGTTCCACAATGTTTTGTTTGCTTCGGGTCCCTTCAGTTCCACTTTGAGACTTTTTGACTTGTCATGCCACGCTAAGACTGACTCCAACAACTTCATGCAATTTTGAGAGGCAAATGGAACTTTACATAGTATCTACAGGAAAAGATTGGCGATGCATTCGGTCACCTCTCCAAGAGACATTGTGTATTTTTACTGTCCTGCTCGACAGTTTTCCTTTCCCGCGATTTTTCCCGCGCTCCCGTTTCTTTTGCCGCGACTCCCGCGGAGGCTCCCGTTTCTTTTGCCGCGAGTCTCGGCGCTTCCGCGCGATACCAAAACTTGCAGGTCCTTGCCAGCACGCCGGGCGGCCCGTGGCGTCCTCGTCGTTGCAGTCAGTTGACCGGCACGTAGGTGGTGGTCCGGCAGCGGGCGCTGAGGCTGCAGCACACGCGCTTCACCTGCACTGCCTCGCGGAGCCGGCTGCGCCTGCTGCTGCTACGAACAAGAAGCCCAGGGTTAGTGCTTCTCTCCCAGCTGAAACTGCCTCTAGTGCCAGTACGCTGTACTAATCAACTCTGGTCCATTCTGGCACTCTGATTAGTAGGCCAAATTAGTGAGCTGTTCCCGTGTCTCCTAAAATTGGTGAGCTGTTCGTGTTTGCTAATCAGTGCGTCTCTCACCCGGTCAAAAATTGCGTTCAGGTGAGGAGGGAGAGGCTCGGGGAGAGGATCATCGCTCTGCAGCAGCTGGTTTCTCCATTCGGAAAGGTACCTTTCTCTACTGCTGCCTCCGAAGCTGACGACCTTCTCTACTGCTGCCTCCGAAGCTGACGATTTAGGATGGTAAATGTTCTGCCTCCGCAGCGCTGCTCGATCGAGTGAACGACCTCGCCGGAGTGGGTGCCTTTCCTGCTGCTTGCCGTGTATTGTTGCTCACTCTGCTTTAGGTAACAGACTAACAGTTGAAATTTGTTTGATTAATGTTTGATCTCTAGGTTAATTTTTCTCATATTTGTTCAATGTTTTTTCTATTGAATATGTGGCTATAATTTTAGGGATGGCTATGAAGTATATTAAGCTTTCAAATTGTGGAACGACCGGTAGTAAGGGAAGAGATGATGATGATATTGAGACAGCCGCAGCAGTTTTGCTTGTTGGGGCGAAACGTCGATGGGGAGGGTCAATACCAGGTCACAAGACAGTCAAGCGTGACCGTGAAGGTGCTAACAAAATATTGAATGCTCAATATTTTGTGGAACATCCATTGTATAATTCAGATCATTTTCGTAGGAGGTGTGTAACTGAGCTGAAACATATTTTTCATGTATTGTTAAACAAATATGCAGTTAATGATACAAAATATGTGATAGGTATCGAATGCGGGAGAGTCTATTCCTTTGGATTGTCGATAAGGTGACTGAAGCAGACTCATATTTCCAACAAAAAAGAAATTGTGCCGGTCAACTGGGATTTTCTCCGTTGCACAAATGCATGATTGCAATTAAAATGCTAGCTTATGGTAGCATTGCAGATTCATTGGATGAACATGTTCAGATGGGTGAGAGCACTGTATTGGAGACATTGAAGCGTTTTGTTAGGACAATAGTGAATGTTTTCGGAGAAGAATGGATCAGACCACCATCGGAAGTGGAGTTACAACAGATATTAAAGGATAATGAGGCAAGAGGATTTCCTGGAATGATTGACAGTATAGATTGTATGCATTGGGAGTGGTCGAGCTGTCCTACCGCTTTGCACGGGATGTACAAGGGCCACAAAGGGAAGCCAACTGTGATTTTAGAGGCTGTGGTGACTGAGGACCTCAGGTTTTGGCATGTGTACTTTGGATTACCCGGATCACATAACGATATTAATGTGCTGCAGCGATCACCGGTCGTTGATGATTTAGCTAATGGTAGAGCACCTCCGGTTGAGTTCACTGTGAATGGCAACATTTACAATATGGGTCAATTTCTCATCTTTCCTAGTAAGAATCTGAACCATTTGTTCATCTTCTTTTTGTTGGCACTTCTCCCTGTTATCGTGAATGCGTTGAAGAACTTCAGCTGCAGTGTTTGACGAGGATGTGTCAGTGGCCCTCTTTCTTTTAGAACTATCTCTTCCTTCTGGTCTAGGAAGTAAGCTATTTTCATTGCTTCCCTCTACCAATGCAGCATGACCTGAGTTTGCTTGTGCAGAACCTGCAGCCCCTATCCCTGCAGAGTTGTTGTTCACCTCCAGCACCTTATCATTCCATTTTGCTTCGTTTCGGAGGATTTTCCAGCAGTGCATGAAGTGGAAAGGCTCCGCAGCCTCGTACATCTTCACTGCATCGTCAATCTGAAACAAATGACAAATGCTCAATTTATTTAGTTCCAATTATCTCGGTTCATAAATGACTAGTAAAAAAAATAAACTGACAATCAATCTGAAAGTATCAAACCATACCCTGTCTTGTTCATTCTTCCCACTCTCATTACGACGATCAACAGCAGACTTAAATCCACAGAACTTGCTTACTGATCTTTGAATGGTGCACCACCTATTTTGGATAGCTAGTTGACTGCGGTTACATCCCTCAGGCTTATAAGTATTGTAATAATCATGGAGGCGTTTGTAATAACCTCCGAGAGTCTGATTCACACCTGCGTATGATCCAAATAGATAGTTTGTACATATATAATATCATTCAAAATATATATTCAGCAAGGTTAAATAATTGTTCCTTGACTAACCTGTTATTGGATCTTTGCCCACATTGAGAAATGCAGAACAAAGAACTTCATCTTCTTCTTTTGTGAAACCACCACCCCTCCGAGACACCTTCTCCTTGCCTTTTCGTGTTGTCGGAGGTGGCACAATGACCACATCTTCATGATAAACTTGTGCACCCATGACATAATTCACCTGTTGGGATTGTTCGTACTCAAGAGGGTCCACTGATGATTGTTGCTGATACGGGCAATGATCATGATCATAAAAAGATTGGGCCACAAATTGTTGCCCACCACTTATTGGACTCTGATTATCCATTCTACACAAAATAGAATGAGTGAATGACAATCTGATTTTCCTAGCTAGAATGCTAATACCAGGTGTAACCATATCATCAATTCATATCAAGCAGATTGAATAAGTATAGTGATAGAATAATATCCAGTAGGATCCTTTCCTACTGTTTTTCTTATATATAAACAATCTATACAACACTTCAGGATGGTTGCTAAATATAATTATGCAAACTGTCCTAGTAGTTATGAGTGAGTGAGTGACATAAGTTGCATTTGCTTTGATAAGATATGTGAAAAGAAGCAGCTCAACGAGCGAAACAAAAAGGATAACCATCTAAAAATATTTACCAGATTCAGTCACTTTGTGCTATTATTTAATAGCTCATCTAATCGGCAAACTATAATACAAAAAAGATGTCTGAATCGAGTTCCAATTACGCATTGATTACTTGCTGACCTCTATTCGACAGGCTAAGATAAACCACTCCTCCACCAGTGCGATAACAAATGAATAGGCCAATCATTTGACCATGGAAAGTACTGATATGTTATGGAACTACCTGACTACCAATAAATTTGTGGCCATGGCTAAGATAAACTTTCTTGTCATTTTTCAGCCATGAAAAGTACTGATATGTAATGGAACTGATGAGTACCAAATAACAAAAAAAAAGATATGTATCTATCTAAATGGTGGAAAGTAGGAAATCCGACTTACTTTGCTTGTCCTGTTCTCAGGATGGCCAGCCAACCAACCACAGCAAATGCAATTTTATATAACCTGTAGTGACAGGGAAACTTCTACAAATTGGTTCTATTTAAATTGTTAAGTCTAGACACCTGAATCAGAAATGAAGTTATAAAAATCTTAACATAATCATAAGAATATCTGGAAAAATATATCATAATCTTTATTCATTTGTGAACCAAGGGAATTGCAGCCATATCAATATGCAAGATTCATTTGTGAAAGATATCAGCGTATAAGAACTACAGAATAATATATAAATGTGCCATATGTCGTTGAGAAAGGGACTACGGACAACTCTCTTGTGTTTGTTTCGACTCAAGCTGTTAGGTAAGAACCAATGTCCAATTAAGTACTGGACGCAAAGCAGCAGCACATAATCCAGCAACAAGATCTCATAATTGCTGCTCTCGGCAGCACCAGCAGCCGTGCTTCGCGAGCACAAGCCTGCCCAGCAGCAAAGCAAAAGCAAGCGGCTTCCGTTTCAGCAGCCGCGCAGAGAGAGCTGGAGCGCGCAGCGGGCAGGTCGAATTTATTCAGGCATTAACTAATACCCACAAGTCAAATGCGATGTGCATCAGAATTAGCTAGAAATACTTGCCTACTGAAGCAAACCTAGAAATCTACCATATTCAATCCAAACCTACTGAAGCATTGGAATCCATGAGCATCACGAAACTACATTGAATCAGCCAAGAGGAGGCTCTGTGTAGTGCTTACCTGCTGCTTGTTTGCTGCTCTGTCCGTGTACTGCTTTCTCCCGTCGACGCCGCCCACCAATCGACGCCGCCAGCCCTGCCTTCGTGCGCCTCTCGCCGCTGACAAGCCCAGGATCCGCACGACGCAGCCGGCGCCTGCTTCCGCACGCCGCTCGCCGCCGACGAGCCCGGGATCCTCACGCCACAGCCGCCCTTGCCTCCGCGCGCCACCGCCCCTCACGCCGCAGCCGCCCCTGCCTCAACGCGCTGCCGCCCCCTACCTCTGCGCGCCGCCGCCCCAGCTGATGAGGAGCCCTGCTCGCGCGCCGCGTCGCCGGCCGTCCCGCCTGCCCGCACGCCGCAGCCCCTCGTCCCTGCTTGCGTGCTTCCGGGTTCGAGGGGTCGGTGAGGCGTGGGATGCCTCCGAGGAGAGAGGACATCTAGATTTAGATCGTCTCTCTCCTCCTTTGCAAAATTGCATTGGCTGTTGCATGTCCTGTTGGAGCTATTACTTTAGATGCACAGTAGCAATTGTTATGCAAAATGGGTTTATGGCTCCTCTGTTGGAGTCAGTCTTAGAATGTGTATTCTGCATTCCTTGTGATTACGTCACCACTCACCACTTGATGCTACCTTTTCCTATCGTTACTTGCATTGGCTTGATGTGGTTGACTATCAACATGCAAAATTTAAGATGCAACTCTAGAATATTTAACTTCAGCAAGTGGAGAAACTTCATCATCTATTCAGAATGTTCAATATGTAAACTCATCCTAGTGGTTACAAAAACCTCACTAGCACCTCAGGTCCTCATGTTCTGGATTTGACTTCCTATGAAAGCGAATTTCTAAGATTTAATGTAATTGTGTTTTCAATAGTAGGTGCCGTTCCCATCAACAGTAAGGTGTTAATGGTGACTTCTTCAATCTCAAAGATTAACCGCCTTAATCTTTGAAGATGCTCATAGGGTAGGATTTACGTGTGTTCATAAGGGTGAGTGTGTGTACATTGTAAGTGTCTGAGTTCTACTGTGTAATGAAAACAAAAGTGGTCAAGCCAATGCTCCTCACATCGAACAAAAAAAAATCCTATTAAGAGTCCATTTAAGGGAAACAAGTTCTACTATGGGGGTCCATGTGTCTCTAAAAATTAAGAACAATTTGAACTTGCAATAAACCTATTATCAGTTTTAAGTATTATGTATGTGGCCTTTCTCCACTGGACGATGTTTCTTTTATGTGACACCTATTTGTGCATTTTAACATGACCGTACCTTTGGAGTACTCTTGCTGAATTTTATATAAATAACAAACAATAATGTTATTTTAAACCAAAAAGGAGTGCCCTTGAGCACCCTTGCCTTTTTATTTATTCTACTCAGCAAACATTTGTTAAATGGGCATTTGCATGGTTACCCATGTTTTCAGTTGCAACTATGAATTTACACTCGTTTTTCTAACTTTGCATCATTGCCCCAGCTTTGACCAAGTCTTTGGGACAATTCCGGACTTTATAGTTGCAACTGCTTCGTTATTTACTAAATTTGGGTATATGTACTAGCAGAAATACCACGGAAGCTGCCATTGATTCAAGTGGCATTATAGAAAAAAAATAGAAGCCGTGCCTTTTCATATTTTTATAAAATTCTTTATACATTTGATGCATATTTACAATTTAGTGGTGGGGTCAGACTTCAATGCTGTGCTCAAGCTACAACAAGGATGATGGTGTTAAGTACCACTTCAGCCCACAAGTAGTTTGTCACCCAGCTCCTTGCGGTAGACGTGGATGAGGCCTGCACTGTCGATCGTCTGCAACTTCTCCTTCAAGATAATCCTGTAGTGGTCATCGTTGTCCTCCAAACTTTGCATCAATTCAATCTGATAATCCAATAAACACAAAGGATATTAATATTTTTTGTTCAGTGATGGTCACTGAAGTACTGAAATGACCATCATGAAGGATGAGCCAAACATGCATAACCACCTGTCTTTGGAATGACTCGAATTCCTCGGAGCTTAAGGAACCGTCACTGTTTGCGTCAAGTAGATGCATAAGCTCCATTGCGTCTTTGCCTCCAGCACCTAGATCTTCCATCACCTCTGTGAGTTCCTCAATGCTGATCCTCCCATCCCCATTTTTGTCGAGTAGGCAGAAAGCCCTGTTCTTGAAGTCACCTCTTTTTTTATCACTAGCTGGAAGGTCACGGAGGCGCAAAGCTGCTAACTCTGCTGCAGCTAACATGATAGTCTTAAGTCTTTTTGCCTGGAAACAAAATAATTCAACGAATTTCAATTCTAAGCAAAGCCAATATCATTTCAGTTTCAAATCAACGGCACAGACAGTGAAGTTATTTATCTTGAAGCACAAAACATCAGGACATTCATATGCGTTCATAGATTGTAAAAAAATAAATCAAAAGACTTGCTAAATTAGTCAGGGGATTTACCTCTCCAGGATCTGTAAGGCCACCCTTATAGAGAGAGTGTGATGCTGCTCCACCAACAGCAGATATGTGCATCTCCTTGGTGCGTATTTGTATCTCCATTAGCGGTCTCTTCTTCCCAGGTTCACTTACATCGATGGCTACATGCAAGCTCTGGTAACCATTTTCTTTTGGCTGAGTTATATAATCTTTTGTCCTGCTCGGGACTTCATTCCATAAAGACTGAATTATTTCATGAGTCCTGTGGCAAGCCCTGGGGCCCCAATCTGACAAGTCGCCATCACATCGTAGATCCAATATTACCCGCAGACCTATAATGTCATTTACTTCTTCTGGTTTTCTCCCATCTTTTACTAGCTTCTTCATAGTACTGAAGCGGCTTTTGTACCTCCCTTGAATTGAGATGTCCTGAACAATCTGTTTCAACTCATCATCAGATTTCAGTGCCTGAAGCAACTGTTCCCTGTAATCATCTATAATGAGCTTGCTGTCAGCTTCTTGGTTCCTCAACCACTGATCAATGTGGCCATATGAATGTGGAAACAAGTAGCGAAACGAAAGATCTTCCAACTCTAGAGATAGATTACCTGCTCCAACAGCATGGGCAAGTGGGGCATATATCTTCATGACTTCAAGAGCTTTTATCTGCTGCAGATACCTTGGGAGAGAATCAAGGTGTCTCATCATATCAAGCTTGAGTACAAGTTCCAATATCACCGCCCGGATGTCATAGTATGTAAGACAAAACTTTCTCAACGCTGTCGCACTTTCGTCATCTAGTACATCGAGCTTCGAAGGAGCATGCTTAAGCCTTAAGCTCTCGTGCAGCAAATGAGCAATACTGACCCCAACCTGAGATTTTATATCGCTCATGCTTACAGCTCCAGCATCTAAGGCTTCCCTTAGTATGCCAGCTGATATGACTTCAGCATCCATCTGTTGTCGGCATTCGACATACACAAAAAGTCACAGAAAGTTTGAGGGAGCCTTACTAGGAGTATGAGACAACAAATAAAAAGTTCAGAAAGTTTTAGCCAATCAAGCTAATTCTGCAGTTCATCAGAAATACTTCACCCATTTAAATGTCTATGTTGATGAGTTGTTGGATTGATCATCAAGGCAATTACTAGAATGCAATAAGCACACCTGTTTCAATATAATTATTCATCATTCAAGCTAAACATCACTTTCGATAAGCACAATTCTTGCTACAATATGCAAAATAGGCACAGCAGCAGGAACGACTGAAGTGTGGACAATAAAGCCACAGGTAAAATGCTTGAAATTAACACCAAGTTCACTTGTATATCAGTTCATATGACTAAGAAACACTCTAGCATGTTACCTGGAGGTCGGCGAGCGATGCAGCGACAACGAGCGCACGCGCGAGAGTGCGTCCGCCGTCGCTTTCACGAAGGGCGGGGAGGGCCAGCTTGAGCGCGCGGAAGAGCAGGCGCGACGAGGAGGAGGTCGCCAGGTCTTCCCCCATCCGCTCGGTGAGCTCGTTGAACGCGCCCACCAGCTCCGCCACCAGCCGCCCGCCGCCCTCAACCGGCGCCGAGGTGGACGGGGCCGGCGGGGAAGACGATGCCGCGGGAGCGGCAGAGGCTTGGAGGCGAAAGCGGTGCAGGCGAGGCGGCCCGCAGCGAGTGCGGGCGCGGCGGTACGGGCGGCTGCCGGCGGGGACCGTTGCGGCGGTAGCTGCGGTTGCCATTGCTGGGTGGGCCCCGCTCGCTCCGGCGATGATTTGGTGGTTGATTTGGCAGTTGAGCTTGCGATTGGCTTGGGCTTCGCCACGTCTGCAGAATGCACACTGTACCACGCTGTCTTTCGCTCAAAGCTGTGGCTATATTTGCATTGGTTCCAAACTTCCAATAGAGGCGAGAGTAGAATTCTGTGGCTACCTGATTTTAAGTTACCAACGGTTTCATTCCAAATCACCTCTCTCTGTTCCAAAATTGTTATGATCGTTGATTTTTTTCCTTATATTGATTATTTATTTTAAAATATTATTCAAATACAAAAAATATAGGTTATATTCTAAATTACTTTAGTGATAAAATACATTCTAACAAAATATATGATGCTTTGAATATAACGATGGTCAAACGTAACGAACAAAATCAATGACAACAAATTTGGAACGGAGTAATATACTCTTTTGGCCATATTTTGTTCAGTCCCATGGGTGACTTTCTGATCTTTTTACTGAAAAAATGTAGGGATTTCAGACTCTCAGTATACCCTAGCAACACCAGAGGTGAAAGGGGCTGAGGAGAAAAAGACAAAAGTCTAGTTGTTTTGATTTTATAAAGGATTTGAAGAAAAATATCAAACAATGCTTATATCTATGTAGTATTATTGTAATTTTTAAAATGCCATTCTTTGTAATCCATCTTAATTTGAATAATTTTGTAAAAATCAAAGTATGTTTATATTAACTCCGCCTATGTTGACTGGAAGACTTGTGGCGTCGTTTCAACATAGGCGGTCCCAAGCCTAGGTAAAGGAGGAGGGACTCTTACGGGTTGTGTTAGGTTTAGTGAACCAACGTAAAAACTAGTCACTCTAATGAATAAAAAACCCATAAGAAAGTATGTTTATATTGTACCTTGAGAGTATTTACCGATATAACAATGACGGTGAGTTTATAAGCAAAATGACCTCCCACTATGAGATATATAACACGGAGAACACAAATAGTAACGATGGGATATAAGATCAAGGATCTCTGTCATCGATATATGTTGTAAGAGGTTACACTACGATTTGTTTTGATTCGTTTAGAGGCATTGTTATAGATCCAATAACGAGCCTAGAAAAGAGGAAGGAGGGCTTAAGCCCCCTACTCCATATAACACATGGGAGCCAAACTCTACACATCTCCCTACCTCCCAGATCATGAGACAAAAGAAGAACTCATGAAGGGCCCTTTACAAAAGAAGAGATTGACAATATCGTTAAAAATCTGTCTACTGACACATCCTTAGGGCTAGATGGATTTAACAATGACTTTATGAAAAAATATTGGCCAATAATATCTCAAGATTTCTATGATCTTTGCACAGCTTTTTATAATGATATCTTATGCATGCAAAGCATTAATGGCTCTTATATCACCCTCGTTCCTAAGGGGTGGACTCTCCATCTCATTGTTGAATTCTTCAATCAAGCTTATCACAAAGATTATGACCGAATATTTTTGAAAAACTAGATGAGGCTAGAATGCCAAATATTCTGGGATGGAGGGAGTATTGCATAAGCTCTTAGGTGCCTTTGCGTATCCTAATCCTACATTAGATTGATCTCTTATCTAATTGGCATTTATTCGGTTAATTTGTATTACATTTAGGCGGTAGAAGTACATCAATGAAGCCGATAGTAATTCTGCATTGTCTTGAAATTATGACATATGCTACGTACTCTTTATTTGTAATGCAGTAATCTTCACTTGCAATAGGCTAACTTGATTGTTGAGATAAAATATATAACCTTTTTTGAAGGGAAATATATATAAACTTTTATAATTAGGTCATTAAGTTTGTCTCACTTTAATTTTTCTAGTGTGCTGATCCTGTCAACAATGTGATGAAACAAAATTATGGTAAGTGAAGATTTCTTGCTCTATTACTTTTTAATATATGGACGCCTTGCCGGCCGGTAGTAGCAATCTTGACTTTTAGCAGAGTTTATGGTATGTTTGGTTCATTACCAAACTTTGGGCACACCAAATATTTGGCATGCCACAGTTTTTTCGGCTAGTGTTTGGTTGCCTACCACGACTATGGCTTGCCACCCTACATGTCTTAGACTCAAATTCTTACCAAAGTTTGCCAAAAGTTTGGTGAACAAATTGCTCACAATACTTTTGGCCAACTTTGGCAAACATGTGTGACAACATTTGGGTATCAACCAAACAAAGTCCTGTCCAGAAAGAACTCCACCGGAGCAATTCTGGTTTATATTGTCCTCCACAAATTCAACATGACGGTTGTGCCCCTTTAGTTGTCATTAACAGTTCATAGGATTTTGTAGGACGAGTTGGCCATAAGTAAAGCTAGAGAGCTTTGATGAAATGAAACATACGTGATCAATCACAGGTTTCCGAACTTCACATTTTTTTCCCGAGTGGAGCCACAAGTTTGCAAGAATGGCAACATTTGGCGCAAGTTTATTTCCTCACAATGCACAAGTGAACATCAAGACACGGTACAAGATTGATCAACTGGTGAGCTGAGTTTTCTTTAGTCTTCTTAACTGAGATGTTTCCCTGCTCCTGTAACAAGCAAGCTACCTTTGCCAGCTAATTAATCTTCTCATTTCTTCTTATTGCATCACCCATTCACACTAGACATTACATTACTGAACAGAGTACAGACCGATTCTATTACTGACAATAATCAGCTTGTAACCATTCCAATGGATAACACTGAAGAACCTGGTCCATCAAGAAGATGATGAACGCCGGTAGCGGCAGTGGCGTTGACAGTGTTGATGACCCTGCAGTTTCGCCTGATCTCGCCATGCGTTTCGCATGACCCTTGAACCTGCTCTTCCACGTCACATCGCTGTTTCGCTGCGCACGAAGGAGTCGACGAGCGCTTTCATCGTCGCGTTGGTCAGCAGCACCATGTCGGACTGGAACATCCCCACGTTATTATTGGTCAGCCCGATGTAGTTGTTGTCGAGCCTCGTCTGCACGATCATGCCCATCAACAACCTTGAGTTTAGGTTTTCCAGTTATACGTTTTCTTTATATAGGTTGTAAGCAGAAAGGTAACATCTGGGACCGCATAGCGCAGTGGATTAGCGCGTCTGACTTCGGATCAGAAGGTCGTGGGTTCGACTCCCACTGTGGTCGTTAAAATATTTTGCTCCCATTTCTTCACTCAAGGTATATTTTGTATCTTTTCAAAACTGGCAATGAATTTTACCATCAGTGACCGCATAGCGCAGTGGATTAGCGCGTCTGACTTCGGATCAGAAGGTCGTGGGTTCGACTCCCACTGTGGTCGACAGTCTTCTTTTTTTTCGGCTGTCTTTGTCTGAATCGTCATGGAGTACTAGTTTCTTTATATACGAATCCATGTAATACCGTACTTAAATTTCTTTTGAAATAACTGGATTTCCACTGTGGTCGTTGATTAATCACCTTTCCTTCTCCTTTTTTCCATCCTATACCCAGTGTCAGTAGTCTTCTTTTTTTTCGGCTGTCTTTGTCTGAATCGTCATGGAGTACTAGTTTCTTTATATACGAATCCATGTAATACCGTACTTAAATTTCTTTTGAAATAACTGGATTTCCACTGTGGTCGTTGATTAATCACCTTTCCTTCTCCTTTTTTCCATCCTATACCCAGTGTCAGTACACTGTGGAGTTCGTAAACTGAATGATTAATAATACTACTAAAACCGTACTTACATTTCTTTTGGAATAAATCCAGGGATTTCACTTTGAAGTATGCAAGCAGTATTTTTATGAACTAGCCAGATCGATACGAAGTGAATACCTATGATGCTATCATTAGCTTACCAACCGTGTCCAATAGTTCAAATATTGATGTTTATTTTCAAATGTACAAATTAACATTGTCGTATACATGAAACATGTCCATGGCAAGAGCAAACAAATAGCAAATGCCTTGCCAGGTTACAGTTCAGTCTGAATCCTAAAAGTCACAAACTGACACTGACAAAACGTTCAAACATCATTATATATACACATCAAATAGGTGCACCGGAGACCACCATAACTAAGAGATACATGTCAGTGAAGGAAAATCAAGCTGTCTCAGTTTGCATAATGTAGATGTCAACCCTTCAGATCCTCTTCGAGCTCATCAAACTCCCACCCGTTTATCTCCTCACCTGAGTAATCTATGCCCTCTTTCCCATGCTCTCCTGGTGTTGAAAGCTCCGTGTCAGAATCAAAGTGCTGCTCGGGTTTCATGGGAGACTTTGGCGAGTCAACATGCGCAGCTTTGGGGGTGGCAGGTGCCTGAAGGGGTGAGGGACTGAGTTCAGATCCATCCAGTGGTAGCAGCTTTGCTTTCTGGGATTCTATGCTTAACGTTGGCCTTTCTATAGCCTCAAATGATTCCCTTAATTTCTCAATCTCGTCAACTAAGTTCTTGACCTCTGGGTCATCTCTCCTGAAGAAATACAAGTCTCAAGGAATAAGATAAGATCAAGTTGATGCGACCTTTAAAACCGTCAAGGAGAGAACGTGGGATAGTACCTTGAATTTGCCCCTTGGTCAGAATAAAACAACTTCTTTATGTGATCCACAATGCTGAAAGCAATAATGATCTGATAATACAGTTAACATCATCAGCTAGTTTTATCTGACTTTCAGGAAAAGCTAAAGGCTGTAAAACTAAGGAATGTTATTGAATACTTTCTAAGTAAAAGTCGGGTCGTGGTGCGGGTACAATTTTTGTAATTCAATTTGTGGGTAAAACTTGCTCATGCATGGTCCCGGCAGGAGTAGGTTCTCTGTATGGGCCACTCTTTTTTCTCTTTAATACAAAAGATACACAGCTCTCCCGCGTATTCGAGAAAAAAAATACTTTGTTTATGCAATGTCAGTTTGGGCTTTGGATCCTACTTCAATTATGTATGCATCATGCTACGTAAAACTAGTTGCATGCACAAGTTATCAACTGGCAAGTGAAATGTGTGGCACAGGAACCAAAAAATGAGACCAAAGTTCAGACTGAGTTGGAACCTTCTTTTCTGTTTCCAAATATTCCTCTTCAAGGGATGCACGTGGGTTTGTCCTCTCTGAAGCTTCATCTCCATGTTCTCCTGCCTCTTCCCTACAAAGACAAATAGATAAGTATCAAGCAAATCGGAGATATCAAAGAGCATGAAAAGAAATAAAACAAATTGAAGTACCTTGAGCTTAAGGCTGCTAAGTTATCCACGTAAGTTTTGATACTCTCGATTAATGGACTTAGGTCATTCTGACAAATACAGAAAAAGCCAGATGACACATCCAACTGCATGAGTGCATACAAAAACATTTAATTTCACTACTTACCTTGAACACTGAAAGGTGATGTTTTGTCAACTCCAGGAAATTATTCACACATTTATCCAACTCATCACTGAGAAGATCACAACAGATCACAGAGTAATGTGAGAACATAAGTACACCCAGAATAATATAAATAGACACAAGACTGAACAGAATAACTGGCACATACCATGTTGTCTTTTCCTTCTGTTCATTGTATGAGGCCTGGAGCTTCCACGAATCCTCAAGAAAATTGATCCAGACCTTGACGACATTGGATTCCACACTACACAGAGCGATGGATTTCGAGAGGTCGTCCTCCTAAGATCAGCAGAAAGAGATAAGCACAGTTTTGAGTCAAATATTATGGAAAAGAACTGATAAACCACAAGTTAATTAGGAGTATGATCGAATATAGCAACTGGCGATTCTGAAAAGTATAACTCAATTATTGCCAGGAAAACGTAAGCATTTATACCTTTGTCTTCAAACTAAATATGATTTGATTGTTTGCTTCATCAAATTGGTCCCTTTCTTCCCTAGTCATCTTAAGCCGGCCAGCAGCTGCATTTAGTGATATATTGACCTGCACGTGACAAATAACTTTACAAAAGAACATACTGCAACATGAGTATCGGAGAGTGGCAGGTCCTTAACTTGTAGAACTCCGTTAGAACGCGTTTAAGAGAAACAAAACATTACTTGTTATATGTCGGAAAAAAAATTACTTGTTACAGTTAAGAGCACGCTAAAGAGAAATGAAACATTATTTGTTACAGTTTACACCCTATCCATCAAGTATAATATGGGGTATTACAGGCTAATGCTTGATGTTGGCAGTGCTGACTGATGTCTCATGAGAGTACCTATATTTCAAATTTCATGGCTCGTGTTTACAGATGACAACAGAATAGATTTTAGAGAGAGGTAGAGAAATTGGGAGAAGATGAGAACGGCTTTTAATTTGGTGTCACCAGCTACTATGAGAGCACACAAATGTATATGTTCCATGAATCTTAAAAGGTTAAATGAAAAAGGTACCTTTTTCAGCTGTGCCTCAAGCTCATCTCTTTGTTTCTCCAACTCAGTAATCTCATCGAGTAATTCCTTTATCAGGCCATAAAAAGGACAGTAAGATAAGGATATCTTATTTCATTACACTAAAAGCAGGGAGGGAAACAGAAGCATTTTTCTTTTGTGGCATACATACTATACATTTATTATACAAAAAAAACAGTATAGGTAGAAGTTGACGTAGTAAAGTTATGGTACCAGCGACCAAAACTGAACTATGCACTGAAAAGACCA
Organism: Chloris gayana; assembly: GCA_031894775.1. NCBI lineage: Eukaryota > Viridiplantae > Streptophyta > Magnoliopsida > Poales > Poaceae > Chloris > Chloris gayana. The sequence goes on along the minus strand of JAUNZO010004687.1, from coordinate 254,915 downwards.
AAAAGAAGCTACAGCCTAAAGACATTCATAAACAGAAGCACCGGTAACAAGAACATGAAAATAAGAAGGTACAGAAATAAGTGAACTAATGCATTGTATGGCTTTCTAATATATCTATAAAACCAGAGCCCTGTTTGCAAAGTTTAAAAGACTAAATTAAGTGAGTGTGTGGTTTCCTATGAAATTTTTATCACATCTGATGGTCCAAATGAGATTGCTGTGACTTCTTTTCACAAAATTACATCAGCCTTACCTTTTCAACTACACTGACTTCATTCTCTTTTTTCACGCGGAAGTTGAGGGCATCCTCTTTCTGACGCCTGGTACAAAACAAAAATAAAAATATATAGCTAAATTGCTGGTAACATGATTTGATTATTTCTGACAAATAAAAGTTTGTCAACAAATCAGCAAAAGAGAATGGAGCCAGAGAGCATTAAAGTGTCTAAAAGTTTGTAGTTTTATACCACCAGAGACAGCTAGTTCTGAACATTCAGGTATGAATTTGACGTCAATAACACAAAGTGAAAGCGATCATAAGCTGGTATTGTTACTTTTCTATACAGCTGGTTGGGCTAACGTAAAAAAATTAACCGAAATATTCTGATGAATCAGTAACGACGAAAGGAAATTGCAAAAGTGTGATATATGATATGAGCACGAATTTCAACGAAGCAACAACTGGAGAAAACATCTAAGAAATGAGCATATATTTTGTTTTTACAAGAATGTACAAACCTGTGCTCCAAAATACGTTGCTCTGCCTTGGAGGATGAACTTGCAAGTGAATCTGCCAAGACTTTTAGTTTATCTACCTGGTCATTTATTAATATTGTTAGCTTTGAAGATCATGGCATGCATTTCAAACAGTGTATGATGTATGCTGCTAGCACAGTTGCTCCTAAAATTCTTACAAGAGATCAATAGTCACTAAAAGAATACCAAAAAACCATATTCCTATGGAGATCAACAGTGCTATTTACAGAAAACTTACTCCAAGATCTTTTAGATCATTTTTTTATCCCAATAAGTATGTTATGAAAAGTAGGATCGCCTTCATAACCAGCAAAAGCATTGGCAAGAAAGTGCATATTCCTATGGAGGCCGGAAGTCCACAATTCTTACATACGGTTTTTTTTTAAGATCAATGACAATTTATATAAATAATAAACAACACAGAGTCTTGCGATTGAAGGAACTACTCAGTCTTAAACTGCAAACATAGCACAAGCAATGTTTTAAAAAGTGGAGAAATTAAGCGAGTGTGGGGTACCACCTAGCACTTAGCAGCGCTTAAGCGATCCTACTGTCCTAGACTCCTAGGTATTTCTACTTTTGGCTAAAATCAATATAAAACGATGTCAAAAATAATGAAAACATTGTATAAGACCACATAGTTATTGGGAAAATAGGGTAAAACGCTCTTTTAACAGATTAGTTGAAAATAAAGCGGTGGAGCTCCGCCTAATGCTTAAAAGATGTACTAGTTCACTTGGACTAACACCCTACATTACAATTCTACAATAATGGAAGGGATTACAACTCAAAATTAAGGTTTGCGGAGATAAAATATAACATGCCTTTTGAGAATGGATCTCTATGGAGTCCCCAGGAGTAATTGATTTCTTCTTCAGTAGAAGTTCTTCGACCCGAGAGCACAAACGGACTTCACTAAGTGCTTCTTTGAAAGCCTGGAAAAGATAATAGACAATGATTATGAGGTTATCTACTTTTTAATCTTTAAAAATGAAACAGAACAAAATCGAACAAAGTAATGAACACTTTAGTTGTTAATCTAAATAACTTTTGAGTTACTGCTGCTACTAACCAGCTAGAAGTCTAGAACCTCTCTAATAAGCAGCAAATCAGTTTACCATGCATAACACATTAACATCAGTACCCACTATAATATCAGAATTATTGACATCACACAATCATGTAAAAAGGATACCACAGATTTTCTTTATTGCAAGTATTTCATAAATAACATCTTTTATTTTTAGCTAACTTGTCCCAGCAAAAATTGATAATCTAAGTTGTATTGGAAACAGGTTTCCAGAGTAATATGTGAAAGCATATTGATAGTCAAAGTGTACAAAGTTTGACAGCACATATGTCCAAACGACAAACATTTTTCATCACAGGTCGAGACCAAATAGGTGATACCTCAAGATTTGCAACAGCAATCTTTTCTGATTTTTTATCTTGATCATCTGTTGACTGCACTCTTGATTTCCGCTTCTCATCTAGCTTTTTCTGCAGTTCTAGGGTTTCTACATCTATCCTGAAATAAAATACAACCTGTATAATAATCTAAAGAAGCAAGAAACCATATATAGAAGGATCAGATGCCTTAAAGGTATTTTGGAACTTTTGACGACACAAAAATGAACAGTTGTAGCTAACATTGATAGACATTTGACATTATAGAGGTCTTCAGATATAGTTACTGGTTAGTTGGTAAATGTTTCATAGGTGGTCTGAAAAAATAAAACACTATAAAAAATGCCATTTGTAATTAAACTACATTCTACAACAGAAGAAGCCAAAACAATTACTTAATAATGATAGTTATAAAAAATTACTGAATACAGATAATGAGCAAATAAAGTATCACCTCAAAATGTCAGCATTTTGCTTAAGTCCTGAAATGATACTTTGGGCATATTCAAGCAGCTCTTCACGCTTCACCTGTTCATGCAGGTACAGTTAGCCGTTGGAAACATTACAGAACCAGATATCTAACCTATAACTTTAAGGTAGTAGTTAGATTTGCTGCTGTAAGCAGGGGGGTTTTTTCAGTCTTCCACTTCAGGAACATTGAAACCAGATAAGTTTTTATGTCTGATTCAACACATTTGAACCCATGAATCAGTACATGGGGGTATGAAGCCTACTTTGAATGATTGGGTAAGGGCCAAGAGCAGGGTTCATTCAGTTATTGTGATCTCTACATCATGGACCGACAAATATAGAGCTTATACGAAGGAACCAATTCTATACAATATACTCCCTTCATCCGGGTATTGATGTCGTTCCGACATGAGGTGTACTTGCTGCAGCTCAATTTATTTTTGGTTGGGATGACATTATTTCCAGAATGTGTGAGTATTAGCCATGTATGGCGTAAAAGAAAGCAAATACCTAAAACTTAAATGATTGTCAAAAGATATCAGGTCAATATTCAAAATGTAGCTGACACCACAAAACTTAAAATAGGTCAACAGAAGCGGCATCTTTTGGTTATACCCAACTACAGAAACACTAAGTATATATATACACAGAAATATCCAGAATGATCATAGCTTTTAGTTGAAAACAATAGATCAAATAGATTCAGACCTAAAGGGGAAAACCTCATTCACTTGTTATAACCAATTGCGCACACATTAGGTAACAAAGTAACAGAACTTCCAGAACTATCAGGTAACATTAGTTCGAGGATTCAATAAAAAGGATCCTAAAGAAAGTCATAGGTGTTTACTAATGAAAAAAAAACATACCAGCACTTCATCTTTGTATCCTGCAAATGCCTTGCCTAGTTCTTGTACCTTGCTCATGACTGCCTCATTGACTTCTTTCCCACCAGTAAGGCATATTCTGCAGGAATTAACAGCATTGCAATCTTCAATATAATAAATTGTAAAATAATCAATGATCAGGGAAGTGAGGTATGTTAAATAGTTCAGATTATCTCTATTATCCTAAACGGGACTCAATGCACCTATGCATGCCTAAACAGCAATTTAGCCTGATTAAATAGCCGTGTATCCCTGAATATTGGCTAACCACACGCGTAGTGTTTAACGACTACGAAAACACTTGATATTATAGTCATATAGTATGTTTCATGCAATTTAAAGAGACGGGAGGGAGGACGAAGCAGCCATCAATTTATATCCTATAAGAACAGAAAAGTACAAATCCTTGAAGAGACACAGCAGAAGTTTATCACTGATAAAAAAATAAAGGTTATGTTCCATGATATGATGAAAAGATAAAATTAGTAATCACACAAATTGCTAGGCTAATCAGAAAATATTTTCTGTGTATTTGTTCGGAACTTTACGAAACTTGTATAGTTTTTAAGGCGGTGTGGTGACTTGTGGTCAACAAGATGCGCCTTGCTGACAAGGCGGTAAGTCGACACTACAGCCCTAAGGCATACCATGGCGGTGAGGGAATGCATACGCTAAGGCAGCACCTTAAAAACTATGGAATCTTGTCAGTTTCAAAGAAAGAACAAACATATGAGCATATATATTGACAAGTAAATTCATAAGCAGTTAAGCACACTTACCCGAATATTTCCAAAAGCAGTGAAACTTCCTCATCAGAAGGAGCTTCAAGAATCTTTTTGTAGAAAAGATAAGTAGTAGTCCTCAGCATCAACCCAAGTAAACACAAACAATAACAATGTAGGAAAGTGGTTCAATGAACTCACCATGGAAAGTGTGATGCCTTCAAGTGCTTGACTGTACAAGAATACATCGCGGAAGTTCATTGGTGCTCCATCAATATCAGCATCGTAGAATAAAACCTATTTCCAGTAGTTAAGTTTAAGAAGGGTATTTCTCCTTATTAACATCTACAATAACTAAAATATGTCCGATAAACTCAGTATAGAATTAGAAGCATCCATGAAAATACAGTAGTGAGCATGAAAATTCACCAGCGGTGCTTTCGAAGTGTCCATTTCACTTGAGGGATTATCATCCTCAGAAGCCTTCAAATCTGAACCTCCACGCTCCGCATCAACATCTTGCAATGCTCCCAACCAACGTTTTAACAATTCCACTCTTTCACCCCCACGACATGAAACTGCTGCCTCTTCCAATCGTGCTACTGTTTTCTTGAAACTTTTATAGTTCTGAGTGCCCTGTACACCACAGTAACAAACCCAACTTAGAAAACCTGAAGTAGGTAACAAAGGTTTCGGGAATGATAACCTATCTAATTACACTAGGACAAGTCACAAGTGTAGATCGATGTGATGAAACCAATTACACAAGTTTTATTTTTCTATCAAATGTATTCATAATCTTGCACCCATTCATGAAGCTCCGTATATATATGATGGCAAAGACTCAGGGATCATTTTACTATGATCTTTTCCCTCTCGGTCTCAGCAATGTCAACAGCAAGAGACATTTCAGATTCAGTCAGCCTTCAGCTTGAAGGAAAGCAAGCTAGGGGCGCTACTGCAGTAGTCGAATGGCGCCGATAAAGCTTTCGCAGCTTATTTACTACGCGCGTAGCAATCGCGTATAAAACGAATTCGACCCTTCAAAGGGACACATCATGTTCGATTCGCGCCGCTAGCCTTAGATGAAGGCCCACCGCATTCCGATTCTTGCTAGCCCGCCCAAAGGACGCCAAGCTCGGAGCAATAAGGAAGGGAACGGGATCGAGCTCACCATGCGGTCGTGGAGGATGTCTGCGACGGCCTGGCCGGCGTGGTGCGCGACGGCGTCGGCATAGCCCTTGACCGCGCGGGCGACGCCGCTGCGGCCGCCGGCCTCCACCGCCCGGCTCACCGCGCTGCGAAGCCACGACGACATCTCCGGCGAGGAGGTAGGGTTAGGGTTTTTCGATTTGTACGGCGCCGACCACGGCGACGGGGAAGGCGAAGACCACTGGTACGAGTGGAGAATGCGGCGAAGGGGAGAGGGAGGTGGAGTAGGGCGACGTGCTCCTCGGTTTGGATGTTACGCGGGGCCCACCAGGGTTTACTCAGCTAGCTTTGTCTAGGCGATACACTTTCTATCGATCCAAGGTGTCAACTGTCAAGTGGTATGGTTGATCAGTGTAAGTTTATATTTTTAAAAATTTAATATTAATAAAAATTTGATAAAATCAGGGTTAGGGTTTTTCGATTTGAACTGTTACGCAGCTCCTGTAGTTTATAATTTTAATAACATTTGATAAAATTTCTTAATGCCAAAGACAGTGATCCTGTTGGTCAAGAATGCACTAGCTGAATGTTGAATGGCAGCAAGTGACCCAAGACCTTGACCCATTATGGATGGGGGAAAGGGTAAATACACCACTAAATCTATGTACACACACTTAACTAAAAACTAGTCATGGCCATGAAAAAACTCGAGCTCGTCTGATTTTATTGTTGCAGCTATTCGTGCGGCCCGCGGTCGCGGGAATCCAAAATCCAATAAATAAAACTATGATTGGCATTTTGAAATGGTCAAATAGGTGCACAAGAAACTTAGGTAGCTACACCCACGAGGAATCAAACTAAAACTCACCAAGCAGGAAGTAATTGAAGGCGAGATGGAACTCATTCCGATGACCATATGCGAGAAAGAAACACCTCGATCTCATCTCTCAATGTAAGAACCTAGAAAAAAAATGGCATGGCAAGTTGGAGGGGTTCAGTATGCTCCTTATGGCGGCATAGCTCGGCCGGAGATGGGTTGATGGCCGGGCAAGTTGAAGCTTTAAGCTCCAGACTGCATAGTGGGGAAGAGGACGAAAGGCACCGACGTCAACAGAGTAACGGATTATGGCAAGGAAGGGATGCAGTTTATGAGACAATGACATTAGCAAGATATGGATTTTTTAGATGGTAATGAAGGGATTAAATATTTAACCAATGGTGTTGAAGGGATTTTCCCTTTGTTTTAATACCTTAAGACCTAGAACTTATAATCGGTTCTGATCTGGATAGTAACTGCTCTCCCGGGGGAAAGGTTTTACATGATAGGGTTGCCTGCCATCTACTGGGCATTATGGAAGCGTGGAAATAAGGTTTGCTTTGAGAATGAGTTAACTAAACATGACGTCATCTTCCAAGGAACTGCATTCTTGTTGTACTTTGCAGAAGGAGGATATGAAAGGCATTTTTGCACTGAGGCGTAGACGCAATGCACCAAGATGCCATTAAGTTCTTTATGAACAGGGCAAATGCACTATGGCGAGAACGATCAGGATGGAGCGGATGAAGCAAAAGGGAATCACAAGCAAGGAGCAAATACTACAAGGAGGCGACTTTGCGCAATATGTGAACTCGGCAAGCTGTTTGGAATAGAGGAAGCTTTTGTATGTGCTTTCAGTCAAACTAATGGTCTTTAGGCACATGTGTTCTAGTTGCCTCGAGAATCGTTAGATACGTGGGGCGAGGAGAGACATATGTCTCCTTATCTTAATCTTTTTGTTGAAGTGCTTATTAACAATGAGAGTTCTATTTCCTCGTGGAATGGAAGTGAGTCGTCCTGCTTAAAAACAATTGATGAAATGTGTATCAAATTTGAGCACACATTATTACGTGTTTTGATAATGCTAATTATAAATATTGAAAAGTAGTCTCAAAATTTACAATCTAATGAGTGTAAGCCCTAGATATTTATTTGACGCGTAATCCACAGTCGGCTCATTGACACGTGTCACGTCTTAGTCACCCATGTGACACGTGTCAATGATTGATTGGACGACTTGGATTCATTTTGATTTCATAAGAAATGATATTTCTCTTTAAGTAGTTCATATATTTTGTAATCCATTTGGACCGTTATGTTTGTTAGAATTGATGTAACAAAATAGGATCCCATATGGATTCTATCCTTAAAAATAATTATTTTGATTTTATTTATTATTTAAGTTTGACTTTTAATTGTTCTATCATATTTAATGTAACGTTCTAGCAATAGAATTTGATTGTTCCAGTAGTGAAAATCGATTGTTGTAGTAGTGAAAATTAATTGTTCTAGTAGTGAATGTCAATTGTCCCAGTGGTGAAAAATGAAGTGTTTGTGTGTTTTTTTTTGAATTTCAATTTTTGTATTTAAAATTTTAATTAATAAAGTAGTACAACTAATTGTTCTTCCTCAATTGTTCGAATATTGAATATTAAGTGTTCTAGTAGTGTAAATCAATTACTCTAGTATTTTTTGAACTTTTAAATATTTTATTTTTAATTTGTAATTATTATTCTACTTTTTTTAGAACTTCTGGTAGGCCCAACTGAATTCCAGGCTCGAGGCCCAAGTGGAAATAGGCTAATGGACATGGACTGCATCTTGAATGGGTTGTTGGTGCCAAATTGATTAGTCATGCTATTGGGTCGGTCCATCACCCAACTGTACTAGCAGTACTAGCAGTACTGAAGATCCTCTGGGAAAAAAAGAGGGGAAAAATAAAAAGCAAGTACGAACCACTCTTTGCTTCCGAAGAAAAATATGCTTCGAAGAGGAATGAGCCCGATCACCCACACCCGATAGCTGGGCCGCCGCTAAAGGCCGAAGCTGTTTGCGTGTACTACGATTAAAAAAAATTTGTCGTAACAACTGCAATCTCAGTCCCATCTAAGAAACGTTGCAATCCCAATCAAGACCTTTTTCTTTTGTAGCACCAGTACCAGCATCCAGAAAAGAAATGTAGGAAAACGAAGCCACTATTGAAACCGGTGCAGCTGAATTCACAATCAGAAATAAGCGTCCTCGTCATGGCCACCTACCACCTGGCATCAGCTTGGTAGCTAACGACGATCCAGCACACCTCTTCAGTCTTCACGCATCACTTGACGCGGCCAGTGGCACATGAAAATGGAGTAGATGGAAGGTGGCGAGTGACCCAGTCCAGTCCACAATACGCAGTCACGATTTGGATCGCACCTCTTTGCAATCTTCGTATCCCTCCCTAGCTAGAAAGGTGAGTGTGAGTGCATCCATTCAGACGACGGGACTGCTTTTATCAACTTTGTTTCGTCTTCTTTGATGAAATGAAAGATTTAAAATAATGTAAACGGACGCGGTCGCACCATGGCCGATTGAGATTGTTAGGTACTACGTACTTGGGTGCGCGTAACAATCCCTTTTTTCCCCCTTCCTCTCCACTTGATCGATCAACATGCCATATCGTATAGCGAGGACGTTTACCGGTGCCTCTCTCTCGTTTCGTTTCACTTCGGCACCAGACGTTCAGACCAGTTCAATGATATCGCATTCGCATTTGCGTATATACCTCCCTTTTTTCCGATTCCACTTGATCGAGCAAAGTAATATAGCTACCGGCGCCTCTCCTTTATTTCGTTACACTTGGGCGTCAGACGTTCGGACCAGTTCAATGAGCCCCCATCGATCTCATTCACATCTGCGCGTTCCTCTTGTCGTCTTTGTTTTGTCCGCGAAGACCTGCTCTTTCTTTCGTATTCTATTTGCGTTTGTTGGAGAATGGACGGCCGGTTTTTCTCTCCGTTCTCCAGGCAGCAGCCGCGCGCAAGAAGAACCAGTCCGGGCGGCGTCGGTTTGAGAAGAAGCTTCTTCCTCACGAACAAGAAATGGAATAAAGTGGCGTGACCGAAAGAGAGAGGCGCGTGTGGAGTGTGGACGATGGAGAGCGCGCAAGCTCGGCCTGCCGCGGAGACCGATTCCGTTCACGCTTTGCACGACAGCGTAGGCTTGGCTGTAGTACGCCTGTGCCTGCCGGCTGCGGCGCAGTACCCATCGCAGTCGCTGCATGGCTGGTGGTGTACGCGCATCGCCACGCCGATGCGTACGTCCCCGTTTTCCTTTCCTCGAACGAACACGGACCCGTGCCGTGCACTGCTGCTCCTGCTTCTGCCGCCTGCGTCAATGTGTAATTAGGCTCGCCGATTCGCAGTTATGGCTCGCGAGGCCACCAATTGTCATCTCTCCGACTCTCGCCGAGAAAAAGAAAAGGGAGAAGACGTCACCAGGGGATGATATGGCCCACAGTGCACAGTGCTTGAGCTTGAGCACACCTTGCACTTGCGTGTATCAACACCCCCTGCCTACCACCACGGCACCACCCCATCCATCCATCCATCCATCTTTGGTAAGGGTGGGCCACGCCCAGCTCACATCTTCCCAACAAACCTTTCTTCCGTTCTAGTAATACCCTCTCACTGCCACGTGGGCCCACCAACCTGCTTAATTAATGACTCCCCTCAGGCATTCATATCGCTCGACAGAAAATCATGAGGAGAAAAAACACATCCAGTCCAGCTGCAACCCACGCCACCACCTTTTTTTCCCCCCGAGTGAAGTCATCAACTCTTCTTCGCTAACCACCACAACGATCGCGAAGCTTGTCTCGGATTACCGCGAGTCCAGTGGTATCTGCACAGCCGGGGACCAGTTCCTCGCTCGGTCGCAGCTGGCTTTGTTTTTGTATTTTTTTCCTTTTTTGTTTATTGCAAGAGCGGCGGTGCCGTCGTCCGCCGCTTCTTTCCACCTGTTTTGCGTGCTCTCGGCTTCAAGAAACCGCCTCCGGCAGGCGCCTTCCCCTCTGCTCTTGCCCCTCTCTCTCTCTCTCTCCTTATTACTCAAGGAGCTTGCTCGGGCGTCCATTCCTCCGGCCGGGTTCGTTCTCGGGGCCGTGCCGGATACCGGTGCCGAAGCTTCAGGTTTTGGCGGAAACGACCGGAACGTCGCCGGCAAGAGGTACTTTCCTGTTCAACCTTCCGCCGAGTTCTCGGCTACTGGGTTTAATCCGCTGAGTTGCCGGAAACCTCTGTTGGGGAACTGGTTCTGATTGCCGGAGTAATCTGTTGGATTTCCAGGTCCTGTATGCTAGCGGGAGAAGGTTCTGAGGATTCCGCACCCAGCTGGGGGCGCAGATCGAGTTCTCGGTGAACGATTTCGCCTGTGGCTACGAGTGCTGGTGGTCAGAGCTTGTCTTAAGCCTGGCAAACAAGGTTTCCACAAGCCCTGTCTTACTGGAATTACGGTTCCTCCTCCTGCTCCCCTGCTGCGAAATTGAGTTCCTTCGCACCTTTGCTTCTCTCCGGTTTATCTTGTCCGTACAGTCTGGAAAGCAGCCTCAGCTTTTGGTGCTCGGCTCATTCCCAGTAGATTCCTGTTTCTTGCTAGCCGACCTACATCTTCGTGTTATCTATGCCCCTTCCGTTGTTCTTCTAGCCCAATCTGCAATTCTGCATTAGGAATTGTCATGGAGACTAGAACTGTTAAGCTGAAATTAGTTCTGGGCCTTTCTGTGGCCGTCTGGATTCTTGGCACCTGCAATGCCGATTTCACCCCTGCAGACAATTACCTCATCAACTGCGGCTCCATGGCCGATGAAACTGTCGGCCGGAGGGTCTTCTCAGCTGACAATTCCGGGGAGACTATATTGACATCTGCTCAGAGCACGGTGGTAACAGCCTCGCTGAATTCAGTCTCGGGTTTGGAGAATGGTCATCTGTATCGGACTGCCCGGGTGTTTGCGGTGAAGTCATCCTACTCCTTTAACATCAGGAGGCAGGGCCGGCATTTCGTTCGGCTTCACTTCTTACCTTTCAGGTACGACGGCCATGATCTTGCCGGGGCAAACTTCAAGGTGTCGACGCAGGATGTCGTGCTCCTCAACAATTTCACTGCACCCAGTAATTCCACTCCGGTGGTCATGGAGTACTCTCTAAATATTACCAGGGACATGCTCATCCTAACATTCGTGCCTCTTGGGAACAGCACGCCCTTTGTCAATGCCATTGAGGTCATATCGGTTCCTGACAATCTAATAACTGACTCGGCGCAAACTTTGGAACCCGTTGGTCAGTATCTTGGCTTGTCAGTGCAACCAATGCAGACATTTCACCGTGTCAATGTGGGGGAGCCAAGGTGACTGCTGACAATGACACGCTGTGGCGAACATGGCTTACTGATCAGAGTTTTCTCCTTAATTCTGCGGTGACTCAAGCTGTCGATTTTTCAGGAAAGCTGAATTATCAAAGTAGTGCAGCAAGCCAGGAGGCTGCACCTGACAGTGTCTACAGAACTGCAAGGCGGTTGATTGCACAGAACAGCACCAGCTCTTTGTCCAATATGACATGGCAATTCAATGTTGACGGTCAGTCAAGCTATCTCATCCGGTTCCATTTCTGTGACATAGTGAGCAAGGCTGCGAATCAGCTCCTCTTTGATGTTTATGTGGATAACTTGTCAGCGTCAAGTAATCTTGATCTCTCCACAAAGGGTTTTGGTGGTACCTTGGCTGTTCCATATTTCATGGATATTGTCTTGGAATCAAGTGATCCGTCTGGCAGGCTCAACGTCAGTATTAGACCTTCCAACTTAACTATTGTGTCACCAGATGGAATCCTGAATGGGCTAGAGATCATGAAAATGAACATTAGTACAGGGTCTGTTGAAATTCTGGCACCTCCGTCAGGAGCAAAGCGACACTTGGCTGTTATATTGGGACCTGTTCTCGGAGGTATTGCTGCTATCCTCATCGCTACTGTTCTCTGTATCTTATGCAGAAGAAAGAAGAAGTCACAACTACCTACAAGTCGGCCCTCAAATTCTTGGACACCCCTGAATGGTCTGAGCTTCCTTACCACAGGTAGTCGAACCACCAGCAGGACAACTCTTACATCTGGAACAGCTAGTGACACCAGCTACCGGATTCCTTTTGTTATGCTGCACGATGCAACAAATCATTTTGATGAGCAAATGGTCATTGGAATTGGAGGCTTTGGGAAGGTCTACAAAGCAGTGATGCAGGATGGCAGCAAAGTTGCAGTAAAGCGGGGCAACCAGAAGTCTCACCAAGGCTTGAGGGAATTCCGGACAGAGATTGAGCTGCTATCTGGTCTGCGGCATCGTCATCTTGTGTCGCTCATTGGTTACTGTGATGAACACAATGAGATGATTTTGGTGTACGAGTACATGGAAAAAGGCACTCTGAAGAGCCATCTATATGGCGGTGATGTGCCTCCACTCAGTTGGAAGAAAAGGCTAGAAATCTGCATAGGAGCAGCAAGAGGGCTCCACTATCTTCACACAGGCTTTGCAAAATCAATCATACACCGCGATGTCAAGTCAGCAAACATACTCCTTGACGACAATCTCCTGGCCAAGGTTTCTGATTTTGGCCTCTCGAAGGTTGGGCCTGAATTTGATCAGACACATGTTAGTACAGCAGTGAAAGGTAGCTTTGGGTATCTTGATCCTGAGTACTTCCGGAGACAGAAGCTGACTGATAAGTCAGACGTATACTCATTTGGCGTCGTGTTGCTGGAGGTTATCTGTGCAAGGCCAGTTATCGACCCCACTCTTCCAAGAGAAATGATTAACCTTGCGGAGTGGGCTATCAAGTGGCAAAAGAGAGGAGAGCTTGAGCACATCGTCGACCAACGGATTGCTGGGACAATCAGGCCTGAAGCGCTAAGGAAGTTTGGCGAGACCGTTGAGAAATGCCTTGCAGAGTATGGTGTTGAACGTCCCACCATGGGTGATGTGCTATGGAACTTGGAGTTTGTGTTGCAGCTACAGGAGGCAGGCCCGGACATCTCCAATATTGATAGCATGAACCAGATAACAGAGCTACCTTCAAATGCCAAGAGAGTAAGCTCCCTGGAGATCAGCACTGCAGATGAAAGCTGCACAAATGTTGACTACACTGACATGTCAACGAGCAACGCCTTCTCACAGCTCATCAATGCTGAGGGGAGGTGAACAGGATCGAATCGTTCTCTGAGGGGTCACTGCAAACGCTTGAAAAGAGCATTTGCCCTCATACATATGACAAGTTCAGGATAGCATTTGAAGTTCTGCACACCTCCTGTAATTACATGCATTCTTGAAAGAATTGATAGTTTTTTTTTGTGGAACTTTAGTGCTTATTGAATTGAAAAAGGTTTTACCCTTGAATTGTTGAGATGATTCCGCAATATACTTAGCAGCATACACTGATGGGTGAAATACAGTAGTGCCGAGCATGTACATACGCTTATGAGGATGCAGGTGAAGTTGTTTTTTTTTGTGAACTCTAATTTTTAGTCAATTGAAAGTTTCCAATCCAGGACTATCACCACTAAATCGAAATCGGATGGTTTACAATAAACTACTCTTTCTTATAGTCCATACATTAATAGATTTTTTTTCCTCGTATCTGCATGGTATATAACCTTAACAAATAACAATGGATTAAAAAGAAGGATAGATAATTTTTTTAAAAATGGAAATAGCACAAGAATTCCTCTCTCAGATTCCAATTTACCACCCTGCGAATCGTTAGTTTGTCGAGTCCCGAGGCGTTACACCTCTGATTTGTCGATTTCAATGAAATACTGAAGCTTGTTAATATATTCTTTTTGTCATGTTTCCTTTTCTATTTCTTTTGTCCTTGAGTTTTAGTTTTATCCCATCTTGCTTAGTACAAAATGATTTGTTGTTGTTGTACTGAAGCTTGTTAATAAGGTAGTAGGTTGATAAACAAAACAGGTGAGCCTTCTCTACTCAATTTGATATCATAGTAGTGCATGCGCTACTATTCAACCACAATAACTACAAAAACAATGCAAAAATAGGTTGAGAAAGCATGGTGACTTTTTCGTGACATTGCAAAAAATTTACCCGTCAATCCTGAGAATGCTAATCAGTTCAGCAATACTCTCCAAATTAACTCATGCCGTCCAATCCTTTATCTCCAAGCAACACCATGAGAAGATCACAAAAGGCTGATAATGTGCACATTTCATAATCACGATCGACATTGTACTGAACAATGTAGCATGCACCTCAAGGCCTCAGCACAGTCAATAACGATCAGGAGAGCTTTGAGAATCTTCACAGAAGTTACACGATAACCATGAATGTTGCTCGACATGATGGATATCCTCGGCATAGCCAGCATTCAGGAGAGCACTCTCAGAACATAGAATCCCATGTTTCCATTTCAGGGCGATCTCATGCCACAACATAACCAACATTCAGGTTCATGTTTTCAGAATTCACAGCCCAGGTTTCCAATTTAGGGCAATATGAGCTTTCCGAGGCGCAACATGTGCCGGCACCAGGCAGCACTTCAATAGTTGGGGCTAAGGCTCCTACGTCTGTCACCTTGCCTGGGGCTCCCACCAGGGTATGAACCGTTGTGTTCAGCTCGCACCCTTGGCGAGGGGCTCCTGGGCCTGTCGTTGTAGCTTCTTGGCAGTTCCTTGTGACCAGCACCGTGATTATCCTTGCTTGGAGATAACGACAGACTGATGATGAAAAAACACAAGGAAAGCACTGATTATTTGAGGGGAAATAATGTGTCATAAGCGTGACATAACAATTCTGACAGTGCTGCTCCTTGACCATATGCAACTAGGATACACATGAAACTCACAACTATCTTTATTGGTATTGAGCCTGTTAGTATGATTCTCACTACACATAGCTTCAATTCATCCTATATGCACAGCTGCAAATACAATCACAACATTGTAATGAAATCAAGTTCAAATGACATACCCATAACTCTTACTGCGACTCCTGCCATAATTCCTGCTTCGCTCCTTTCCACGACGAGGAGATGGAGACCTTGAGTAGCTTCTTCCTCGCCTGTATTTGTAAAAGTAGCGGATAAAATGAATGCTTAAAAGTAAGCACACATGAAAGGTCACTGAAGGATTTTCAGAAAATACTTGGGATCCTTTGGGTTCTGGCAGTTTTTTCCAATGTGACCATTTTCTCCACAGCGATAGCACCTATTTTTCCAGTCACCAGCTTCACAGTCACGAGCCCAGTGCCCATCTACCCCACAGTTGAAGCAGGGACCAGAACCAGGAGGGTGCCCTCTTCCCGTATATTCTCGCCGACCTCCTGGACCACGAGGGACCTACCAAAATTAACACAAACACGTCAATTTGGACAAGAGAGCAGCAACAGAAGGAGTAGATAATAAAGCAGAGCAACCAACAACAATAACAGCGAATCAACACTATCATCATGGACAGTGCTTAAGCAAAGCTCTAGTGTAGAAACACAAAGAAAAGTAGTGCATATGTGGGGAAGTGTCAAAGGTACTTTAGAACTGTGATAAACAATAAAGGTTTACCCCTCTTGCAAACTCAACAATGATGCGGCTCCCATCAAAATTACGGCCATCAAGGTCACGCCTAGCATCATCTGCATCCAGGGCATCGCTAAACTCCTGCAATAATCCAGTTTCCAGTGAACCAAAACATAGGGCTGGCTTAAGTGTGCATATTTCAATGAAGCACCAATAGTTGCATATAAAAAATGAAGTAGCAAATATGAACATTCCAGAAGTACAAATTGCAAATAAAAAGAGTGGAGTTTTTCTTACCACAAAGCCAAAGTCTCTCTTCAGATCCACATGCTTTACTCTGGGGAAATGGTTCAACAGAAATAATAGCGCTATCAAGACTCCATTAATGGAAATGCATCACCGACTGGTGATCAAATTAAACTCCACTTTGCCATAATTGTAATTTGCAAAAAACTAGCTAACAAATTTTGCAAGATAATCACCAAAATGCATTGAACTTTGGAGGAACAAACACAGATTCCACCAATTGTCACCAATGTAGGGTGACAAACCTCAAAACCTTCAACAAGATTATCCAAGTTAAAAGGCTTAAGAGGCAGTGGGCATGTGATGGGTGGATTGGCAATAGAAAAGGGAAGCAAAAAGGCTAAGAAACCTGCATGGTCAGACAGCCCAAGCAATGTAGCAGCATTAACCAATCGCAGCAACAGATAGCATTACATAAGTTTCAAAACAGCAGAAACATCCGGGAAAGAAAACCTTGAGCATTTGGTGCGCACTTGGCAAAAAAGAGAAAGCAGAGCGCAACCGGACTTCCTTTATAAGCTTCTTATGATAATTAACATCATGTCACAACCAATATAGTAAATTAAAACGTACATGACAAATAAGGGACAGAAATCCATCTAACCATGATTATTCATTAGCCTCTGAAGCTCCATACTATTGAGTTGATGAAAATAATAAGAAAAAAGAATTTCTATAAACAACGACAAGTCATGGAACATAAGAAACCAAATTGCGAAGAACTGATGTAGAGCCTACAATAACATATTTATCTAACGGGAAACTAAAAAGAGCAAATCAATAGGACTGAAATTAATTATACTATGTAACACTGGTGCACAAGCAGTTATAACTAGGGCTACATCAGTTCTGACAAGCCCCCCCCCCCACAAACACAAAAACTGCACATTGCAAGTCATAAAACAAACAGCAGAAAAATTGTTTCAAAGCATGTACTATAAATTTATAATAATGTACCAGTCTTACTTTTAGGGGAGCCTTAACATTTACAAGTTAGGGAACTATATAGAAAAATTACAGTTCATGGGGATCCCCTTTAGATATAGCAGGTCCATAAAACAAGCTAAATCAAGTGGTTCGTTACATCAGGAGACTCCTCATGAGTACAAAAACCTTAAATTCGGGTCCAATTTACTCACCTCCCATATTTGCTGAAAAGGTCCTCAAGATCTTCTTTCCGGGTACGGGAAGAAAGCTGTCCCACGTACAACTTAGTGTTTCTGCCATGACGATCAGAACGATCATATCGATCATAGCGGTCATCATAGCGATAGCTGTCGTCAGTATCGATCGTAGCGGTCATCGTACCGACCATAGCGGTCCTCGTACCGATCGTAGCGGTCGTCATACCGATCATAGCGATCATCATATCGAGACATTTTGCACTGCAAGAAAAAATATTTAGGATATAAGAATTACACAGTAAGCAGTGCAACAAACAACTAAACTTGCATAAATTTGGTGTGCTTGAAGATCATCCCGTCAATTAATTAATCTACCTGTCCCTGATCATGTCATTTCTATGGAAGTTGGAGTGAAATTGAAAGAAAATGAAAATGTTCTTCTATTTTGTTACCCACCATTTTACCAATTCACCAACCAAATACTACTTTTTTTTTTACCCACCACTTTACCAATTCATCTACCAAATACTGATGCGCAACACAAAATAAGTTCTGAAGTTTGTGGCAAGCTGTGCCACAGCACACTAAAACATGAAAATTTTGTCATAAAACACAGGAGAACACCCCAACTGTTTTCATTCAGATGATTTCTGAAAGACGGGCAAATGCAGACCGCGATCTACAACTAGCGAAGCGTGATTCAAGGGCCAGCATTTTACTAGCCAAGCTGCACAGTAATCCTAAGGAAAATAAATAAACAATCTAATCGGCACCCTAACAGTAGAATGCGTTCCCCTATTACGCGTTCGAGGCTCCTTACGAGGCACAAAATCCACGCTGATGCTACCAACTACCATTATCTCGGCGAAGGAAAATTTCGAAACAGAATTGCAATGAAGATTCCGAGAAACGAACAATCAGAGACAATAAAAATCGGGAAGGCGAGAATGCTCGGCAAACGGGGAACGAATCCGCGCAGCCACCCCGCTGCACCAATAGGTTAAGGCGCGGCGGGCGGGAGACGCGAACGAGGAATCGATACGGGAGGAACATTCCAGTCACGGGCGCGCGGCAGCGAGGGCACGTACCTGAACCGGCGAGCGGCGGCTTCGCGAGAACCCTAGCCGGCGAGGAGGAGGACTGGAGGAGGCCGCGGCGGCGAGGCGAAGGACGAGACCGAAGCGGGTGCGTGCCGAGGTTTATACGACGGCCAGCTGGGTCCAGCGCATTTGGACGGTGTAGATGGAATCGACGCGGATGCTTGGGATGGTGCCGCGTGGCCGTGTGGGGCCTGTTGCTTTGCGCGTTTTGCTGGTAGGGCTGTTGGTCTGGTCGCTGAGACGCTGACGTACAGGACCCTGTTTGACTTTGACATGGGCCGGTATCGGTGAGAGAATATTTGCTACGCTCTGTAATGCTTTTCTTTTTTGTTTCATTTGCCTTTGAGAAATTTATTATTATTATTATTATTATTACAGATGAAATACTATGTACACCTGAACAGGAGTTAAGATCAAAACATAATAAGAAAACTTTAATGTGGAAACACGGCCTTTTAATTAGCTCAATTTCATGCAACTCAACTCGCCAAATCTTCTTTCTATGGTGTCACGATCTTCCTTGGTTGTCCTTTTTTATAATTGTGATAAGGTAGAATATTGATGTCGTGTTATATAAGCTAGACTATATTGTGATAACAAGATTTGTATTGTTATTTATTTTATATTAGGAAGGATTATATGTAGTAGTATGTAGATAGACTATAAAATAATAATTTTTTTTGCAAATCTTGTAGTGGGTGACTTGGATTGAATTTTTTAAAACTTTTAATCGACTCAAATTAGCATGTTATAAAGTGAATACTTTATCAATATATTAAGAAGGCAGAATAGCCAAATTGATCCTTGATCTTTGGTCAGATGCTCAATTTCATCCTTGAACTATGAAAGAGGTCAATCTAGTCCTTGAACTTTGATTTTGAGCCTAAATTCATCCCTGATCCAAGGTGGCACTCCATGTGAATGATTAGCCTTGATTAATCATAAAAAAATGAAAGTGTATGTGCTGTTTTTCGTTTTCAAAATTTAGGGGCAAATAAGGGATGTTGACCTAAAGGGTATTATTGTCTACAAGGGAAAAGATAACAGCAAGAAACTGTAAAAAGGGAAATAAGGGATAGAAAGTTAAAATCCGGGTATGAGAGGGAAGTCGACTTTGTCGGAGACAAATATGGGATAAGTTCTCGAGAATAGGGGATATAAGTAATTTGCTCATCAATCTATAGCCACAATTAGGGATGAAACCAATTAAAAATATCTAAACTAGAAAAATTAAAATGACAAAAAAAATAAGATGGAAAATAAGGAGATTCGAAAACAAACAACTGGGAAAGTGTGAAGACACTGTGCAAAGGCCTCTAGTGGGCCCCACAAAAAAGGCCGAAATTTTTCAGGTGGCAATGCTCCGCGATAGAGTTTCCTTGCTAGTACCCTTTCTTCCCCTTTCTCTTTCAGATTGGCGCGGGAGGGAAGGGCCTCAATCAGCGTAAGCCCGAAGCCACCTCGTGGCGCCATTCAATCTCATCTCAGCTCAGCTACGAATTCGATTGGAAATCAAATCTTTACCGCCTTCAATCAACGCTTACAAATCTGGAAGGTCCAGTTAGACCTAGCTGTCGCCACAATTCCCTCTCGCCTGCGCACGGGAAGAACTCCCTCGCCCGCATCTTCCTCCCCCTTCTCCATGCGCGCAAGATCCGATCTGTCTCGGCTCATGGCGGCGGCGGTGGCATCCCGCAAGCGTCCGACGCCCGAGGAAGCGTCGTTCCCCGGCTGCGGCGTCCTCCCGCAAGCATCCGGTGCCCGAGGAAGCTCGTCTCCTGGTGGCGGCTGCCAAGAAGAGGGCGTGCTATAACTTCAGCAAGATCGCCGACTACTAGCTGCTCGATTCGATCGGCGGGGGCACCTTCGGCGTGGTGATGCGGGGGCGGCACCGCCGCATGGGCGAGAAGGTCGCCATCAAGTGGATCCGCACCACCAACACCGGCGTGCACGACCTCAAGGCCGTCGTCCGCGAGGGCGGCTGCCTCGGCAAGTGCCGCGGCCATCCGTACATCGTGCAGATCAAAGATGTTGCTTCCGACGAAGCCACCGACGACCTCTGCCTGATCATGGAGTTCGTCGGCACCTGCCTCCGCGACTGGCTCACGCGGCCCATCCCTGAGTGCGCCGGACGCGGATTCATGCGCTAGCTCCTCAGCGAGGCGGCGTGGATGCACGCCGCGTCGATGATTCACCGCAACATCAAGCCCGAGAACATTCACGTTGGCGGCCTAGGTGACATGCTCAAGATGAATTTCGGGTGCGCGACGCCGGCCAACCTGCCCGAGTCGCCCTACCCGGAGTCACGCGTGGGCACTCTGCAGTACTCCTCGCGGAGCAGCTGTTGGACGACCGGTGCTACGGCACGGCCGCAGACATATGGGCATTGGGTTGCGTCATGGCCGAGCTCCTCATCGGCGCGCCCCTGTTTGCGGCGGAGACAGAGGAGCGCATGCTCACGCAGATCAAGGAGGGAGAAGGGGGCGCTCGAGCACCTGTGGTTCACGGAGGAGGCCGCGGAGTCCCCTGCTGCCGCAAAAATCAGAGTTTCCTGGCTTTGTGCCACTCTTCTCAGCAGCATAGGACACCAGGCGCTGAGGATTGTAGACAGACAGCGGCGACCAAATTGGTTGCATCTCAGCAGGCATTCCTTGATTATTATAGCTTCATTGCCAAGATGCAATGGGTTGTAATTGTAATCTAAACCCTAATTATTTTATACATTCTAGTTGTCCATATGTCATCTGCTCGAAAAGAAATAGACATGGATTCGAACCCTGCCGTTCTGTCAAAGTGCAAACATGTAATGAAAATTTATGTTCATTTTCATGTATGTTTTTGTCCGTGAATACTGTTATTGAAATAGAGAACTGTGACACAATCTGACATTTCGTATTTATTCAAATGAGATAAGTCGAGAAATCCGTGTATGGAATATTGGAATGCAAGTTTTCTAGCAGGACTGATTAGAACCAAAAGTTTCACTTTGCTCTTGTTGATTTTACTGAAAATGCATATATTGGAAACTGATCTGATAGCACAGGATGACGAGTACGGTTCTTTTGTGTGGACGATAGCTGATAAAAGGGTGCTCGTGGTACTGGTGGACCTAGGGTGTGTTTGGTTCACCGTCAACCTGTCACACCACAGCTGTGGCTGCCACCATGGTTCAAAATCCCGGTGGAAACCGGGATTCCGGATTTCCGGTGTGAACCGGGATACTGGGAAGTACGGGATCCCGATTCCGAGCCGTGGTTTTGTACCAATCCGGAATCCCGGCCGGGAAGTCCGGGATCTCGGTTCGGTTTCGCCGGGAAAAAATCCCAGACTCGTAGCGAGATTTCAATCCATGGCTGCCACCAAGTAAATGGCCACTGCTTGGTTAGTGAATAAGGTAAGACTGCCATACTTTTTTACAGCTAAAATCCGGCTGCAGGTGTGGCGCCGATTTTTACCGCCACACTTTCTGGCGTGGTAAAGTGCGGCTGGGAGCCAAGCAACCCCGTAATATTTTGTGAGCTTCGACAGATCGTGACAGGAATTCAAAGATCTAGAGTCCTACTGAACGGGACACAATTGTTCCTCATGAACAATGGTTTCCCCCGGCAAAGAAGAACATAGGTTTCCTTACTGGTTCCTGCGGGGCCACAGATGAAGAAAAGAATGCGGAAACTTGTGTTTCATCGTGGCAGGATGTATTAATCCCTGTGTGCTACCATATCGTCGACAAAATTTCATGCTCTGACTGCACATATGAATATTTTTTATTGGTAACCGCCTATCTCCTCATACAAACTGAAAACATGTAGTCCATCCTAAGGCGTGTAAAAAGTGAAACCCAGTAACGAGAAAGGAAATGCGTTGCAGAACTGTTGCCAGTTGCCACACCGTGAACACGAGTGCCTCGAGCTAGAGCATGTCCCTTAGAGCAGCTCCAACACTCTCCCAATCAATATGCCTCTCAATACTAAAAAAATATCATATTGGGAGTGAGAGGTGCTCTAATAGTCTCTCGATATGGCTCCCGATATTCAGCCCTATCCTCCCAATAGATTGGGAGTCTCTATCCTCCTCCCAATAGTTGGGTCTCACATAAAAGTGATATTTTTGATATTTTTAGAAAGTCATACAAAAATAGTGGCACATCCATAAATCACGTGATAAATTTCTAGGTTGGTATCAACGAAAGGATTCATGTATGTGTTTTATTCATATATACAACATGTTATATTAAAAATTAATTTGAAATTTGAAATTTTAATAAATGCTGAATTATTTGCAGTTGAGATATAATTGTTTTAATTATTATTAAATAAAGTTAACAATTTGATAATGTTAATGTATGAGAAAGAAAAGGAGAAAATAAAATTGAAGAAATTATTAGGAGTGAGGTATTGGAAAACTGCTGAAGCACTCACTCCTAAAATTTTGGAAACGAGTATTAGGAGCCTCCCAATTCTAATATAGTGGGAGTGGATTATTGGGAGACTCGTTGGAGATGCTCTTAGCATTGAGATTGTCGCAGCATGCTTCTCTTGCAGGTGAAATTTTGGTAAAATTGGGTTAGATACTGCTTGGAATTAATACACTTTCTCGAGTTTAGATGGCGACCAAATTTATTGGAATGACTAGCTGCCACATTCTTAAAAATGACAAGTACTAAATACAAACATCCACTACTACAAAAAACACTATGTAGTGGCGGGCGCTATTTTGACCATAGTAGCGGTCACTTGAGGCGTCGCCGCTACGTTACGCTACGGAGCAAGGATCATGACTACGTTTCGGAAATAGTAGCGGACACCGGAGCCCGCAACTATGGTGCGAAAGGCACACTACTGTTTTTTGTAGCAGAACACACTCGTGAGGCCTGCACCTATGGCCTAAAGGCCATTTTTACCTACGAGCCCGATAAAGGGTCCACCATAACCAACCACAACCTCTTATAAATAAGTGGTGCTGGGCGCGGCAGTGCAACTCACTTGCACGCCACACCGCCACCTCTAGCCGAGGTTAGGGTGACCGCAACCCTCTCATACCGAGAGATAGAAGGGAACAAGATACAAACACACATGTTCATATTTGAGGCTATGTGGTTGCATTAGGAGGGATTCAGAGTAATGGTAAAGACAAAGATACCAGCAAGAGAAAACAGAGAGATTCAAGACTATTGGAAACTGTTGAAAACAGAGATAAGGAAAGCTTGCAAGGGATTGGGAGCAAATCTAAGAGGAGAAATGAAGAGGAAAAAGTCTAAGCTAAAAGATGAGATTCAGAAATTAGACAAGAAAGCTGAGATTGAAAAACTAAAAGAAGAAGAATGGAAAAAAGGGGTATCAAATGGAAGAGGAACTAGAAAGGATATATGCAGATGAAGAGCTAATATGTGGCAAAAAAGAAGTGGAGAACAATGACTATTGAAAGGAGATGCAAACAATTGATATTTCCATAGCATTGCAAATGGCAAGAAAAAGAAGATGTAGGATAGAAAGTCTGGAAGTTGGAGATAAAATAATATCAGATCAAAAGGAGCTACAGGACCACATTGAACAATACTACAAAATGCTATTTGGTAGAGAAAACATAAATGAGATAGAGTTAGATGCTAGAATATGGCAAGAGAGTGGACACTTAGGAGAAAATGAGAAAGAGTTATTGACAACACATTTCACTACAGAAGACGTAGAGGTAGCACTAAAAGAGATGAAGAACAACAAAGCACGGAGGCTAATGGGCTTTCAGTGGAGTTCTACAAAGCCTTCGGCCAAAACTAGAAGATAGTATAATAAAGATGTTTCATAAACTTCATATAGGTGAACTGAACTTAAGTAGGTTAAAGATGTTTCATAAACTTCATATAGGTGAACTGAACTTAAGTAGGTTAAATTATGGACTTATTTCAATGATTCCGAAAACAAAAGAAGCAAACAACATAAAGCAGTATAGACCAATATGCTTGTTGGGTGTTGACTATAAGCTGTTCACAAAGGTATTGGCAAGGAGGTTAACAGCAGTGGCAAATACTGTAATCACAAAAAATCAGACAACCTTCATACCAGGAAGGAACATACTCGATGGAACATTAATTCTGCATGAGACCTTACATGAGCTTAGAGTCGGAAAATAGAAATGTGTAATCATGAAATTGGATTTGGAAAAAGCATGTGACAAGGTACAATGGAGTTTCTTGGAAGAGGTATTGGAAAAAAGGCTTCCCTGAAATATGGACCAAATGGATGATGCAAGTGGTACAAAATGGAAAAGTGGGAATAAATATAAATAGCACCCCAGGCAACTACTTCAGAACCCAAAAAGGGTTGAGAGAAGGGGATCCATTATCCCCCTTGCTCTTCAATTTAGTAGGAGATGTCCTTGATGCCATCTTCAATAAAGCTAGAGATTGTGGATACATCACAGGACTCATACCACATGGTGGATTGACACATCTACAATATGTTGATGACACCATAATTCCTATAGAGTTAGGTGAGGAGGTAATTGCAAACACAAAATTCTTGCAATACTTCTTTGAGAGTATGTGTGGGCTAAAAATAAATTATCATAAAAGTGAAGTGTTTGTAGTAGGGGTCGAGGAGGAAGAAAGGAGGAGTAGCAGACTTACTCAACTGCCAAGAGGGACAGTTCCCAATAAAATATTTGGGAGTGCCAATTAGCAACACCCCAATTCACAGGGAAGATCTAAGATATGTAAATGTGAAAGTGCAAAAGAGACTATCAGGATGACATAGTCAATGGCTATCATTAACTGTGAAATCGATTCTAATAGAAAAAAAGTTTGAGCTCGCGGTACCAAACTATTCAATGGGTATCTACAACTTGCATGAAGGGATTCATCACAAGATGGATACTGACAGAGCAGATTTCTTCTGGTATGGACCTGATAATAAGAAGAAAAAAATTATATGATCAATTGGAAAGCAATGGCAACACCAAAAGAGTTCGAAGAATGGGATTAACAGAAACTAGGACAATGAATGCGTGCTTGTTAACTAAGTGGATTTTCAAATTAGAGAATGAGGAGAAGAGTTTATGATGCGATTTGCTAAGAGCTAAGTACTTAAAGGAAGGGAGTTTTTTTGACAGTAGAACAACCGGGACATCAAGTTCTGGAGAGGACTACATGCAGTCAAGGAACATTTCAAAAGAGGTGCAAAATAAGTCATGGGTAATGGGGGAAGAATCTGGTTGGATGGACGCGATAGTGAAGTAACACTAAAAATTAGACTGCACAACATGTTCATAATTTGCAGAAACCCCAACCAATTACTCTGCCAAGTGGTCAAAAATGATATTCTAGAGATAGACTTTAGGAGGAATTTTTGAGATAAAGAAATGTAAGAATGGGAACAACTAATAGAGATAGTTGAGAGGATTGACTTAAAAAATGAGTCGGATAGAGTTATTTGGGTACTTGAAAAAACTGGGTAGTTCTCCACATCATCACTATATAAAAATATTTTGGACCGAGGAGTTAGAGATAGAAAGGCAATGTTGACCTAGAAAGCCAAAATACCTCTAAAAATCAGAATTTTTCTATGGCAGGTGAAGAAAGAGAGAATAAAATCGGCAGGTCAATTAGAAAGGAAAAATTGGAACAGAGATACTAAATGTAAATTATGCGGGAAAAATAGGAGGCAAAACATATAATTTTTGAATGCACAATTGTTCTTTATAAATGGGTTGTGATTAGTGATATTATGAATTGGAATAGGATACCAAATAATCTTTAATTTGGCAATTGAAAATAGAGATATAGGATACAACAACATGATGATCAAAATACTTGGCAGTAGCTTGGGCTCTATGGCTAACCAGAAACGAGCTAGTTTTTGAAAATAAAGTGACTTATTCAGAGGTAATGATTACTCATAAACTAACATCTTTTTTACAGAGATGGAGTGCTCTTAGCTCAGGAGAAGAGAAGGGAAAGACCCTGGATATGGTGAAAGAGATTAGAAAAAGGACGACACAACCAAAAGGGAAGCAAGAGCTTGTGGCCCAGGCAATACGGATTGGATAGTTTTTTTTTGTGTGATGTTTCTCTGCTTTTGCAAACTACGGGATGTCTTGTAACATCAAAACATGATGGTTTCTGTAATAGATGTTAAGTAAACTTGCTAGTGGAAAAGTAATAGAGGAAAAGCAAACTATGAGATGTCTTCTAACATCAAAACATGATGGTTTCTGTAATAGATGTTAAGTAAACTTGCTAGTGGAAAGGTAATAGAGGTCTAGGTGAGAAAAATCTCTGAAGTTGGTGCGTCTTTGTAAGCTAGAAACCCCAGCAGAATGTTACCATGCTTTCAGCAAAGCAGGGCTACGACCTTTCTCTAAAAAAAAGATTGTGGATACAAATTAATGTTGAAATTATGTGGACCTCATTGAGAACATAGAAAAAAATTAAGGGCCACACAACATGTCATTCAATGGATAGTGTAGAGGAAGCTAGATAAATTTATAATTAAAAAAGTACATGGGAGTCACAATTTCCATTTCTTTCGATTATGTGGAACCACCACAATGGAATAATTGAGCCTATTCTTGCTTTTCAAAAAAAATTAAATTTTGAATGTAACTCATGCAAAATTTTACAATACCATGTGATAACGTGAATGCATTGTTACAATTTTATAACAAGATCGGATAGACAAATATGACGGCCTTAGATTTTCAGCTGGTGGTAATGTGAATGCATGGTTACAATTTGATAACAACACTGGAAATGACGGCCGTAGCTTTTAAGTTGGTGGCGAAAACGTTTCTTATAGATGCATGCGAGTAGTTGTCACTTCAGATTTAAATTTCTCATGGATGCTAAAAATAAAGTGATATATGCTATTCTTCAAGGAAAATATGGAAATATCTAGTCATGGATATTTCACTTGATAGGAAATGCCTTGAATATCATGAGTACACAAGGAAAATATGGAAATATCTAGTCCCCATTCGACTTTTAGAAGAATGTATTTGAATGATAATTATTTGACATCATTTCTTATAGCGGCTTTGCAAGGTGTTAGAGGAGAAATAGAGATAAGCAAGATATAAAACTTACATACCTTCATTATGGATTGATGAGTGTTGTACCTAAACCTTAGTTACTTTTCTCTTGTTTCCGAACCTAATGTGATTAGATTGAAATATGATGTTTGATTTTGAAAGTGTTGAATCCCTTTTCTCATATAAACATTGCTGCACAACAAAACTACATAAATTCTTAGTTGTATATTTACTTGGACCATATTTTTTGGATTGAATTTAATTTATTGTAAGCTTCAATTTAACTTATGCATGTCTAGCTTATAATACGTGTTTTGTGTGCCTCCTTTGTTGAGGTCGATGCTTCTATCTCCAAGTCATTGGCACAAAAATAGATGTGTCTAGAGTGGAGCTCTAGTTCAAACTAGAATGAACTATTAGCCGTAATCTGTCCTAAATATGATCTGACTCGGTCCGTGTGCGTAGAATGAGTTTTTCTAGTAGATTAGTGAGAAGTGTGCGTGCGTAGCATGAGTCGTTTAATAGATTAGTGCATGCTTCTGTGTGTTTGTGTGTTATTAGTTGAGTTCGTGCTCAACCATGTGGAGTTTGGTCTCATGGGGCTACGACTTGTAGAAATCTCGGAATGGTGGGTTTGTGCAGAGGATCAAGTAGATCACGGCGAGAAAAGGTCGGGTCGTGAGGAGCTCATGTGTGGCGTGCGCGCGAGGGCCGCAAAGCAGTTGCTAGCTGTTAGGCTATAAAATGCATGTAATTTGAGTTGAGCCATTGAAATACCGAGACGAAAAAAGGCCCAGGTGTTTGTCGCTAGGGGACCTCCGTTGTCGGCGGGCATTCATCGTTCGACATATTCAATTGTCTCTCATTCTCTTGTGTTCTTGATTGTTCATCGATCAATGGCGTTTCCAACATGAACTAGTCTCAAAAGAGACGAGGATCTAGTTTTCTCTACCCCTTCCAACAAACTACGCCAAAACTTGTCTCCCCTTTCAAGCCATAAGGGCTAGCTTCTCTCTACCCCTTCCAATGACTTATGATTCATTTTGCTACAGATGCCTCTTTACTTCTTCTTATAAACTTGAAAAGACATATTTTTCTGATTGATAAAATCATGACAATTTATGCGATTGACACATATGATGTGTAGGATTTTCTGATTTTTGTCTTGACTCAAGTTTTTATTTCAAATTTGAATTATCAAATTTGAAATTTAAACTATTTCTCAGCTTTTTAAGAGGGATTCAAATTACTTTAGAAATCCTAAAATCTTGAAATTTTCCACAAAATCCTATTTTGGTACTTAGTAACATAATAAACATTTATTTGAGTAAACTCAGGTGATTTTTTTACATTTATGTTTTTTGCTCATATTTCGTCACATTTGACTTAAATGATTTAATCTAAACTTGAACTTGGAACATTAAACCAAGCACTTCTCGCTACTCCTAAAAATAAGTCGAACTTTGGCATCGACAATTCTAGTGTATAAAGAAAAGGAGCCTTCCATTCACATTCAGTCGCATATACAGTTATACACACAGCTACTACAGTCATCGTCAACCGTATCCGTCGTCTTAGTCACATAGGTTATCTTGAAGGTTGCTTAGCACTAGCAAGATCGTCCCCGTGACGAGTGGATCCACGCCGCACAGTCTCTGCAGGTGCGCCTGAACCGGCTGCGATGCGTCAGAGCCGAAGACATCGCCGACGAACCTGTACACCTCGGCGAAGCGCAGATCGTCCGGCGACAACGGGAGCTGGACCATCGTGTCGTCTCGCAACAAGCAGTCGGTGAACCAGGATCCTTCCTCGCCACTGCTGTTCGGCGCTGCCATGGAAGAACCGTCGTGGCCGGACCAGCGATCCGCTCCGGCCGCGGAGGCGGAGCCAGACGCCGGCCAGTCCACGCTCTGCGGCTGCGCGGCGGCAATCTCGGGCGCCACCCAGCTCGCCGTTGTGGCGTCGCTGAAGGAGGCGGCTGCGGCGGCGGCGGGAGGAGGACGTCGGCGCGGCGAGGGTGCGGCGGCGGCAGCGCGGCGGCGAAGCCGAGCTTGTGGGCCTTGAGGAAGTACTTCTGCGCGTGGCTGCGGATCTGCGTGGCCGTCTTGGTCCCCACGAACTGCGCGATCGTCTTCCAGTCGCGGCCGAACATGAGCAGCGAGCGGACGAACCGCTCGTGCTCCTCGGCGCTCCACTTCTCGCGCGGCCGGGAGATCTTGTACGGCTTCCGCGGCTTCTTCTTGATCCCCACTCATCATCGCCGGCGTAGCCATCGTGCTCCTCCTCGGTGTTATCGTCTTCTTAATCCGTCTCGTGGCTCTTGGCTCTCGAGTGTGTGAGAGAAACAGAGAGGAGATGTGCTGTGTCAGTGCGCCGCAGCTGCAGCGTCTAGTATATATATGTAGTGTGTGCAGCCGGCGAGCGAGCGGCAAGCCGAAACCGCGTTCGCCGCATCTCGCCCGACGAGATCGATCGAGCTGGTAACATGCGCGCAGCGTGCGTTCTCAACGTGCTGGATTAGGCGCACACGCGCGTATTCGCGACTGCGGCACGAGTTAGGCGTGCACCCCGGCCTTCCTTCTCTCTCAGGCTTCTTCCGGGGTGTGTTTTATGCCCGATCCAGGAAGAGAGGTCAGGCACAAATTTGAATTCCGAGTCTAACTCATGCAAATTTTACAATATCATGTGATAATATGAATAATAGTTACACTACTAAAAAGATCGGATACAATAAAAATGATGGCCTGGGTTTTAATCTGGTGATGAAAATATTTCTTATGGATGCTCTTGTGGCTGCAAATGTAGATTTATTTTTCTCGTGGATGCTAAAAAAAATCATAATGCTATTCTTTAATCTTTAAGGTGAAAGATGGAAATTTCTAGTCGTGGATATTTCACTTGATAGGAATGGCTTGAGCACCATGAGAGCTCACAAATATCCGAGTACCCAAAATTTACTTGTTGAATAATGTACTTGAATGATAATCATTTGACATTATTTCTTATGGCGACTTTGTAAGGTGTTACAAGGGAAATAAAGATAAGCGAGATATCAAACTTACATACCTTCATTGTGGATTGAGTATTGTACCTAAACAATGATAACTAATTTTGTATTTGTACGGAATACTCCACCTTAATTCTACTTTAACCTAATAATGTTATTAGATTGAGATATGATTTTTGGTTTTGAAAGTGTTGAATCCATTTTCTCATGTAAAAAATTGCCACACAATAAAACTACATAAATTCTTGCTAGTATATTTACTTTGATTATATTGTTGGATTGAAATTACTTTATTGTAAGCTTCAAGTTAAATTATGACTAGCTTGTGTGCGTTCTTTTTAAGTTGCTGCTACTATCTCTTAAGTCATTCACACAAACTTGGAGACCCTCGAGATAGTCAGTGCGGCACCACTTTTACAGTCCACACACCGGGACTAGGAGCTTGATGAGGATGCTTTGCTCGCATTGGTTGTCCTCAACCTCTTCCGACCTCTTCGGTGTGGGGGAGGCAGCCGCGTAAGAACACGGAGGGCAGCCTTCCGGCGCGGCGCCGTGACTCGTCCATTGACTTGTTGGAGCATGCGCAACAGCCTACGACCCACCATGTGTGCCCTAGCCGTACCGTGAGTCAATCATCGGGAGCTGAGCCATACTGACGTAAAAGAGATAGAGAGGTAGGAACGAATGCGAATATAGTGGATTTGTCACACCAAAGATATTGAGGATCCTAACCTCTACACCGGGAGATAGACTAGTGGCACAAGGCCCGCGCACATGCCCAAGTCCATAGTGAAGGAGGAGATGCGGTGGGGTAGGTGTAGGGCTATGGCTTGCTCTAGCTAGGAAATTCATTTCATATTTATTTAGATATTAGAAAAGCTATAAACAATACTCTTTTATTTATTAGTAACTCTTATCTTCTCTTACTTAATAAATTCAGTGGAAAGTTCATATTGTGAAAATATTTAATTTTGTCATACCACCTTGAAGAGTCCAAACAACGTGTCAACTTGCCGAACAAGAGCAGCGGGTAGAGGAACCGCTCATGACCCTCGGTGCTCCACTTATCGCGCGGCCGAGAGATCGTGTAAGTCTTCCGCGCGTTCTTCTTACCACCTATGAACGCTGGCGTTGACTGCCATCATCTTCTTCTGTACTGAATGTGTGAGGTACAAAGACGAGACTGAGCAGAGCATGGCAAAGGGGATGAGTTTTTTTTTTTTTTTTTTTGATAACAGCAAAGGGGATGAGTTGATCTTGTCTTCTCGATGAGCATGTGTGACGTATGTGTGTTGTGCGCGGCTCGAGTGTGGCAAGTTGATCGAGACCGTGTTCGTCTCGCGTGCCGAAGAGCTGCGGCACGTGTGTGCGCGCGCGAGAGCCCGATGCAAGGCAGTCGAGCTGGTAACATGCGTACAACGTTCTCAACGTGCTGTGTATTAGGCACGCGCGCGTGCCACTGCCGCACGAGTTAGGCTAGGCGAGTGCACCAGCCTTTGGTTACAGCCTTCAGCTCTCATCTGGCTTTCTTTAGTTCCCGGGAAGTGTTGGTTGCATATTCTAGCATAATGTAATGTTATTGGATCAATGAAATCTGATATGCTCTCGAAAGTGTTAAATCATTTCCTCATAAATACTAACAACCAACAAAAAATACTTCTTGAACTTGCAATATATTTTTGAGAATTAATACCTTATTTGTCCCCAAACATAAGTTCTCATCTCTTATTTGTTCTTGATACCCAAAACTAAACACTGCATCTCTTATTTGCATACCCTGTTTGTTGAATTTGGTGTAGTTATTTAATTGAAAAAATATTGATCAAGTCATTGAATCTCGGAATAATGTGCAAAATATTTATTCTGAAATAAAAATATGAAAACTGAACAAATTGTGTGACGTCAAGGTAATCAGGGCTCAGGGGTATAACGGTGATTTTACCCCGCACTTAACACTGTCAGATGCTTCCACTAACGGAAAAGGACTAAAAGGGAAGGAAAATTGGATTCAGGACCAAATATGTATGTTTGATTGATTGATTTATTTACTTTTTTGTCAAGAAGAGAACCACAAAGTTTTAGAGGAACAGGAAAGGAATTTACCCTAAAAATAAAATAGAGCGAATGTTATTGGCTATCGCCGCCGGACAAGATGATACAATATTATTGAAAGTGCATCTAGGCCCTTCATTTTATTTTGGATGATTGATATCAATACAATTAAATTTGGACTAATGCTTTCATGAGAATGTGTGTAGTGAATATCCAAAGCACATGAAAGTGTAGCAAGCACAATAAAAAAGGGAGAAAAGAAATGTGAAAAGTAATAAAAGGAGAATTTAGAAAAGGCCCCTCTCAAAGCTTGTGCCTCGCTTTATTTCTTTGCTTTGAGTCATAGGGATGCCGTACTATAAAGAGGGATGCAAATCAAAAGTTTGGCAAAGAATGGAGATGCTCACAAACTCAAGAAATCCCCTTCAAACCCATTCTTTCCGAACCCATCGGAAGCTCCGGTATGGTACCGGAAGTTCCGGTAGGCTTACTGAGAGTTTTGCTCTCGGGAAAAGCCATACCGGAAGTTCCGGTCCTCGGTACCGGAAGTTCCGGTAGGCTTACAAAGAGTTTTGCTCTCGGGAAAAGCCATACCGGAAGTTTCGGTCCCCGGTACCGGAAGTTCCGGTAGGCTAACAGAGAGTTTTGCTCTCGGAAAAGCCATATCGAAGTTCCGGTAGGCTAACGGAGAGCTTTGGGCTCTCGGAATGCCATACCGGAAGTTCCGATACGGCACCGGAAGCTCCGGTGCGGTCCAGTTCTCCGGTCCTAAACCTAAGTACCGGAAGTTCCGGTACTCCACCGAAGTTCCGGTGCGGGCCAAAAATCCAGATCTAACCCTAATCCGAATCATACCGGAAGTTCCGATGTGCTATCGGAAGTTCCGGTGCGGGATTTTCAGACAGAGCCAACGGCTCTTTTTGGGCTGTGGTATATAAGCCACACCCCTCCACTCCATTCACCTCCCTTGCACAATTCCGAACCAACACACACTTGAACTTCACTCCACTTACTCCAAATCCTCTCCAAAAGCAAAAATTCCATCCTTGAGCTAGGATTTGAGTGAGAGACTTTGAGCAAGTGTTTGAGAGACTTGGTTTCATTCTTGAGCATCTTCACTCCCGTCAAGCTTGTGATTTGGATTTGTTACTCTTGGAGCTTTGAGCTCCTAGACGGTTAGGCGTGCTCGTGAGCTCCCAACTTATGTGGTGACGCCCGAGAAGTTTGTATTGCCCATCCCGGAAGGGACTTTGATAGTGGAAAACTCAAGCTCAATCTTGGTGGTGATTTGAGGGAGAAATAGGGTTGAGAGAAACCCGGTCCTTGGTGGACTTTCTCAACGGAGACGTAGAGTCCTTGGTGGGCTTGAACTTCGGTGAAAAATCCGTGTCTCTTGTGCTCCCTCTTTTACTTATGCGCGTTGTTGTTTAATTTACTAGGTTGCTTGTTAGTTTTCCGTTGTGCCGTTAAATTCCTAGAATTGCATAGGGTTGTTCCTTTCTTTCTTACAAACACTAGAATTGTGTAGGGTTTAATTCCACATTTATCACCCTGCACCGGAAGTTCCGGTACCCTACCGAAAGTTCCGGTATTTGACGTTTTCGTCTTAGTGTTATTTCGCAGAAATTTTTAGGTTCGCCTATTTACCCCCTCTCTAGGCGACTTTCAATTATACAAGCGATAAACCAACGTAGGATAAGAACTAAATATGAGATTATGACGTGATAAACTATCAGCTAGATATACATAAAAATCACTAAATAAATCTCATTGACTAGATCATTCATTTTTAACTAATCTCAATATATAGAAGATTCCATTTAATTGTTGCAACCCTAAAACATCTCATAGGTTGAAGTTAGCCAAGACACTTGATCTAGAGAGACGAATGGATAATAAACACTAGTAAATCTAGATAAATAATAAACAGATCTAAAGTGACTCGAGTAACATACCTAAGCAAGATTAAAATATAAATGTTGACCCATTTATGTAGTTTAATACTCAAAAGACAAGAACCTTATTTTTCCGTTCTATTCATTGTTGGATTCATCATAGTGGAATAATGGATTCTCGTCTTATTCCATTCACTTTCAACATCGTGCTACAACTTACTTATCACTGTATTTTCTAAGCCACTTTTCAAAATAAACTAAAATAAGCATATGTCCAAAAAAACTAAAGTAAGCATAAGCTATTTCAACCAGATTTAAAAATAAGCTATTTTTTCAATAAATATAACACGTGCAAGGCTGAAAAATAGTGGTGTGTAAACAATTTTTTCCATTCCTTGTCACTTTGGTCATAGTGGTGTGTGAACAATTTTAACCACTAGGGAAGCTGAAAAATAGTGGTGTGTGAACCAAGTTTTTCCATTACTTCTCACTGTAGTCTGTGGCCGCGGGCCCACCTAACCCAGCTGATTGGAATCAACGGCTGATCTTAACCTGGCGCCCTGGCCCAATCCAAACCCACCCGTCGACCGGACGGGGCGGTCCGATAAGGAAAAGCGAAAGGCAAAAACCCTGCCTGTGTGCCTCCGTCTCCGTGAGACGCGAGAGTATTTAACTGACGGCGCGGGCCGAGGTGAGAATGCGAGCTCTCGCGGCAGCAGCAACTGCAGTGGCGGCGCCTACCCCAGCGCGCCTCCGTCTTCGGCTCCCTCTCGCCCCCGCGCCCCGCGCTCCGGTGAGCCCGCACTCTCGATTCTTCTCCCACACCTTCGTTCCCCTCCCAGAATCCGCCGCTCTAGCTGCTGCGTGCCTCCGCGGCTCCGATTTTAGGGTTGTATACCGTATGCAGTTGGGGTGTAGGGGGGCTTAAGGCTTGGACTGGACCGATTGGGTTGCAGAGGATTCTTAGACGGCCTCATGTTGTGAGCGTTCGTATTTGTTTATTCTTACCGGTGAATCTGCGCTGTTAATCTGCTAGCACCCGCCTGGATTTTGGCGTGGCATTAGATTCCTCTGTAGAACTTTATTTGAGGAAACAAAGATGGGGTCATATGTTACTTAGAGATTAATGTTTAGATTATTTCCTTGGGATTGCTCCCTGTGAGATGGGATTGCTCCCTGTGATAAACCTTGGTCCTGCCTCTTTTTTTTTCAGAATGTGTCTTTTGTTGCTTAAATTTTGGACCACTTTGCTCATTCTGTGGTTGTCAACCTAGTTAGGTCACTGTAGATCAGCTTCTTCCCCGAGGCTGCTCAGGACTGCCTGCAGTGCAACCACCATGGGTGACGAGACCTCGACTTCGGCTTCGGTTCCTGCTCAGCAGCAGGAACCCACAGAGGTGAGTGTTTTGGTTCCAGAGATGATTGTGTCATGTGCATTTTAGGCTTTTTCCTGATTACTTGTGTGTGTGACTGAAATGAGCCTATGTATTGCTATGATTCAGAGTACTGGAAGTGTCAAGCAACAGCTCTCAAAGTTGGTTGTTTCATCACTCCGCACGACAGTACCTGAAGTGGAAGTAGAGCCGATGGTTGAAGTTTGCACAGCTAAGTTTGGTGACTACCAGTGGTACGTTGTTAGCCTATTGCCTTGCCTGCCACATGCATTTCACTGACTATCTCTGATGGCCTGTTGCTAATTTTATTGTCTGCACTTCATTTGTTGTTTCTTCCTAAACCATGGGCAGCAACAATGCTATGGGACTTTGGTCAAAGATTAAAGGGTCTGGGACAAGTTTCAAAAACCCCAATGCAATTGGGCAGGTATGTTTTTGTTTGTCCATCCTTTTCCCTCTTCCTCTTTTAAAACAATCTCGTTCTCTGCAGAATTATACTAGAAAAAACACTTCCATAAGACTTGCTCATTATCTTTTTGACACGTACTTTAGTTCTATTACGCTAATAACATATGGATTATTGATATTTCCCCAGGCCATTGCCAAGAACTTGCCACCCTCTGATATTATCGAGTCGACTTCTGTTGCCGGGCCTGGTTTTGTGAATATTGTCCTATCAAACAGCTGGGTTGCAAAGGTCTGGTTGAGAGATTCTATATACAAACTTTCTTGGATTACCAGTGCTACAATTTATTTTTGCTAACAATAAGCTAGATCATTGCAGAGAATACAAGACATGCTTGTGAATGGCATTAGGACTTGGGCACCAATTCTTCCAGTAAAGAGGGCAGTACTTGATTTTTCATCGCCAAACATTGCCAAGGAAATGCATGTTGGACATTTAAGGTCAACAATTATTGGAGATACCTTAGCACGGATGTTTGAGTTCTCAAATGTTGAAGTTCTTCGTCGGAATCATGTGGGAGATTGGGGTACTCAGGTAACCTGACACTGTGACTTTAACTGCTTTAGTATTTACTTTTTATGAAAAACATTGTAATGTGTGTGTAGTTGGATCTTTTGATTTGAGGGATCATATTACTTGATTTTGGTAAAACACTGTAATTCCTTGAATTCAATAATTCTGTTCTGTCCTTAGAGAGGTAGTTTGAGCAATTAACATCTCCCCTTTTCGGCTGGGTACCATTTTTTCTGCTTCCATAAATCATCATTGCTAAAAAACATGACTAGTAGTGTTCACTCTGTATTTTTTTTTGAAGAAGTTATGCTTCTTCCATCATTTGCTTTACTCCTTGGGACTGATGTTTGTGCTTGTTTCTACTTTCCAGTTTATACAAAAAAAATTATCTTATAGTTGCCCTGAAGGCCATATATACATACAAGCTAAACCATTTTTCTTGTTTTTTATGCAGTTTGGGATGCTCATCGAATATCTTTTTGAAAAATTCCCAAACTGGAAGGAGATAGGTGGCCAGGCCATTGGTGATCTTCAGGTAATGTGGTGGTTACTATTGTATATCACCTTGACCGATCCCTTTGGCTTTAACCGATCCTTAAAATCAATGTGTACAAGTAAATAAGCTCTATTTAAAGATATTTTTACTTGTGATAATACTGAAAACTGATTGTATACAAGAACAAGAAAATTGAGCCTTCAATGTCAAATATGATGCAAAATTGATCATTTAGTAACTTATGATGAAAAAGGTCACAATTAAGATAATGACAGCCAGAGTTGAAATTAATGTTCAGTTTGCAACATGTTAATTCTTATTCAAATGGTTAATTATATTCATTTACTTAATCATATTCGCTTTCTTTATGTACACTGCAGGTTTTCTATAAAGCATCCAAGACAAAATTTGATAACGATGAAGACTTTAAAGAGAGGGCTCAAAAAGCAGTTGTACAGCTACAGGTGAGTGAGGTTGGATCATTTCTTTAATGTCAAATCTGGGAATATTGTGTGCAAATTCTCATCAAGCAGTGTATCAAATATAGGGAGGGGAGCAGAAATATCGAGATGCATGGAAGAAGATTTGTGAGGTCAGCAGAAGTGAATTTGACTTGGTCTACAAGCGCTTGAATGTGGAGCTTGAAGAAAAGGTAGTAGTTCTGTTTGTATTTTGATTTTTTTTTTCAGAATGTAACTCATTAGCTGAATGCAGTTGCAGCTTGAAATCTCTATGAAGTCACTAGCAGTATTTTCTTAAATGATAAACAGCTGATGACCCAATGATTAGCCAATATTTAGTTTAAATGGGCGTTTAATCTGTCTAAACCGCCATTCAGGCCAAGACGAGTACCGTATGTCTACTGTTTAAACCTGTTTAAATGGGCGTCTAGAACCGTTTAGGCAAACATTGTCGTTAGACTTTAGATGAACCTCACTATATCGGTTTCCATTGTTGTTTTCAACATCCCTTGCTATA
The DNA here is from genome assembly GCA_031894775.1 of Chloris gayana. NCBI lineage: Eukaryota > Viridiplantae > Streptophyta > Magnoliopsida > Poales > Poaceae > Chloris > Chloris gayana. The sequence continues at coordinate 216,807 of JAUNZO010004687.1, read as the reverse complement.
AACAACTTCTGAATGCAAAATTTATGCAACATATTTTCTCATTAAATCCCTACTTGCTGAATTGATCCTGCACCATGTACTTGCCCATTTGCAGTTTAACCAAACATATACTTCTGTGAAATGAAATTTCTTCACATTGGGCTGTTGTTGCACCCATTGATTTAGAAGCATGCTAATCCATTATTCACCTTTCAGGGGAGAGTTTCTATAATCCTTACATTCCAGATGTTCTAAAGGAATTGGATAGCAAAGGCTTGATCAAGGAGAGTGAGGGTGCTCGAGTGATTTTCATTGAGGGTCATCAAATTCCTTTGATAGTGGTTAAAAGAGATGGTGGTTACAACTATGCCTCAACAGACTTGGCTGCTCTTTGGTAATTTCTAAATTAGACCGTTGCACTTTCTGATGGATCGTTTAGCTATTTTCTAAGCCCAAATTGAATTAATTGTCTTTAATTTTCATTGCAACAAATTTTCTGAAACATTTTTCATGTACAATTTCATGAAGGTATCGGCTCAATGTTGAAAAGGCTGAATGGATAATATATGTCACAGATGTTGGTCAGCAACAGCATTTTGACATGTTTTTCAGTGTAAGTGAATATGTTACTGTAATCAGAGCACATAAGATGAGGTATTCCCATTGCATTGCTTGTACTGAATCTTCTCTATGTTATAGGCTGCAAGGATGGCTGGCTGGCTACCAGATCCAAAAGAAAAGAAGTTTCCAAAAACAAGTCATGTTGGATTTGGTCTTGTTCTAGGTTCAGATGGCAAACGCTTCCGTACTCGTAGTACTGAAGTTGTTCGATTGATAGAGCTACTCGACGAGGCTAAATCTCGGAGTAAATCTGAACTACTTCAGCGCCTCACTGAAAATGGTAAACTGCACTTCCTTGGAATTTTGCCTTATATAATCATCCTTCAGGTAAATATGATCATAATTGTATTCAGGTAAAATTGTTGAGTGGACGGATGAGGAACTGGAACAAACTTCGGAAGCAGTTGGATATGGTGCAGTGAAGTATGTTGTCTCTGACTCGCAGCTAGATACAAAGTTGTTTAGTTGAAATATAAATAAGAAATTGTTTCGAATGGTAATTCCATCGGTATTCTCATCTTTTTCTTCAACTTTATTACAGATATGCTGATTTGAAGAACAATCGTCTGACCAATTACACATTTAGTTTTGAACAGATGCTAAGCGATAAGGTAGGATTCTTGGTTCTTTGATGCTTTTCCTGAACTTTAATGTATGTCTAGTTGTAGAAATGACATTACTTCTTGTAGTTACATATTTTTCTTTGTGAATAGGGAAACACTGCTGTGTATCTTCAGTATGCTCATGCTCGCATTTGCTCTATCATCCGTAAATCCAACAAGGATGTGGAAGAGCTGAAAATGGTAAGCCTTGTTTTTACTTATGGTGTATCATGGCTCTTGGCTATTAGTCATTGACTGAAAATATTCCCTTAATATTCCCTTATTCTCAGAGTGGGACCATTTCCCTCGACCATCCAGATGAGCGTGTCTTGGGACTTTATCTCATCCGATTCGCAGAGGTTAGCTTTCCTCAATGCTATTTTTTTTCCATATATCACAAGATTCAGGAAATCAGGGCCCAGGAACCTAATCACTGGTTCTAATATTTAGTTATATTTTTTTCTGTCTCCAATAATTGTGGATGTTAAGAATGTAGTTTTTTACAATCCAACTTAACAGAAATGTCATGAATTATAAAATGAGCCACATAAATTTGTGATAAATTAGAGATTTATGAGACTGCTAAATGTTGTCAGAGGTTTGAGAAGCACCGTATAATTTTTGTTTCAAGTTTTTGCTTTCTGCTGATGAATGCAACAACGCATACATTCACATTTCGTAAAAAAAGTGATGCATAGGTTAGGGATACATAACTCGTCATTCCTCTTGTGTTTATCAGTGTTATCTTTTGCAGGTTGTGGAGGAGGCGTGCACTAATCTCCTTCCAAATGTTCTGTGTGAATACTTGTACAATTTATCTGAAATGTTCACGAAATTCTATACCAACTGTCAGGTATATATTTCTTTCTATTTGCACCATTTTCTTATTCAATTGCATATGTCTCGTCTTGATACTGGAGCAGCTTTCAGAAATTGGAAGGACCTGTTTATGCACTTTGTACTCTACTAATACTCTGCAAAATATGATACTGATATATTGTGTCCAACAGGTGGTTGGGTCTCCCGAGGAGACAAGCCGGCTGTTGCTTTGCCAAGCCACCGCTGTAGTCATGAGACAGTGTTTCCAGCTGCTCGGGATAACACCAGTTTACAAGCTGTGATCCACTTATGTTTGATTTCATCATGGTTACAGTTTTGGTCTTGTAACTTAGTTGATGCAACTAACAGACTTTCCACTCCTCAATTCTAAAAGAGAAGATGATTGTAACAAAGTATGCTTGGAGAGATATTATTGATGCCTTGCATTATGGTCTCATGGTTCTTATCTGGTGGTAGCACAACGGTTCATGGCGATGCTATTGTTTGATTAGTGTTAGGTAGAGTTGCTGCAGTACATGCCTTTTAGTGTTAGTGATTGGGACCAAATTATGGTTGCTGTGGTGATTAAAATAAGAGCATGTTTAATAGCTACCCAAAAGAGTAAATTTCAGAACCATGCGACTATTTGCACCCAAGTAACAGAAAACTATGATTTTCATGATGAATTTCAGAAAACTACTATTTGTAACACACAACAAAAACTTTTGAATTTGGGTCCACCTGTCAGCCACACATTTCAGATTAATGAAAGTATACTATTTACAAGCCAATTTTGTTACTTAGAACATTTAAATGTCACAGTTAAACCATTTGAATGTCAATTTTTTTTCATGTATTGACCATTTTACTACTGATTACCCATCATTTTCTGAATTCAACATGTTCTCAATAACATTTTTTAACTTTTTGTACAATTTCTAAAGCTTTCTCGTAGATCCACAAAATCTGAAACGTGTACTAAAAATGTGCAAAATTGATGTTTTCATAACCTACTTCACCTCTTAAATGTTCATTCCATCTTTAGAGGTAAAATGGTCATTTCCACAATCACGTAACCTCGCTTAACACGTATCAAGTAATGAAAGTGGCTTGTAAGGGATAGAAAAATCTAAACTGATAGTTGATAAAGGAAGTTTTTTTTTGTGTGATTCATAAGGGAACTCTAAAACTTTTGATGGTTTAGAAGGAATTTGCTCTTGATAGATAAGGTCATTACTAAAAGTCTAGTTTTCTGAAATTGATCTCAAGTGTTGTAGTTTTCTGTTAGTTGGGTATAAATAGTCGTAGATTTCTAAAATTTACTCCCCAAAAAATTAACCTCAAAAGATTGTTTTTAGTAGCAGCTCAAAAACTGTTACGGTCAAATTTTCTTCCTCCTCAATAGTTCTCTTTAAAAATAGATCGAGAATATTTTTGATTTGATCAGGATCTTTGCTGAATTCAGGCAGAGTATAAATTAAGTGTTGGAGATTTTTTTCGACTAAATCTCACTAATTTGATTTAGAGATGGTTTATAGGGGCTCTTTTAGAGATGCTCTAACTTGTGCTGTCTTTGAAAGACTGGCTTAGAGTTCTCCTTTTCACAACATCATCAATGTATAAGGACTAGGTAGTCCTTTTGCATGGGAATAGACCAAGCTCACAATGGTGAGCTAATAGATAGGGCTCATGTTCACTGTAAAATTATATCTTTTCTCAACTTCTTACCCTGAAAGATAAAAGAGAAGTGAGAGAGGCACATAAAAAAATTTATTATTTATTCATATGGGCAGCCCATATGACTATGGGTGGCTTTTGCAACAAATTCTACAAGGACTGGTTCCTCATATATGGACTGGACAATAGATAACATTTATTGCATAAAGACCACTTTTTTTGCAACATTGTGGTTGTTCAGTTTTGAGGATCAGGGTTCAAGGTTACACATCCAAAAGTACCGGAGCTTAAAATCACATAATGAAACCTTACCAGAGAAATTATGTTTCAAAGGCTCTCAGTAACAAAGATTTTAGCTAAAATATTAACATAAACCTCTCAGATTATTGTCATATAAGCTGCTCAATTTACCTCACAACCTTACAGTGAACCCCTCACTGCCCCTATCACTTACCAGCAAACATACACATCTACCGTAATTCTCCAGGGCGTGGAGAAACCTGAAGGCTATTCATTATGTGTCATCTTTACTCACATTAGCATCAACACCACATGAAGCTAAAAACCAAAGATACAGTAAACATCTGCAAGATGGTATTGACCTTGCACAAGGAGTCTCTAAACTCTGAATTCCAGATTCACTTGAACGTAAACTGCGCTGCACTGTAGGATGAGGACCGTACTACTATGGCCTAGGTCTCTTTGAACTGCAGCTCGGGCACTTATACTGCTTTATGCTCTCTGCCTTCGCAGGGGTTATCTTCACGCATTTCCCATGGTACCATTTCTCGCACACATCACAGCCGATCCAGAACTCATCGGCGCTGTATATTCCACCACATGTCCCACATAAGGTTTCACTGTGGTCGCCATCATCTTCATCGTAACCTTCATCCACCTCCCTGACATTATTTTCTATGCGTGTCTCACTCATGTGCTGGGGAGATACAACAGTCTTAACATGAGTGAAGAATCAGTAAAGGAAAAATTGTCCCTAACACTAAAAACAGTTAAGAATTCTGCCTACCTTTGCTGACAGTTTGTTTCTACCACTGTTGTCGTTACCGGATCTGTCTCTATCCCTAGATTGTTTTACACCACCAGAGACAGCTTCAAAAACAGTTGGCAGATCATTCATCATGCCGAATAAACGCTTCCTGTAGCATACCAGGGCAAAAGCAATAAGATTTAGGTCAAATTGTAAGATGCAACAATGCTACAGTTCTTGTTTTGTTTCGATAATTGTACCATTTTCTATGTCAATATTCCAACAATTAATTTTGGCTAGTGAAGTAACTCAAAAACTACCAAGTAGGCTTGAGTTGTGCTACAATTGAAGTTGAACATTTTATATGCCTCTAGACAATTGTTTCTTGGTTATAGTAATAGAAGTACAGTAGCCCAATAACACAACAGAAGTTACTATAGTATAAATAACATCGGAAAGAAGTATTTCACTTCTTACAACAGTTGGTTTTGTAGTACTGGTTTTGTACAAAGAAAACCAATACTAATACTAAGGTTTTTTTTTCTATGGCTTGTCATCTAGAGCTAGGCGTATTTACTTGATGACCAAAATTATAATACTCACACGTCATCCATAATTGTATGGAGAAAATAAGAATTCAGTTAGTCACCAGCTGATCTAAAAAAGCCATGATGAAGAACATAGTTTATTCAAACGAGGCCTGTATCGTCCAAGAAGAACAAAATTAAGAGCAGTAAATATCCAAATCTAGTCGCTCAAAATTAAAAATAAATTCCTAAATTTTAGCTGAAACATCAATTTTATTAGGCAAAGTTGCACCAGGATTGAACTCTGTAGCACACACTACTACCTTTGTTCCAAAGTCTGAAACCTACAAGACAGCTACACTTAAACTAAGGTAGCACATGTGAGGATGATGAAAATGGTTTAACTATAAAACTTGCGGAAATGTTCCTTCACACAAATATAAGAAATGTTACCACCGCATACAGACCAAGAGCTAAACAAAGTTAAACAATGTAATGTAGTGGCGTTTGAGTGACAAATCACAGAACAGAGGTATTAAATTGGATGTTAACTAGATCCAATTTCAAAAATATGCCTAACTGATTCGAATTTTAATCAACAATCACACATAATAAACAGCAACAATAAAGTTAAATCGTATACAATGTACTCCCTCCGTATCTGTAATTCAATTCATTTTGGTGTCTTCAGATGTTGTTTGCAATTGAGTTCGTTCTGTAAATTTTACTCAAACCCGGACTGTTTGCCCCTGCTAACATTATTCATCGCTCGCTACTAGGCAACAACTCTGCATGGGCTGTTGACTCCTGTCAACGCATGCATGCTCTCGCCTGCTCCGCTCGCCCAGCACCCCTTCTCCTGCTTTGTTTGCCCTGAGTGGTCACGCCCGTGATGAACAACGCGAGGCAAGGGAACCACGTCGCGTTTGAGAACATGCCTCCGCCGCTGTGCATGTCACGAACAGTTTTTGCTGGAGGAAGAATTGACTCCCGCAATGCCTGGCATGGGGATGGCTTCGTTTCTCGATTCCTTGGCTGGGATGCGGAGTCACGACACGGCAGTGTTTCTGGCTCCATCAATGGAATGAATTGATGATGCCCGACATTGTAGCAGTTTGTATTGAGAAAAGTTTGTAACATGTCCCAACGAAAATTTGATCACATCAAGTAGCATTTGTAAAATCTGTAAGGTGGAGTCGTACATATAGGCACTTTTTTTTGTTTTGAAAGCAAACAAAAAAAATGTTCTTACCCTGTCAGGAATCGAACTCACACAGCCATACTTAGGGACAAAAGCTAGTAACCAATCAGACTCCTAGAAAAGATTGATCCAGTGTGGTATTTAATATGGGTATACATGTAAAAATATCCCCTAATTAATAACATCTTGGTATGCTAAATGCTGTCCAAAACGAACTGAATTCCTAATATGGAGAGTGTAGTTATATTTAGAAATTCTTGTTGCAATAAATTTAATGATATGAAAGTATGAAACTTATTTGCAACAATGTAGATGGTGATGCTTTATCCTATATCAGGTCTAAGAAAATTTCATATTATATACAAAACCTTTATGCAAAAAAGGGTATGTATATCCAGCATGAATCGAATGGTCGGATTACAGAGCAACAAGTTCCCTACAGGAAACATCATACTATATAGCTAGGATAATCAGAAGGACTACAAATGAAATTATTTTTAGTAAATCACTACAAGAATAATCAGAAGGACTTGTTTAAGTACTCCTCTTGAAGAGAAACACTAGTCTTAATGCAGAAGTGACCACTAATCACGAGCAACTGTGTATGTTAGTTAGATTTCAAGCATTTGCACAGTTTTTGTTTTCTTTTTCCCCACTGATGAAGACAACAACTGATCCACAAACAAAGACAATATGGGAGGTACTGGAAGACAGCACCATTCCAAACCTTGTAAAACTAAGCTAATTCATCGTCAGTATAGATCTGGCCAGGGTTGATAATAACTAAATTTGCTGCAAGATTCGTATACACTGAAAGTGGAGTACTGAACCAAACACCTATAATCAGAACCACCAGACTAGATCTGACCTTAGCAGTAATTTTAGTTAAAACTGGCTATTGTCAGAAGCATGAGCCATGACAAACTTAAATCGGGTGAGGTTGGGATGTGAATATAAATCTACAGAATGGAAATCAGAAGACATTATTTATTCATAATTTCTTGCCTGTTAATTCTAAAGAGTTTATAAGTATTATTATCACAGTAAAGTTCTAATGACTGCAAATTTCTCACGAAGAATGAAAGGGCATGCAGTGCCCTCATATATTTATGTTGAAATAGAGTATACACAGTGATGAACGAATAATATTTTTGAAAAAAAGAATCAACTTAAAACCTCAGAGCATGCGTTAAGCATATGAATCTTTAAATACCTTTAGTACAGGACGTGTCCTGACGAAACTAGAGTCAATGAATCACCACTCAGCTTTCCAAAGGAATAAATAACACCACTCTTCATTTTGTTATAAAAAAAACACCACTCTTCATTATGACAGTATCATCACTATGCACACATTGAGTTTCAGAAGTTTGCATCACATTAACTACAGCACCTACTTGCTCCTTTTCACCAAAATGAAACTTTTTATGCATAATCATAACTTACTCTGCATGGATCTAAACAACTGGACAACAAAAGTATGCAGGTAAGTAACTCCTTTGACTATTACATTCTCAAGAACTGAGCTTCCTGTAAATACCAGCTACGATCACAATTCTTTGTCACAATTATAATTAAATTGAAGTTCTACTTTCCAATCAAGCTATGCCTGAAGAATTTTTATCATTGGCCTCTTTGTTCATTTACCTATCCAAAGAATAAAGCAGATATTCACTACCCAAATCAATATTAATTGTAATGCAGACAACCATTACAGCTTAACCCATAGGTACTGAAACAAATTCAATTGATACCTCTATCGAAGCAGGGCGTGGCTTATTTCAGAAAAACGCGGAATTAGACCCAAAATTAAACCGATACTTGTGGATCAAATCTAAACATACGCCTACCACGATATGAATACAGACATACATCATGCATATCTTTAGACATCCACTTCAACTCATAAATGCTCCTTTGAGAGCGTTAGCACATCTGTCTCAATCAGCAAAGAAAGCAGACAACAAGGAAAAAGTAAGAAGTAACAGTTATACAAGTACCAGACACGGAGGAACAGAGTCGAATAGGGTAGGATCATACCGGTCGTTGCGGTTGAGCCTCGCGGCATAGTAGAATGCGACGGAGATGAGCCACGAATCGGAGTGAACGGCGACGAGCGCAAGCCAGTCGCGGCGGTTCATCCCGTCGCGCGCGAAGTTGATCCCGAGAGCCGGCTCCGGCAACTCCGTGGGCACCTCCTCCGCCGGCAGCGCCACCTCCCACGCTTCATTGGCGTACCCGTAGAGGCACAGGTTCTCCTTATCTACACGAAACCGACACAAAAACCGCATCAGCTCGTGCCCAAATCGAATCGAAGGCCGAAAACAGGGGAGATCGCGCGGAGAAAGGAGAGGGGAACTCACCTGGATCGCACTGTGCGTAGAACTCCTCGACGTCTGCGAAGCGAGATGAGAGTCCACGGTTAGGTTCCAGAGCTCAGGGCGGCGGTAAGGGGAACGGCGGGGGCGCAGGTGCGTACCGTGGGTGAGGGCGCGGAGGATGGCGGAGCGGCGGGCGCGGAAGTCCTTGAAGATTTCTTCGACGGAGCGGGGTGCGGAGCCGCCACCGGCACCGGAGCGGCGGTAGGAGGCGTCCATCGCGGCGGCGCCTCGCCTGATCTCCGGCGAGGCAGACCGCGGAGTCGGAGGAGATTGATCGCGATGCGGTAGGAAGCCGAGCGGCGAGTACACGAGGACGAGTGATGCGGGGCAGAAGGGGAAGATACGTGCAAGATCTTGCTGTTTTACACGTAGGCCCCTACGAACATGTTAGATTTTTATAAAGGTCCTAGTTGTCTAGTTGAAGTCTGCAGACCCAGGCAGCTCGGCCGCGCTTTTGTAAAAGAATGCGATCAAAATAGGGACTGCACGAATTTCTCTGCAAATTTTGTAAAAGACGTTTTCAAAATATGGATTACTTAAGGTCATGCGCGTCTCTGATTGAGTTTGTTTAGTCCATGCCAAGATAGGCTGGTGTGAACTTTGCTCATGGTAAACGTGATCCTGGCTCAAATTGAAAGCCTTTAAATTCAGACTACTAAGGCATTTCTAAAGATGGATCCACCATGAACAAATATATCTCGCATCGAATCCATAAATTTAAGAGAAATATCCCTTCATAAATAATGTGAATTTTATGACAAAATCGAATAAGAGGGATATAGTGATATCCTTTTTGTCATAAGTCATATAAAATTTTATTATAATTTATATAACCACTACATTTATGCAGTTTTGTACATTGATTCTCTCTTGCCCGATACAAGATAGTGCATGCGCGTGTTAATAGTATATCTTGACAATTGAGTCTGTTATATTACTTATATATGCATTGGGTCCTTGTAAATGGGATCCTACAAATGGAGACCATTCTCTTGAGAGGTGAACAATTAAATGAATCTTCCGTAGTCGTACATGTGGGTAACTAGAAATATGAAGATTTGAGATAAGTGGTTCTTGTCATAGTTGTACAGGTGGGTACCTAGTACCAATATGAAGATTTGAGATAATTGGTTCTTGTAATCCAACAGTTCAAAATTCATTGAAATGTTATATAATCTCATTTCAGCCCCAAATATCCATTCTTCTATGGCTCTGTTTGTTTACAATTCTCTTGGTGCTTCAATTATAAGAAAAACAAAGATTTCTTCGCTTCTCACTTTTCCTCGTTCAAAACTTTGAAGCAATGACTAGCAGAAGAGGCTATAAGTGAGAGTAAGCAGCACATTTGATGGGATTGTCGCTTATTTTAGCGGAATAAACGAGAATAAGCGGAAACAAACATGGCCTACATTTATGAGGGGCCTTATATTTATCTTGTAGGTGAGGATAACATGCATGGAGTAGTTTTTAGCTTGATCTACATGGACCATCTTGCACCGCCATTCAACAAGTTTCTTATTTTCTTTGTTTTCAATGTTTGTCTAATAAATCTATTTTACATATGCGATCATTCCTCTAGATTATGAAATCAACTCACCAATGCATACTGAAAGCTAACATACTTTTGGTACATTGCACGTTTTCCAAACAACAGAAAGAAATAACGTATGCTGCTGTGCATCTTCCATAGCTATTGTGAAAAAGATTCATCAGATTTCAACAAAACAACAGTAAGTTTGCATCAATTCTCAATAGTTTATTATGCAAATATTCAATGAGGAGAATAAGTTGCTCTGTGCCTTATTATGGCAATTGAAACTGTATAATTCACCCTACAGTTGAATTTGAATATAAAACAACAGAGATTGATGCCCAATTTAGGATAGCAATATATTGAACACAATGTTTTATATGTAAAAGAACTGAAGACAAATCCGCAAAAACACACAGCACAAATGACAGTTAAGGTGCGTTTGAATAGTTGAGCGTTTTCTAGAATTGAACAAAGCGGCCTAATTTTAAGTTGGCAAGAGGAATAGATTTCATACCTTTGGTTCCAATTGTACTGTAAAACTAAGTGGAAAAATGATATGGGATCTGTGTGAATTGATACTTATAACCGTGACATAACAATACAATGCATACATTATCTTGTACAACTTGCTTGAAAGCGTAACAACAACATCACGTCACGACTCTACCAAATACACCACCATTTCCACAAATTGAATCAAATACAGTGCAAGCAAGAGACAAAACAGTAATAATAACTGAATTTCAGAAACTATAGAAAATCGAAAAAGAACCCTCGTACGCGCGGCAACACCGCCGTCGTCCTTCTTGTCGTTTCGTCACATGCCCCACCACGTCGCTGCCACGACGACGACGGCAGCCACACCGAAACGGCCACCTCGGCCTCCGCGCGCCGCCGCCGACGCCGTCCCCTCCGCCGTCTCCCCCACCGGCGCGTCCGCCACCGCCTCGTCCGGCCCGGCCTTCTTCTTCTTCTTGCTCCCCACGGGCGCCGGCGCCGGCGCCGGCGCGGGCACGGGCGGGCCGTACAGCGCCCACGGCAGCAGCACCTTGCTCACCTGGTACACCACGAGCCTGTCCCCCGCGTACACCGTGCTGTCGATGGTGGCGTTGACCACGCCCGTGGTAACGTTGACCTGCTGCCCGCCGTCCGAGGTGACGTTGAGCGGGTACTTCCCCCGGCCCGTGTCCCCCGCCTGCGTCCGCAGCGGGTTGCTCACCGTGTCGAGCTGCGCGGCGGGGAGCAGCTGCGAGACCACGTGGAACTGCACCAGCGACACCTTCTGCTGGTCCGTGAGCGAGTTGAGCGTGCCCTTGGGCAGGGCCGAGAAGGCGTTGTCCGGGGGCGCGAAGACGGTGAGCCCGCCCGAGGAGGACTTGCCCTTGAGCTGGTTCGTGATCTGGTCCGCCTCCTGCGTGGATTGCAGCAGCTGCAGGAACTTGGTGAACTGGCCGGCCTTGGTCAGCACGGCCGTGATCGTCTTCGGCGGCGCCGGCGCCGGGGCCGGTGCCGATGCGGCCTGGCCGTGTGCCGACGGGGCGGCGGACACGAGGAGGGAGATTGCTACGGTAATAATGACGTGGTGCGGCGCCATTGGTGGTGGTGGCAGCTGCGCGATGAGCTTTGCTCGTATACTGGTACACTTGATGGCTTGATGTGCAGTGATATGGAGGGCGTGGTATATATATATAGCACCTACTACTAACAAGGAGGATGGACAGATGAGCTGTGTGGGTTGGAGAGTGAGGTGGCGAGGCGCCATGCATGGGCTCGTGGTGAGTTGGGGGCGATGGAACGTTAAGCACAAGTGGATTGGCTTGCTTGGTGAAGCAGCAATTAATAAACGTTGTGTGGGGTTTATTAGGGGATTGGAATCTCGTCGCTGGCAATTGTGTGATTTAGGTGACCATGCGCATCGTAAGGACTGCTTAACAAATTTTGTTTGGAGATAGCAGCTCGGCGATCTGAGCTGAAATGTCATGGTCTCGATGGTGATATTTTTACGTAGGGAGATGCAAGTGGGTTCACCCGGCGGAGCCTGCATACATGTGAAATCTTGCAGTTTTTCTCTTGCCTCCCTAATTCTGCGGTTCTAGGACATGACGTGGACCGCATTTGATAGTAAATACATGTCAATAGAAAGGGGAAAAATGGTCTAATTCGTCAAACTCCTATTGTCGCAACGATGTTACAGTGAAACTCACAAAAAAAGAAGGAAAAAGGATAAATCCCAGCATTTGGTCTGAAAGCTTGGATGACCTAACCATCTGTATCAGGAGGGTGGCACATTCCGTCGCTAGCGGGCAAACTGTTAATCGAAAGCAGGATAAATGCAAGGTTTCGAGCGACGAGATCGCGTGTGCGGCATCACTGATTTGAACACCGAACCATCCATGGAGCAGAGAGGAAGCTGGCATGAGAACAACCTATTAACAGCCATCCCCGAGATCAGCACTGCAGATGCCACATCGGAATCTCCAGAAACGACGCCAGCATGTGAATCATTTAACAATTAGATAATTTCATCGATTCATAACTAGTTTGAGCATTAACATTTACATGAGGCACAAGGTTCTGAGACAGCGTCCACCTCACAAATAATTCCGTTTTTCATAACTTATTTACACAGCAAAAGCAAATAAACCAAATGAGGTGGCTCCAACTTATTTTCACTTGGTCCCTCCATTATCATCCGCTGCGGCAGCTTTGCAAACTGGACAGGCGTTCTTCACCTGAAGCCACTTCTTGATGCAGTCGGCATGGAAATCATGGCCACATTTCAAGTTCCCGAGGGAGTCTTTAAGTTTGTATTCCTCCTGCAAAAATCAGGAGAGGGTCAAGGATAATTAAACCTACGGGTGCCAGCCTGGAGTTGGAAGTTGAAAACTTTTTTCTTACCAGGCAGATTACGCAGCTTGCATTCTCTTTATCATTCTGCAGACGAGCAGAGCTGCAGCAGGCTATCTCCATCACACATCCAGAAATTTTTTCATCTGCCAGGCCAGTGTTGACATTGCCCATTCGCTCTTCCAAAGCCAGGAGTTCCTGCATACACCAACAAAGAAAATTACTTCTATTACATAAACAATCTGATTATGTTTTGGGGGTATTGAGAATTTAGTCTCTTACCTCGTAACTCATGTCATCAATGTCTAGCCTCATGTCCCAATGAGGATCACTTGCTTCTCTTGATTCATGGATAACTAACCGCTCCAGCATCATAAAACGCTTCACAGAACACAACTGAATTAGTTACATGTCAAAATCTATGTAATGTCAGCATGATGATGAGTGAAAATAAGTTAACATATTCTACCTCAGCTGTTGATCGTCCCGCATTATCTTCCTCAATCATCAATGTATGAAAGCCATGGTAAGAATCCCTTGACCTTCTACTCCTCGCACTACCACTAGGCCCTACAGCTGCATGCCCTAAATGCCTCAAAGATGCAGCAGGCTCAGCATGAAATGGATGGACACTTGATGATGCTGCAGAGGAAGCAGGCAGATAACTAGGGGTAGTAGGATGATAGCTGGGGATAGCAGGCTCATATGAGATTGCCCCTGAACTGGAGGAAGTTGCAAAAGCTGGAGCAGAATAAGTGCGGATGGTGTTGTGCGGAATTGATCTTGGGGCATATCCACGCACAAATGGTAGGTTATCAGAAGAACCAGGAAGTGTTGGCACAGGGGCAGTTATGTTGGTCCTCTGAGGAGGATAGTATGGCCTCTCTCTGAATGCCGTGCTAGAGTTTCCGCCAGTCCCTGTTGAGCAGCAGAAAGTTTGGAGCATCTTGAATGATAGCAGCCATAATAATATCAAAACAAAAAAGGGTGTTCTAAGCAACATATTATTTCATTTAGACAAAGGATGAACTGGCATACAAATATCAACATATCGTTTAATGGCTTTAACCTACCAATTTATTTAAAACTATTCCATTCACCTGATATTTAACACAAAAGCTATCTAAAATAAAGCATGCCAGATCAAAGAAAGCTATGTTTAAGAGCAGAGATTGAAAGTAACCTGGGGGAACAACTCTTGGAGGTATAGGAAAAGAAGTTCTGTCTTGTTGAACTGATGTACTTAGAGAAGGAACATCTGCATTAGCATGGTGAGGTGGCCCATGAGTGCTGCTTGATGAGCTAGCTAAAGCTGGACCGTGTCCCAAATGGATAGAACTGTGATCATAGCGACCCCTCACATTCCTCAGAGATCCTCCATGATCATGGAAGTGATTTTCACTCCAGCGGTTTGAACTGAAATTTGAGGGTATTCGAGGAGGGCAGAATTCTGGAGCTGGAATTGGATTCGAAGGCAGATGTTGGGAAAAATGTGAATTGGAAGAACTGGCAGAATAATAACTTCCAACATTGGCTCCATCCATCGGATGAACAATTGGATTTCTCCGTTTTTGTGCAATCCTTCTGTCATCCGTATTGGAACTAGGAATAAAATTATCCTCAGGTCTATGTGGATAGCTCAAAGGAGGCAGATGTTGGGTATTGTGTGGTCCATAAATGCTACTAGAGCTTCCTGCATAGGGATAGCTAGCATATGAACCATGCAAAGTTCCAGGGGCTACATTCTGCTGTGTATGAGATTGCCCACCATAACTTGAGGATGGAAGGTCATTTGGTCGCATTACTGTGCTCCCATAACCTGACGATAGAACTGCATTTGGTGCATCATGTCTTGGATGAATAAATAATTTTTGACCTGAGATAACAAGGTATGAGTTCACAATAATTGATATGTATTATAGATATAAACTTTTATGTTGCATATATACCAAAAGGCGCAGGTTCATTATGTAGCCCGTTCACATGATCTATCCTCGAAATATGGGAATTATTATTATGATGTCCCGCCATAATGCATGAACAGTGCAGTCAGATTTTGATTAACCTGAGAAATTACACTCAGAGTTAGTATGATAGCATAACAAGTTGCAAGTGCAAAAGGAAAAACCATAAAACTTGAAAAAGGTAATAATAATTAAATATGCTTTTACTTCTGGAACAGTATCTCAAACCTTAAAACAGAAGATATGATATTAGAGTCACAGATCAGAGATGCCCATTGGATACTGATTCCATAACATCGAGGCTTACTTAATTTTAATGTCATTATTATACAACACATAGGACAAAGTTCCAGAACTGATTTAAAGGATATCTTTGTGATACTGATAATATACATGCAGATTGAGGTGGAACTCTGTATATAAAATGTCATGGTCCATTGAGTGAGCCTTTAAACACAACATAAAATGTTTACCTCAGCTTTTTACATTTTGTAAAATATGTTTGCATTCAAATAACTGATGATGAACCTCCTTAAGAAAACTGACAGTGAAAGAAATTACAAGCAAGCAAAAACACAGCACATTCAGTGAAAGCAGTGACTCTACTTTGTCAATATAGTGGTAATTTGTAAAATCTGTTTTATAAAAGTATGGTTATTGAAGACATTTTCATTTTGGGCTAAAAAAAGAATCAAGAAACTGGTAGATATATGGTGAACTGGTAGATACACATGTATCGTCGCATATACTCCCAGTCTCCCACACTCGACCTTTATATGTAGTTATACTTACAAAATATAAGCATCACATCAAGATTCTCCAGGTAATGAACGTTATCTCCATGATGTATTTTTCTTAGGATCATATTACAAATGAAATTGCAATAGCAGTGTCAACTGAAAACCTTAAACCCCTAATCTATGTACAACTAGCCTTACTATTTGTTTGGAGAAGCAGTACTTAATAAAACCAGGATATCTTAAGATCACCAAATGAAATGATCAATCTTAAATGACATAAACTACTATCTATCAGTACCAACAAGACTACAGCAAGTAGTCGAAAAAGTTGAAACAATGCACAATTTGCACTTCTCCATCAGTAGAGTTATTATTTACATTCTAATAAGTATAATAAAAAGATCTCTAATTACATGGCATAAAATGCCCATTATAGGTAGTCACAAGGAGAAAATGTACAAAATATTAAAAGAAAAAAGTAGATATTCAAAACTACAGTGCTAGCAATCATCTCCAGAAGCCTCAGGGAATATTCAACCATGAAGTTAGCATGTTTGGAAGAAACATGCCCATGTGTGTAAATACCATAAACACAACAAGGTTCCTCCATGAAATTATTCTATCCTTTTGTTCTGCATATGAACAAATGCATCTTATTTCCACCATCATCGATTCACCTAGTATCAACTAGCCTCTCTTTCCTTTCAGTGGCATCAAATAGCTATGTACCATTACCGATTGCATTTTCCAAATAACCAGAACGGGAATGTTACTTCAAAGGGACCAGCCCAACTCCTTACAGCCAGTTCTACAAATTAAAGCTGATTTTTACTTTGAAAAGACCTTCAGATCAATTAGTTCGGCAGGAATCATGGCCTTAAAGTTTCTTTTCCAGATTTTACATCCATCAATCAGAATGGTCCAAATCAAGACTAGTTGATTTGATGTCTTGTATTAGTGGGTGATCATGCTGCTCCAGCTAATTCTTCCATGGATCATATAATATGCCTCTCTACAGGTTAAGAGTGGGCCATGAGACTACGCTTGTTGCCTTTTGAACTTTGTCAATGTACTAGGTGGCAGTAGCTAAGCATGGCTCGGTGGCAGCAGTAAGTGCACCTTTTCCGGATAACGTATAAAGAAGTTAACAGCAATTAGCTCTTCAAAAAGTCACATTTAGTAGGCCTCTGTTGTGAAGTTTAATAGCCGTTATAATCTTTTCAAGATAGTCACCATCTCTCACTCTAAGGGGAACACTACTCAACAGTGATGTTGAGCATATGCTCTTACTGAGAACAAAGTACATGTCCTCAGATGGCATAGATCAATTGGACTAGCTCCTCCGCATGCCACTGCCACATTCATCACTTAAAACACTGAAAAAATGAATCAGTAGCCCAAAATTTGCCATTTGTTTGACCTTAATGAACTTGATTTTGGCAAATCAAGATGTCAAACAAGAAAACAAATTGTCTTTACAGTGTACTGATCAATCAACTAGTACCTGCAATGTCATCAGGAACATAGTTCAAATTATCAAAGTATAAATACACTACAGATATCTAACGGGACTGAAAACTTGATATTTCTTAGGAGAAATAAATTGTCCTTGTTTCAAGAATTTAGTTGGATATGGGAAGAAAAACAAACTGGAGGAGCAAGAGAAATGAAAAAAGAATGCCCACATTAGGCCATGTATTGAGGCAAGGGAGAGCAATAGTTAAATTTCTGGTCCCCTAATAAAATGGGTGAGAACGGTGCTCAAAGAATTAAGATTCTCACCATGAAGTGACAGCTTCCAACTTACCAGAATAAATAATATATCAGATACTATTCACTCATCAATTGATCATCAGAAAATTGGCAACTCCTCACCCAACCTAATGCCCGCATTTGCCCCAGTTTGAAGTCAGACAAACAACAGAATCGAATTGTGTTCCCAAGGATTGAACTCCAACTCTAATATAAGTCTTAGATCACTGCTTTCAAGAAAGTGGACTATTGTGGAAGACAAATCCCACTAACCTGCATTCCCATAAAACAAATTGGTTTCTGTGCCATTTCTAGCAAACAGAGTACTATAGATATAGGTTTTGTAAATACATACAAAGAATACCTGAAGATGCAGAAGACATTTCGGTGAAAGTAACATTGAATTTCAAGCATTACTGTCAAATTGAAGTACAACAATATTGTACCTTCAATTGAGCACCTCTGCTTCTAAGCAAAAGCCAAGACCGTAGAGCTTATGTGCTTTGTCCAATGGAAAATATAAAGAACCAAGTTGGACCAAAGCAGCAAGTACCTCCATGATCTATGGTGGTAGCAGCATTGGAAGAAGATGGTAAACTTGAAGTCTGAGACATGGCACGAGTCATGCATACCATATGTTTTTATCTTGCCATCAATTAGATGTAAGGATATCATGAATATATCCTTCAATGCATAACTTTTGTTATTGCCAATATTCTTGTTTATAGTTTTTACGCCAACATATACAAGAAACTGTGATCAAAAGATTTCAAGCACACACACACAAGACAACAAAAAATTGTAAAACTACAAATAACTCAAATTAACAACTAGAGACATGCGTTAGGTACATATTTCTTGTTTCTAGTGGCAACCAGATATGCTTTACATAACAAGGAGATGGAATAAGGTAAACCAAAATTCTTCAAATACTCTCACTGGTATGCCAAATAGAAATGGAGTTCTCAGTCCTGAAGTAAGAATAAGGGATAAACTAGAAAAAGAAACATCGGTTCCCAAAATTGACAGAAACCTATGCTAGAGGGTAGAGCTGAAGTATATTGTTGTGCATGGAAATTGATTATAAGCTTGCAATGGTTGGATGCAATGATTGCAATGGATGAAAACAAGGACTGAGATGGGACCTCCCACGACGATACACGGAGCTAGGAGGGCAGAACGACATGAGCAAACACAGGTTATCACGGATTGGATTCTGAGATTCGGGCATTTCAAATGTAGTGAGCAGATGGCATAGTTACCAACCGAAACGACGGACTACCCTAAAGCTCAACCCGATCTCTTAGCAGAATCATCAAACCATCCCGCTCAAAATCGCACTGATTACAGACGACCACGACCAACACCATCCCCAAATCCCCCATCAATTTTGACCGCGACCCTACAGTCCAACTGGAAATCGATCCATCAGCATCCATCCAACCACAACGATTCCACCTCCAAAGTTATCAACCAACCCCCAATGAATCGATGCCCTCCCAGAAACACCCCGATCAAAATTAAACCCAACTCTGCGACGGAATCGTACGCGTTACACGTGAATCGGGGGCCAAATCGGCGGAGTATACCTTGTCCGGAGGCCGATCCGCCGCTGGAAACCGTCGGCGATGCGAGCGGGCGCCGTCGTCTTCTTCTCCCGAGCACGCAACCGGCCTCTGCGGATGAGAGGGAGTTGCGACGGAATTGTTTTTGGTCCTGTTGCCGTGGCGTCTTTCAGGGGGAAAAGAGGGTCCAGGAGGCGGGCAGGGCTATTTGTAGGGTGGAATCGTGGGGTGCGGCG
The DNA here is from genome assembly GCA_031894775.1 of Chloris gayana. Lineage (NCBI taxonomy): Eukaryota > Viridiplantae > Streptophyta > Magnoliopsida > Poales > Poaceae > Chloris > Chloris gayana. The sequence goes on along the minus strand of JAUNZO010004687.1, from coordinate 197,374 downwards.
GAGGGGAAACGGGCCCAGTGCTCTGTGGCGAGCTGGGCCACGGGTTTATGTGGGCCCCATTTTTGGATGTTGGGCCTACGTGTCGGTGAGACCCATACGGGTTCCGCTCGCAGTTGGATGGACGCCCAGTGGATGCCGCACACGATGACACGAGAGGGACGGTTGCCGATGGTTGGGTTTGTTACTTGGCCTGGACACCCTTTCTCGTGTTTATAGGGATTTCTTAGAGCGATCTATGAGAGTTAATAGATAGATCAGTCCACTGTGTTGCTATTTGATTGAAGGAGAATGGGAGATGAGAGAAAACAAAGCTGTTACAAAACTTTAAACGTATTTTCTCTCGAACCGTGAATCTGTTTGAACCTACGTGTTCTTTAGAATTAATTCTATACAATGAGATCTAATATAAATATAATTTAAATAATTTAAAAATATTTTTTCATCAACATTTTATTCATGTCGTTTCAACATTCTATATGTATTAAGCCAACATTTTTTGTAAAATGTTGACATAGTTTTCCAAAAATATTGACACAGTTTTTCAAAAATATTGACATAGGTCTTTGAAATGTTGATATAAAAATTTCAAAATGTTGAATCTGTATCTAAATTAGAAATATTAGTATGACTTAACTTTGAATAAATAATTGTGATTAAAAACTGTGCATGACTTAACTTTGAATAAATAAATAGAAGTCATCGGGTAGATGGGTCCATAAGATCCATTAACGACTCCGTGTGATGGCCGATAGAATCAGCTGCGCTAAAAGCTTATGTCAACATTTTCACAAAACCGTGTCACCATTTTCAGAAAACCACCGTCAACATTTTACCAAAAAATAATCTTGACTTAGTGCATATAAAATGTTGAAACGATATATCTAAAATGTTGATGAAAAAAATATTTCAAAAATACTAAAAAATATTCATGTTGGATCTTATTTTGTAGGGTTAATTCTAAAGAACACGTAGGTTCAAACAGAATTCAATAACGGATCGACAGTTTGGGAGAAAAATGTATTTCAACACGTGCCAATGATCTATCCATATCTTATTTGTAAGTTGGTCCATGGACTGTTGATGGGCTGCTCTACACCTTGTTAGAGCATCTCCAACATCTCTCCTAACTCATCCCCTCCAGCCAAAAATTGGTCATTTCAACACGTGCGTGATCGCATTTGAAGGAGAAAAGACGTCTCTAGCAGATCCCCTACGGCGTCCCCTCTTTTACTACTATGGAGTAAATTCGACTCTCCATGCCCTCCACGGAGGAGACGAAGCCGCCATCCCCTCTAGCGAAAATCGCATCACCCCCGTGTCGCCGCCTTGCTCCCGCCACGCGCCTTGCATCGTGCGTCGCCGTGCACCCGCTCACGCTCGTTGCGCGCCGCCCCGCTCCCGCTCTCGCCGAGGTGCGCCACCGTGCACCGCCCGATCCTGCTTATCGCTGCATCCCGTTTTCCATCGCGCACCAGCCGCGCCGCGCCGTCGCCCATCCTCTGCTCCTAGGCATGCGACCCCGTCGGGCCTGCCCTCGTTCCCGCTGTCGCCTCGCCTCCTCTCGCCCACTGCCGCCGTCGCCGCTGCTCCCACCTACCCTGCTCGTGTGCAACAGAGAGAGATGGAGGTGGGATCGATGTGTAAGTGATTGAAAAGGAATAAAGAGGAGATTGTCTTGTAGGGGAACTGCTAGAGCAACCTCCCCTAAAATCCTGAAAATGGTGTGAAGGGATCCCTAGAAGAGAAAAGATGGAATGGTGTTGGAGGAGAGTTGTTAGAGATGCTCTTATATGTAGATGGATCTATCTATATGAAGTCCTTGTTTATACTCTTCGATCATTTTAAGACAAAAACATATAGAAAAAGTCCATTTTACTCACCTATAGTTTACTTAAAGTCCACATGCCCCTTTAAACTATCATTTGGTTCATTTTCTCCCCATGGTTTGCTAAACTCATGGACTTTGCACCTTTAATCAGTTTGTTAATCCTGCTTTGATGATGTGACATGGGATTAGGACCAGGATCGACACGTAATACTACCACATCAATAGTCCAACGGATCATGTTGTCCTATCTGAACAAATGACTTTGTCAATCCGGGAACAACTACTACTCTGACGCTAGTTGCTTCTCCAGCAAGTGACGCCCAAAGCACACCCTGAAAGATCGAAGAGAGAGAGAGAGAGAGAGAGAGAGAGTTGAGTGCGGATGGCGGCTGATGGTGGGTGTGCGATTTAGTGGGTGGCGACTGAGGGTTAGGGTTAGGTGCTTTTATGCTAGGTCATAAAAGTGGAGGCTGGAACTCAATAGCTATGGATCATTTTGAGAGAGAGAGAGAGAGAGAGAGAGAGAGAGAGAACCATGGCCCAGTTGATAACGAGCTCGAGAGACAACCATGGCCTATTGCGCTACTTCGACAGCTGGTATACCAGCGTCGATTCTGTCCGCCCCCAATCATGGGCAAGACATCCTTTCGGTGAGTTGTTGGGAGCGTGCGCGCTCCTGGACACAAACGACCGAGGTGAACCACGAACGGATAGTCATAGTTGCCCATGTAGGCGATCCAGCAAATGGTACAACAGCAGTCAACAGAATTAACCAAGTACTTCACTAACACACTATAGCAGTACCATAGTTCACACAGACTACAACAAATTAGCACCAAGCTAGAATAGCTGAACCATCAGTGATTAGTCTAAGCATCATCCATCTAATAAGAGCAAGAGCACAATGGCTGACCTAACGAAAGGCGACGAGATAAACGAGATTTGTTGACGGTGATTCCGACCAGGGCAAGCTAGTCGTCGCTGAAGGCCTGGCATGTGCTGGACTCCGACCGCTCGACGATGCAGCAGGCCTACGCACGACAGGAGATTCAATCAAAATCCAGAATCAACGGCTAGTAATAGTTTCTCGCAACTAGGCACGAGAGCCGAATGGAAATTGTCGCGGTGCTTAATAGGCTGTAGTAGCAATAAGTGATGGATGAGGATACAGTACCTCGTCGCCATCTTCAAGAATCCCGACACACTCCTCAGGTTCGGAGGCGAGAAGGTCACTCTTCGCGGCTGGCAGACTTGTCCCATGAAGAAATTACAATAGGGAAAAATAATTGACCAAATCCACTAAAGAGAACCAGAGAGAGAAAAAAGGAAACTTTACCATGGATCTCCTCCTCGTCGTCCTCGGGAAAGCCGGGGAAGTCTATGGGGTCGGAGACCATCACGAGGAGCGCACCCCATGCAGCGCTGTTTCGTCGCCGACGGGAGGCAAACGCGAGGACCTCGACGTCGAAGGGTAGAGGCGAGAAGGTGGCCGAATCCGATGTATTTGCCGACATGGTAGTCTTACGTGTCAATCCTAGGCCTAATCCCGGGCCACGTCATCCTCAGATCAGGATTAACAAACTGACTAAAGGTGTAAAGGGCACTTGTTTAACAAATTGTGGGAAGTAAATAAACCAAAGGATAGTTTAGGGAGGTATGTGGACTTTGAGCAAACTATAGGGGAGTAAAGTGAACTTCTACCTACTATATATATACATTACACACTAATATATGTATGAAGATAACACGGGATCTAATTCAAATGTTGTAGTTTTGTGTTATAAAAAATACAAATATTTGTAAACAAATTAGAAATTTTAAACAAATATTTTTGAGTAACAGATTAAATGCAAAAATGCTACAAACATCACATATATTAAAAAATTTAGGCTTTATCATAGTAAGTGAAGAAATTAGGCATCATGCATACTAGCTGACATCTACTCAACTAAGGTGAAAAAACTTACTAGACCGTATTAACATCTCACTTTAACCAATAACTTTACGTCGACGTCATGTTAAACCCTCCACACGTGCTTTTGGTGCTTCTGAAAATATATTATTCCGCTCGAAAATTTTGCATTTTCACACAGTAGAATGATGAGGTGATGAGGGGATGTATGAGGCCATGAGGGGCTATAGTCTTACGTCCTGTTGTCGAGGACGATCCACATCGACTTTCACGACAAAGATGGCGACGGATGGCGGCTGTGCCAGATCTAAGAGGCACTGCTTATCTATATTGTTGCGAGATACTCATATTATTTCTCACTGTGTAAGCAGACACCGTCACTAACAGCTTCGTCCACTCCGGAGGCCGCGTCCGTACTCCGTAGCGACGTGTCCGGCAGACCAAGCATAAGCATGTCATCCTCAGCTCGAACCGCTTACACTGATGCATTCAACGTGGATCCATGTAGGATATAATGGCGTACCAGGTGCAACCTTCCTAGTTCATTATATCTAGCATTTCGCCAAGGCACACTACACACCGCACAAGTTCGATCTACGTGTCGCCCTCCCGCTCATTTCCTGCTTCTTGGCCTCCCACATGAATAGCGAGCGTACAACATCTTGGTATCCAGGCTATATATGTAAACAGCTACTATGTGTGGCTATAAAGTCGTCCAGTTGGTACTCGCGTCGGGGAAGAAGTGATCAGTGCGACATGTGTACAATGCAGGTAGCATCACGTATAGAGGTCGAGTAACTTTAGCGTATTAGAACAAACACAACACACTAACACTAAATTGCTTTAAGTAATATCGATCGAACCTCTAATCAGAAAAAGAAAAAGTAATCTTATATTCACTATGGGAGACAACGTATATACCGTGTGTCAGAGCCTGTATCGTGTACAATTTATCGGACACACATGTAAAATTACACACTACACAAATATGTCACACAACAAAAAGGTTTGTGCCGTGTGCCAAGACCGAACACACGGCACAAACGCAATTGTGCCATGTGCCAAGACGGGAAACACGACACAAACACAACTGTGTCGTGTGGCAAAAAATAGACACACAGCACAAAAGCTTGACGTCTAAAACTCCGGACGACGTCAACTATGCCGTGTGTCCGCTGCCTAGCACACGGCACAGTCGTGGTTATGTTGTGTGTCACACCAAACACACGGTACAGTTGTGTGTCATGCATACTAACATCCACACCCTAGAGGTGGAGCACTTGTGTTGGGTTAGGAAAAAGTCATCGGTGCGGCGTGGGTACCATACAGGTAGCACACCACATATAGAGGTGGAGTAGCTTTAGCATATTAGAACAAACAACACACTTTAGGAAATATTAAACCACTGTAAGTAATATCAATTACACGACCTCTAATTAGAAAAAGAATATACACCTTGTGTTGTGTTGTGTGTTATGCATACTAACAACACCCACACCCAAGAGATGGAGTATTGGTTATGTTGGGGAAGAAGTCATAAGTGCTGTGTGGATACGGTGCACATCACATATAGAGGTAAGCAGCTTTAGCGTATTAGAACAAACAACACACTTTAGAAATTAAAACACGAAATCACTTTAAGTAATATTGACTAACATAACCTCTAGTCAGAAAAAAGATAATCTTATGTTATGTATCATGCATACTAAAAACACCCACACTTTAATAAAAAAAAGTCTCCTGTGTGTGTCAGGCATATTAGGATATATCACACTCTAGTTCTAAGTAATTAAAAAGATAGTCTTGTACTCTTGTGGCACACTTACTAGCATTATACTTTCATCTGTCCAAGAACGTAAACATTTGTTGACTTTCATGTATTAGATTTGACCACTCGTCTTATTCAAAAATTTTGTTAAAATGTTATTTATTTTTTATAATTTATATTACCATTGGATATATTTTAAGTATTAAGTATTAATTTTTATATTTGTGTAAATATTTTGAATAAGACAAATGGTCAAATACAACAGGTAAAAGTCAACAAGTCCATACATTCTTGAACGGAGGGAGTACTTGAGCTAGAAAATAATAGCCTTTGTTTATGATGATGAATCACGTACTAGCATCTCACTCTAGCCAGAAAAAAGATATCTTTAATTTGCATCAAACCTATATGAATGCTTCTCATTTCCGATGAGATCAAGCCTTGTCCTCCTCCAACGAAGTTAGAATTCGAGATTGGAGTTATGATTTCTAGGTTTGGGGTTCACCGAAGTATGTCGAGCTGCCCGTGGGTAGGTTACACAAATGATGATGGGTTATGAGCAAACAACAAGGTGGCGGAAACACCACCGCCGGGTTGGTGGGAGAGAGTGATCGGGCGGAGAATTGCGATGATGGTAGTAGTCAAGGAGCCGAGAGAGCGGTGGGAAGGCGCGACGACTCAACGGACTAGGGATCTCACTAGAGCTCTATGCCACCCTATCTCATCTAGCGAGGGTGAGGGAACATACAACGTGGGTGAGAGCTATCTTGGTAGAAGAGAGGTGGAGAGAGGAGGGAGAACCATATCATTCATTGGATCCCAGATCGGTGTTGGGTGGGTTCACGGGTTGATATGCCCGGATGATGGATATATGGTCCTATTTCTATTGAGAGAATTCCTTTTTTGGTCCTAATAAAAAGTCATTGATTATTATTTGGTCCTTTTTGAATCAAACTCCCCTATCTAGACCAAATCATATCTTTCGTTCCCTTTTCGGCATTTTTGTGACTTCCATTAGATGCGACGAACTTGGTTGTGAAAAGACGATTAGGCCCCAAACTACACTTCCTATTTAGACACATTGCCCGACCGATTAAACAAAAAAGATTCGCAACATCATGAGCCGCCAAGCTCGCAACCATGGTCACCGAGTTCACCGCCTCCTCTCTATCGTGCGTTGGGGCTCCTCTCGCTCACTCGGACTCCGCGCCTCCATCTCAAATCCTCTATGACTTCCTAACCATAGGCGGTGGCACTAGAAACCACGGAGGTGACGCTCGACATGCACCAAGCCTTGTTGACCCCTTGGTCGTGTATGCGTCATCACCTCCGATCGTGTGCGGGCTCTCCACGTTGTCGATGTCATGTCTAGGCGGTCCATGTTCTAAGTCGGAGTCGGTCGAGGAGTACCGCTAGGTAAGTAGTCAAAAGATGTATTTCTCGATGAACGTGGATGCAAGCATTCCCTTCTGACCCATGGTGGTACCATGGACTATGTCGTCCTACCCTCGGCAGAAACATGTGATGTTTTCACAGGAAATCCTAAGTCCCTAACAAAAACAACAGAAGGGCCACGAAAGGAACTAAAATTTATTTTTATCTAAATAGGGAGGTTCAATTGAAAAAAGGTTAAGAAGAACAATGACACCGCTTTAGGCTCAACACTATTCATGAGTTTTTCCTACCTCACCTCTACCATTTAGCCCCCTCCCTCCCTCTAGTGCACAGAGAGTCATACGCAAGGGACTAATGTGGTGGCTGGGTAACTCCATGGTGGCAATCACTCGGGTAAGACCAAGAAAGGAATTATCTCATTTTTATTTCAGCCATCAATATGACAATTGTTTTTCAACATCACATCACTCAAGACCTCTTGGTTTGCACTATTTCCACACTAGAGGACGCCTCTCAGCCGCATCCACCATTGTCCTACAAATAGGGCATGTTGTGCTCCTCCGGAACCACTTGTCGATGTAGCGGATGTGGAACACATGGCGACATGCGAATCAGCGGTGGGAAGGAGGCGAATTTGAATCAGCGAGCATCCGAGTCCACATTATAGCCGGAGTAGGCCGAGGAGTATTGTGAGGTCACTCAAAAAATGGATTTCTTGATGCGGGCTCGGATGCAAGTGTGCCCTTTTGACCCATGGTGAGGCCATGGACCACGCCGTCCTACACCCAACAACAACACGCGACGTAGGGAGAGGTGAGGGTAGAGTTGTTATTTTGTGTCGTGGGTAAGCAATGTTTCACGACAAATCCTAAGTTCCTAACGGATCCGACGGAACGATCACGAAAGGATGAAAATTTACTTTTGTATGAATAGGGAAGTTCAATAAAAAAAGGATAAAAAAGAAACATAGACACCGACTCTAGGCTCAACACTATTCATGAGGTTTTTCTACCTCACCTCTACTATTTAGCCCCCTTCCTCTCTCTAGTATCCAGTCACACACAAGGACTATTGTGGTGAGCGATGTGGCTGGGACCTCCCTTGGAATCTACCATGGAGGTCCCAACCACGTCGCTCACCACAATAGTCCCTTGTGTGACTCTAGACACTAGAGAGTAAAGATGGCAATGGGTCTAGACCCACCGGGTTATGCCTACTCGAAACCATACCCATGAGTTGAGAGAACTACCGGTGGATAACCCATTAACATTCATGGGTGAAGATTTTGTCCCAGACCCATACCCTCCGGGTAAAAATTACCCATCGGATACGCATATCCATCAGCCATATCAAATTCAGAAACATGTAGGCGGGCTCACGATCAAGGGAGGCGGGGAGGCTCTCCGTCGCTTACGTGGGCGGGACTCAAGCTCGGGACGGTCGAGATGGAGTCGAGGTCTCGAGAGGCTCGCCGCGCAGCGGGACTCAAACTCGGGTCGGACATGGAGTCGGGGTCTCGAGGAGGCTCGCCGCTCACGATCACGGCGTCGCGTGGTCACGTGGAGGAAGGTGAGTTGGTTTGGTCAGCTGGAGGAGTGAACCTAGGGTTTGAGAGGTGGTCACGACTATTTATTTGATAAACTAGAGTTGGGCTTGGGCCTCTGGACTGCTAAATAATAGGCTAACAAGTAATAAATACATTTTGGACCGGGTCTAGGGTTAGCGGGTTTGGGTACTACCAAAGCATATCCACACCCTTAGCACCCAATGTGTAAGCCTTTTCCTTCATTAGTATACCCATGGGTACAATTTTTCACCCAGACGCGCCTCGTAATGGGAGAAAAACCCAACGGATCATGGGTAACGGTACCCATTGCCACCTTTACTAGAGAAAGGGAGGGGGCTAAATAGTAGAGGTGAGGTAGAAAAACTCATATAATGCCAAGAAATATATTTCACACTTTGAGAGGTACGGGGATCGATACCCGCATCTCCATTATGTTGCCATTTTGTTATCAAAAAAATGCCAAGAAAAGAACTATTTCATTTTTATTCCAGCCATCAATATGAAAATCATTTCTCAGCATATGCATGCACACATATTACTCAAACACCTCTTGGTTGCACTATTTCCACGCTAGAGGGTGCCTCCACAGCTGCCTCCACTGTTGTCCTACAAATCGAGCATGCATGTTGTGCTCCTCCCGGACCACTTGTTGATGTAGTGGACGTGGAACACATGGCGGCATGCGAATCAGTGGTGGGAAGATGGCGAATCAGTGGCATGATGTGAAATGTACTGCTTAGTTAAACAAAAAAAACTCAAAACAACGTGAGCCGCCAAGCTTGCTGCCATAGTTGGTCGGGGCACCGCCTCTTTCGCCACGTCGGGGATCCTCTAACGTGTCCGACTCTCTGCACAGCCATCTCAAATTCTCCATGACTCTCTAACTATAGGCTATGGCACCATGAACCACAGAGGTGACTCCTCAACGCACCCACCCTTGCTGACCCCTTGGTCATGCGGACATCCTCGCCTATGGGCTACGGTCATGTGCAGGCTCTCAGTCAAAAAATGGATTTCTGGATGCAGGCTCGGATGCAAGCAGGCCTTTTGACCCACGGTGGTGCCATGGGCCGCGTTTGTCCTATGCTCAATAGCAACACGCGACGCAACGGGAGGTGAGGGTAGAGTTGCCATTTTGTAGGAGAACCGACAGAAGGATCATGAAAGGAACTAAAATTTACTTTTGTCCGGATAAGGAAGTTTAATACAAAGAAGATCAAAGAAGAAAGCAGTGGCACTCTAGGCTCAACACTATTCATGAGTTTTTCATACCTCACCTCTACCATTTAGGCCCCTCCCTCCCTCTAGTGTACGGAGTCATATGCAAGAGACTATGGTGGCCAACACTCGATAAGACTGGGACGCTATGTCGTCCTCCAAAACAGGTTTACCGTAAAATGCCTCGCACCAGGACACGCTATCCCGTCGGCTACCATCCCGCACCGCCTCCCGCACGCCAAATATAGTGCAGTTATGGAAGACGGAGGGGCGAGGTGCACGTGCGCGGGCAAGACAGTACCTGCCGGAGGCACACGATGAAGCAAGAGGGAGAGGGGAGGGAGAGAAATGAAAAGAAAAAGGAAAGAAGTGAAAAAATAAAAAGAAAAAGAAAAGGGAGGAAGAGATGAAAGGAGATGGTAGTCGGAGCTGGTTGAATAAAATATTGAGTTGATATAGAGTATGATGGGTGCAGAAAAAGTGGATATAGAGGAGATAATCTTGTTAGCCAGCATGAAATATTTCTCTTAGAGAATGAATTTTGAGTATGACGAGTGCGGTAAGTCTAAGACCAAGAAAAGAATTATCTCATTTTTATTCCAGCCATCAATATGACAATCATTTCTCAGCATGCATATGCACACACACATCACTCAACACCTCTTCTTTGCACAATTTCCACACTAGAGGGTGCGTCCGCAGCTGCCTCCACCGTTGTCCTGCAAATCGGGCATGTTGTGCTCCTCCCGAACCACTTGTCGATGCAGTGGACGTGGAACACATGGCGGCATGCCGGGAGCATCCTGCCTAGTTCGCCATCGGCCATGTGTCCAAGACACACGGCGCACCGCACAGGCTCGGCCGGCGTGCCGCCCTCCCCTACCTGCTTGTTGGACTCCCATCTGAACACTGGCAGCGCGCGCAGCGCCTTGGCGTCCAGGCCGGACGTGGAAGCGCCGCCGCCGGTGCCGGGCACCTGGTAGAGCGCGTAAGCAAACTCGTCGGGCGGGTACTCCACCAGCGTGTTGGGGAAGAAGTTGTCGGTGCGGCGCGGGCGCAGGTAGCACCGCGCGTAGAGGTGGAGCGCGGCGACGAACGCGAGCGCCGCCGAGAGCGCGGTCACCGCGACGAGCAGGAGGTTGACGTCGTAGCGAGCGAACAACATGGCTGACTGCGGGGGCACTCTGACTGTGCAGACACAATGACGCCTTGGTGGAGCTGGGCTATATAATCATTGTTGGATGGGAGCATGAGAAGCGCGGTGGGCTGCTGCAGATGAGGACAAGCCAGGGCGTTCGTGGTTGCCGCACGAAATCCAGGGACGCTTTGGCACGCTGTTTCGAGCCGTGCCATGGTGCGAGCAGAGTTTCTGGAGCAAGAAAACTGCCTGGCTGGCGTCCTTACATGGATACAGGACGACTTGACAGTTCAGGATTTGGCACGTCATGTATAAGTCTAAGATATCCAGGTCATGTAAAAGCCTAATATATCCGGGTCAGGTGACATCAGCCAACAGGACAGAGGAGCAATCAGTTTGGCTCCTCATGTTAAAAAAACGGAAGTGCCTTGGAATTATTCTTTTGAGGATATTGCTCCACTCATTACTAGTAACAGTAAGCATGTTCCACTTACAGTTCCTTATCACAAGCGTGTATTGCTTTACAATGATCAGTACCAGTATGTATTTTCCGTAGAAATTTACAACAGGGTATGGAGGTGTTAGATTCACACCCACTGGATAAAGATGAAAATGGTAAGGTATCTGTGACTATCTGTACTCGCTTTACAAAACAGCCAAGCTGTTTAGTGATCCTTACATTCATCATCCATGAGCTTGTATCTCTTCTCTTCAACACCGGTGACGCCCATTTGTATCTCAATTATGGTATGAAGTGGCATCTACATAAGGAAAAATGGTATTAGTTTTTGACTTACCAAAATTATGCAATTTTATAGTGCATAACTGAGGGTGAAGAGGAAGATTAAACGCATCACCTCTATTTCTGGAACTTCCCGCAAAGGCCTGTCAGCAAAATACGCATACAGAGCTCGCAATACGGCCTATCAGTAGGACAAATATTTCAAGATCAGCTTCCCTGCACATCAATATTTCATCAACTGTGATAATTTACCTGGTGGGATATGACGACGACAGGTGCACGCTGGCGTTCTAACTCTATGATGACTGGTTCCAACCTGATGGTTATTATGACATTACAGTTATTCTATAGTTAGTGATGATAAAACTGAAAATTTGTCACAGTACATTTTACCCCTAAATGATTATTGCATTATTTTATTTTTTAACTTACCTCTGAATCACATCAAGGTAAGATTCTCCCCGCGGATAGCGATATCTAAGCTTGTCTTTCCTGCGCGACCTGGTGGTTTCATCAAGCATTAGAAAAACAGCACAATGGTATTGTCAGACGCAAATATTTCACAATTGGGGCCAGCCAAATAATATGTGCAAAGAACTAATGGGGTATCTGTATGCAACAGAAACTAATAAACCTACACCACAAACAGCTAAATATGCCAAGTTGTGGAAAATAAGATGTTGCAAATTGACTTTAAGAACCCTTGGGGATAAGGAACCGCAAGAATGGGGTATCCTAATAGAGATAGAAGCCAAAATGCAAGTAAAAGAAGAACCAGATGGAGTTATTTGGGCCTTCTTAAAATCAGGGAGGTTCACAACAGCATCACTATACAGAAAGATTCTAGATCCTGAAGATAGAGACAGCAGAATTACACAAATTTGAAAAGCGAAGATAGTACTAATTTTTCTATGGCAACTGCTAAAGAATACAATAAAGTCGGCTGATCAATTAAAGAAGAAGAAATGGAAATGAGATGAACACTGCAAGATGTGTCCAATTGAAGAAGATGCAGCCCACATAGTATTTGAATGCGCAATGACTATGCTACAATGGGCAAGATTAGAGATATCATGAAATGGAGTGGGATCCCTAGAAATCTGGATGAATTATTTGAAATAGCAATCAAAGACAAAGATAGGCAAAACAACAAGCTAATAATTCAAGTTCTGGGTGCTACAGAATGGGCGTTTTGGCTTACCGGAAATGATTTAGTGTTTGAGAATAGAGCTATAAGTTCTGGATTTGCAATTACTTACAAACAACATATTTTCTACAGAGATAGAGCGTGTTTAGCAAGGGTTAGGAGAAGGAAAACCTGCTGAAGCTGGTGGAACACATGAAGGCAAAAATAACTTAGCCTAAGTCGGAGAGAAGAGCGCTTTTACCGTCAACAGGTGTCGATTAATGTACCTGTTCGGGTCTTTTATTTTGCTGTTGGTAGCAGACAATGTAACTGTGGTTATGTGTAGGGCTTTGGCTTCTGGACAATATGTATGGAATGTGGTAGAGGTAGGTGAGAGTGGAGAGAGTTAGAGCACCAGTTTGTTTTCTGGAAGCGAGAGGTTCTGGTAGAACTTTTGTGCTTTACTTTGTAAGCTGGTAACCCCAGAATCTATAATGGCCTGTCGCTTTCTATAAAAAGCAGACCTTCGGCCTGTTATCTAAAATAAACACCAGAATTGATCTTATCAAGCGCATTTAGTAGTCAATGAAAAAAAATAATGTACATACTCAAATTCCTCAGGCATAATTTTTTTTATCTCTTCATACGTCATCCCATCACAAACACCAGAATTGATCTCATCAAGAGCACGCCATTGTATCTACAAACAACACGAGTTGAGCAATGTCAATGTGACAACCTTGCAAGAGGCCTGAGAAACTACTAAAGCACCAAAAAATCACCTTTGGAAATCCAACAATTGGGCTTGCTGTCAAAATTGTTCTCTGAAGAGTGCTGGTCCATATCTAGATAATTGGTTAAATCACAAAGACAAATCTCTTACTCTGCCAGCTCATTTCTGATGATTAAATTTATCACTCAATTAGAGGCAATTACTTACAGTTGCAGTTTTCTCATTTTTCAGGCGCTTTTCAACAAAATTGGCTAGTTTCTTTGCATAAAGCTCTCCATTTTCACTGTCCACCATTATCAAGATTATTAGTTCAATATATCATGATATTCCAATAGATCAACATAAAATTCATAAATACTGGAAATACAGAGGACTTAAATGGCAATAGCATTGTGGGAACTATTCCATAAATATTGGAAATACATACATGACTCAAAAGGCATCAGATTGAAACTTAGAGAAAGCAAACCTTAGGACCGTATCGCCACCAACTCTTCCTCTAACATTATGTAAACTCTCACCATGCCTGGTAAGCAGAATAGGCCGCGGTGCAAGATGGGAGTTCACCTGCAGTTGCATAACACGAGAGGATGTGACAACTATTGATTGGGAATACACTCACATAAATATAGTTTAAAACAAGCAAAAAATAAGCATTTCTTATAATATTTGTAAGCACAAAGTGCAAATACTATTATTTGTGCAAGCATAGAAATACATACCAAGAAAAAGACTATCCGCCCAGGGAGATAACCACTGATATTATTTACCTGGGTAAAAAACAATTAAAAAAAAAAAGAGAGAAAAGAGCAAACGAATCAAGAAGCATTAACCAAGACAAAGCATAATAAGATTCGAAAAACGAAACCATACAATGGCAAAACTTCCTTTTGTGTAAATAACTGATACTACTATGCATACATTTCATTGAGCATTAAATACTTGTTCTGAGTATTTTTCACACGTATTGAATTGCACAGAACAGTACCTGTAACATAGATTATTCTGGCACATAGGCATGTAAACCTTAGGCCCCCTTTGTTTGCCCTCCAGATTATGGAATCCGGATTCTATAATCCAAAAGCTGAAACAAAGGGTTGGATTTTGATTCCGGATTCTATAATCTGATTCTGAGCATCCAGATTCCATAATCTAGCAATCTGGCAACACCCAGATTTTGCTAGATTATGGCACATTTATTTACTGCTTTGCCATCGTGGCCCACTGTAAGTGACTGTAGTTGGATTGTGGAATCCACACAAACAAACATCCCTCAGATTTTAAGTCTCGGATTCTTACAATCTCAGATTCCACAATCTACAATCCATAATCTAAAGCTGAAACAAAGGGGCCCTTACTATGGTAGAATCATGTGCAGTGGAATGTGCAATTATGGAAGAAATTACCTGTAACTGACCACCCTGCCCTTTTACCATGTCAATCATTTTGATGTAAGAACCTTCCCCAACTGGCTCATAGACCTACAAGGCAATGTTGTCTGATTCAGGACTAAATAACTCATACAAAAGAAAAGCAAACACATCGATTTGACAAAAGAAGAGTAATTGAAACCTTTTCATAATTCTTCAATCGTTCCGTGAAGTCCCGTAGTCCAGCTTCAAAATCAGTCCTACAAAATATTCAGTTGATTCAGACTTTAAATTTACTTCTGCTCTATCTTCTTAAAGGTAAAAGTTTAGAGGATTCTCACTGGTCAGAATAGTCAGGACTTTGTTGTATCTTCAGACGTAGATTTCTTTCTATTATTTTTGGATCATTGCATATTGTCTCCAGAAATATAATCTGCTCAAAGTTATTTCAATAAGGAAGATAATTCAGGTCTGCAGATGCAAGGTAGGAATGTACCAAGATCACCAGAACACATGAATCTCATTGATCAATGGACATTATAAGTACAACAGTATTATCTGCTGATTTTGAGCAACTTTAGCTTGAGATGCTTAAGCAAGTAAAGATTAGAAAATATACCCAATGTAAATACTAATGTTGTCAATTACCTTACAGTTACCTTCCGCCATCTTCATTAGCATTTGTCTTCGTTTCCTTGTGCTGTTTGTGGCATCAAATATACCAACCTAGACACAAGGACATGATCCGAAAAAATAATTACATTTTCCCTCAGTTCATTTAGAAGAAGAGTAGAGTACAAAGTAGGGTGTAAGACCCATTTACAAATGACCAGACAGGAGAGGACACACCCCTTTTAACTATCAACAAGCTATACTAAGAATACTACGAAGAATCAGCTCACCTGACCTCCATCATGCATCCAATCTATCATATCCTCCATTGCTAAAGCAGCCACCTAGCAATGTGCACATCAGAAGGATAATGCATAAAATTATTAGTCATATACTGAAACAAAGGAAAAACTTAAAATTTAATATAAGCCTTGTTACTATGCTATTGTGCACCAACCAGTTTACCCAAAAGCCTAAGCTGATAGGGAAAGGTGGGCTTTTCCCTTATACACTTCAACACCCCCACTCACGTGCAGCCCGAAATGGGCGCAAAGTGGAAATAAAGGGGTGGAGACACAACATCTCTGCCAGGATTTGAACACGAGACATTTGGCTCTGATACCATGTTACTAAGCTACTAAGCACCAACCAGTTCATGCAAAAGCCTAAGCTGATGGGGAAAGGTGGGCTTTTCACTTATACACTTCAACAAGCCTCACAAGCATTGATTGTCAACATTTGATGTCTGAAAATGTAGGGTGCTAAATTGATATTTTGATGTTCTCAGTGGGACTTTCAAAAGACAAATGTATAGGAGAAAACCCATACTAACTAGAGATCTCTACTAACTATGGCTAACTGCAAGATGTGACTATGTTGAGTCAGGAATATATTATACTGAATATATATAAGACATTTTTAAAATAAATTTGTTTAGTGGCAGAAGAATGACATAAGGATTAAACTGTATTTCAAACTACAGTAGTAAACCTTATTAGGTCTGGTTTAGAACATTAGAAGCTTCATAAGAATTTTACAAAACTTTCACAAGAAACAGTTCCAGTCTGGCAGCTGAAAAACTCCATTACTCCAAACAGGACATGCTTCCTCTAATTGAAACAAGTTAGTGATTAACTGTTTGCTATTCAAAACGGGAGGGCGTCGGGAGAGAGAGGGGGGGGGGGTATAATGATTGGGTTGTTGAAAATGTAGAACAATGGATTTGATTAAAGATGAAGACTATGATGACATCTATTTTGAATTGTGAGATCGGGATCTAGAAATCCTTGGTAAGAAATTTACGAAGTCAATAAATCATTCTAACCTCATTGCGTGCCTCAATACCTTCAGGATTATCATCACGGAAAAAATCTGCAGACTAAGCCAATAAATTACAAATCTGTTAGATCAACCTCTAACAAAGAGTAGCTTTATTGACATAGGATCAGTAAATTCAACAAGATGTGCAAGTACACACGTATGCAAATTAACTTTTATAAAAAATCTGCAAGGCCACAAGAATCAGAGCAAGAGATGTAACCAAATAGTATACAATAATGGTTGCCCAAAAAATTACTAATATAACAAAGAGCTTGGAGAAATTACCACTACCCTAAATCGAGTGTCAGGATATGTCACTACATGTGAGAATGAGAGTCTTGGAAAGATATATTTTATAATTAGGTGAAGACAGTAGGGGATACACTGTATAGGAAAAATAATGTACAACAAGAAAAAGGACTGACAGAAAATCCACCCATGCCAGGAATATAGAAACCACAGGTCATTAAGAGACATGGGCAGAGGCGGCGCCAGGTTCAGGCCAACCTGGGCTCCGGCCCCGCTTGCCCGAGAACAATTTCTGAAGAGCAACACTAGGTGTATGCTACTGGGGTCTATTCCCTTCTGGGCTGCAGCTAATTTAGTATGCAAAGCATGCCCTGGTCAGCCTGGGAAAGGCCTGTGGCCATGTATTGCTTCTCTTGGTCAGCCTGAGGTTTCAATCATTGAATATGCCCCTAGTACTGCTCACATGCAAATGCCCTAAAAATTCCATAAAATGAAAAGCATATGCATCAACTGGGCCAGTCAGTATGAAAACAATATTGATAATGGTGATGGTTAATACCACATGGTCACTGCAATCATGATCAGTCTATATGCACGGCACCATGCACAAAACATATTTAGTAATGTAGCTAAAAGACTGAACACAGGAAATTTGGAATGGAATTTTCTGCCACGAATGCTTAGCAAACATAGATCATGTTACAACAAAATGAAGTTCGTAGTACCAGATTTGCTCCATGTTTTAGACGGCGATACTGCATATGTTTTCAAGCAAAGAAAAAAGTGAGTCCATTTTCCACAACAAAATAATATATACTCCTGGCATGAGAAAGTAGCTGAAGTATGAGTATAGCTACCTTCCCAACATTGAAATGTCTGGTCTCATGACCTAACCAACGAAGGTACCTTGTAAGCTTAACAGCAGTGAAGGTTTTACCACGAGCTGGTAGGCCAACCTAATTAGTTGGTAGATAATCAGAATGACATCCACCTTTCAAAAAGCATTAAATTTGGGGACATATTGGAGTAACACAGTGAATATTTGACACAAAAGTGGCAATAATGCTAAGCAATAAGACAAATAAGAAAAATCATGGGGACCAGGAGCTGGTGTTTGTAGATTGAAATCGAATGAGATTTTTTCTCGAAAAAATCGAATCGAAGTTAAATTCTTACTTATCTAAAGGAAGTTCGATTCTCCACCTAGTTCTATTCACCTATAAGTTTGAAAGGGCAACGGTTTCATCCTCTAGCTAACAGCAAACAAACAGATTAGGTCAACACTGGATGGAGCCCATGTCCACACTGAGAACCCATCCTACACCCACTATGTCACTCCTACACCGTTAACAATACTGCTCAAGATTATGTGCAACTTTAGTTTCCATAGAAAACCCTTATACTCGAATCTATCTAATAAACACTAAAAGAAACATGGAGGGTAGCAACAATGCTACAATCTAAAGTCAGCTTTGTCTTATCCACCAAAGGATCACAAATCTGAACACTGAAAGTCACACAAAAGACTAAAAGCATCTAGAATTATCATACAAATCCAATTGTTTACCAAAATAATAGCCAGTTTCAGGTCCTCCTTCGACCCATGCAGCCGATCAGCTACAGCTGCAGCAGCGACAGCTCCTGCTGCTTCTGGCATCGTCTGCATAAATATTAATAGTGGTGAACAAGAAAATACAAACTTAAACAATTCTCAAACTATCGATGATACTTAGTTCGTTTAATCAGAGAGTTCGATAACATCAAGCACATAATAATGATATCTCTTTTCTATCCCTTTTTAACCTGTTGCAAACTAAGGAGAAAAGCAGAGCTCACCTTTGCCGATCCAAAACTGGCTGATTTCGGAAGTTTAAGTGACCCAACACCCCTGTCAATGAAAAGTCCCTTTTGGCCATCTTGCTTTTGTAGTGGTGTAAAGGTACCAACTGATTTTGACTCTACGAGTCCAGAAGTTTGTACTCTCTTGGATACTAAGGCCTCAGCATTCTGAAAAAAGAAAAAAAAACCTTGAATACTTTGATTGCAGGTGATTGCAGGATATGGTCTTTAGTTTTTTTAAAGGAAAAACGTGTATTCAATTCAATAATGTGGTTATAAATAGTCAGATAAGTTATGATTCATAGTATGAAATTATATCCAACTAAAATCAGGCTAATTCCCTGCTGATCGGTGGATAAACTTCACGCATAGAACTTGAAAACTGGAAAAAAGAAGTAACAGAATTGGAAGAGAATTATAAGAAAAATGTATGATCCACAGAAGTGATGTATCAGACTGAAATATATTATTT
This sequence comes from Chloris gayana, assembly GCA_031894775.1. NCBI lineage: Eukaryota > Viridiplantae > Streptophyta > Magnoliopsida > Poales > Poaceae > Chloris > Chloris gayana. The sequence continues at coordinate 178,085 of JAUNZO010004687.1, read as the reverse complement.
TGTACAAAAAAATACTGGTCAGGCAATATTTTACACTGCAGTTTCTGATCACAGCCTACCTTCTTGTGGGTATTATGATCTTTAGAATCTGTAGAAACACTTCCTGGACTCTGAATTCCGTCACTAAGAAGCATATCATTTGTCATTGCTCCAGTTTGTACTAAGGAAGCTGGAGTTGCAGCAAGATTTGCTGCATATTCAACTGGCCGTGCAGTTGGCGATGGAACAACATAATCCTCTAAATCAAGTTCCAAACTAGCTGAAGGTCCATCCTGTAGGAAATCAGTAAACAAAAAACTGTGAAAAAGCACATCACAAACTAGCTTGGCATCATAATGCAATTACAGAAAACATGCAAGGGCTTGAAGGAATAATTTCATTGCCATATAATATGAAAAGACATGTGATATGATCGCTTCTATCTTAATAACATATTTCACCCACCTTTGTGAGCTTGTCCATTTACGCTACACAGAACTTATACAAGAAAATAATAAAACAGCCATGCATAGTATAGAAAAACCTACAGGTAGGCATTCTGTCATACCCGAAATTTAAGTCAGAAATTGGCATGCTACATGCATGATCGCTGAGCCGGTTAACATTTTATTGTGCCCGGGCATAGAAATAATATTACAGTCAGCTAGCAAAGGGAGGAGAGGAAAAATAAGGATAGTTTGTATCTAGTTCGGGTACTTTGGGTACCCAGGACATGTAAATCAAAGCATATATTGAGTGATTTAAACCCGCCTTTGCCAGACGGACATTTCAGTACCCAGGACTGTTATCTGAACTCGAAGAAAAAGAATTGGTTAATCAAATCCGGTACCCGACCTTGAAATTTTGCAAATACCACAGAGAACTCTGCCACCAAGTGCATCCATCACCGTCAAACATAAAAGAATCGAACACATGTTCTCACCTCAGTCGAATTAGTGGGTGCAACATTGATACTGATATCAGGGATCCCTCGGACTTTGGAAGGCTGAAAATTCTCCTTGTACACCCTCCAGCTCGCAGCAAGGTCCAGTGGGGACACAGTGTCAGCCTTGTTGAACACTCTGAACTCGAGCACCTCATCGTCCCCATCGAGCTTAAACAGAGCAGCCCTCACGTCACCCTTAAGCATGCCTCCGGTCAGATGCCGCATAGGTCCTTCCTCGATGATGCACGGGGTTCCTGCTTCTTTGGGCTTGAGCAAGAACTTGAAATCCAGTGTTTCTGCAGCAAAGAGCCGAAGACCACATACTCAGGGCTGGCATTCTGGACAGTGTATACAGCAGTTTGCACGAGAGATTATATGCTGGACAGTGCACACAGGAATTTGCACAGATAGTTTGACACTTCCATTTCTATTTGTAATAGAATCAAACAACACTCTGTTCCGTGAGAACGAATTATTTGAATTTGACACGCCGGTATGCTGAAAGAAGTATTAACAACAGACACCAATTCGTCAACACAAAACTATGATCCAGGACCAAAAAGGATCAAGTGAAAAGGGAAAGTGGCACGAAACCTAAGGAACAAATATACACCCAATTGAATCAATAAAAATCCAATATACTGCGACATAGTGAGTAGTGACACAGAACAGCATCGAGGCAACTTACCATGGTCCGGTGGCACAACGAAGCTGAGCTCCCACATGGACGCCAACTCCCTCTCCATCGCGAGCTGCAAGGTACATAAAAAAATGCCTTCACCAAACAGCGACGTGCACGAGAAACGGAGCAAAAGAGCAGAATCGTTCGGCGTACGGCATGGTTGGGGTCCCAGGAGCCGATGATGGGCTCGGAGCCGAAGACGTGCGGGACGAGGTCGCCGCTGATCCGCGCGTTCTCCATCTTGAGCGACACGTACAACTGCGCGCCGCCGTGCCACGCCGCCGCCTCCACCGCGCCGCCGTCCTCTCCGCCTCCCGCCGCGCCACCGACGCCGGCGACGCTGTCGCTGCCCTTGGAGCCCGACGTCCCCATGGCTAGCACAGCACAAGTGCGCGTGCGCGTGGAATTGTGGGGGACGGCGGTGGTGGTGGACTCCTGGACTGGAGGAGGCTTGGTTTTAATGGAGGGAAGCCGTTTGGATCGGAGCGGAGAAGGGGACCGCGAGACAGCGATTGGAGTGGTGCTCTGGAGCTCGCCGCCTGCCTAGGAGTTCGGGCAGCCAAGCAAGCGGGCGGGCCCTACCGGGAGGATAAGTGCGGGTCCCGCCTGTCGGTGACGGCCTCGGCGTTGGTGCGGCGGCGGATCCGCCGCGTCTGCACAGAGCGGTGCTTCCGGGGGCCCAGGGACTGTTATTCTCCATTTTTGGATTCATTCGTGATTTCTTTTGCGTATAAGGATTAATTCATAGTTTACCCGTATACTAGTGGCAACTGATTTTATACGCAAAAAACTAGCGGGACTTCTTCCTCTTCTTTTTTTCTTTTCGGGTTACAGTACAAACCTAGCAGGATTAATACAAAGTACTCTTACACTTTGTCGCTCTGTTTGGACAGAGCACGTGTGAAAATTGTAGCATTCAAGTTTTTGTACGCAAATCTAGCAGCAGTGTCTGGAAGCTTCAAAGTGCAAGTATTGCTAGTGACGACACGATTGAATTCACAATTTCCATGCCATCTTGAGACCGGTGAATGCGCTACCCGGTGTTCTCTTAATTCTTTTTCCTGTTGTACAAGAAATCCTCAAATAGTGAGGTCAGATATGTGAGTGGTAACTCTTACAGTTTCACCACTAATTTTGCTAAGGGTTCCATCTTCTCAGGTGTAATATTGATCGGTACAATTATCGATTGTGCTGTAATTCACAGGCAGTTCGATCTATTGTGACAAAGAGGCATGACCTTTAAGAAAAGGCATGGAAACTAGAGTAACCGTTTTTGAAAGAATGGCATAGGTATATTCTGAAAAGGAAAGAAGCATTTAGAAAAAAGGGACTTTGTTATGGAAAGATGGAAAGAAAGGCATAAAAGTTGACTTTCGGAATCAATTCATGCGGTGTATATGTACAGGTTCGTATATTTGATGATGACAAGAAAAAAGTTGTGGGGACATGAGGTTATAAGCAAACAAGAGAGGACCATTGATCAATTTCCATGTTCACTTTGAGGTGGTCATTTTTCATACCCGATTGAGAGCTCAGTTTGGATAGACAAGAATCCACTTCAATCTGTATGACCGTGTGGATTGAAAGGGATTTTGGTGGGAACTAATCTTATCTTTCACTTCAATTCATGTGGAATGGTTTTATTCAAACAAGACCTGAAGGGTATGAAACAATATCCAAAAAATCAGATATAAAACCATCACAGGAAACCATACCATTAACCCGGAAACTAAAAATATTATGTACAAAGGATAAAGTACAATTATGAACATAATAACTCTTATACTCTCTCTCACTCAAGATATAAATATTCCAAACTATATATTAGGGTGTGTAAATTCTTAGAATCTTATGTTTAATTAATTTAATCAGTCTCTTGCTAGGTTCCTTAGAGATGCTATGAATATAGTAAATGACCATAAATAAATGCTTATATTTTAGAACAGATGTGTAGAACATGTTTGGTGTTGTATTTTTTTTTTCAAAATCAGAGTATTTATAAATAATGATTTTAGAAGCTAGTATCAAACAAAAACATGAGGTCGAAAAAATAGATAACGGGTTTTTAAAATTCCAAAATAGTTACACTTTTAGCACTACCATTATTTTTAAAAGGATAAAGTTCACTTTACTCCCTAAAAAGTATGACCGAAGTTTAGATAAGCCACAAAACTATTGTTTGGTTTGTTTTACCTCCACAATTTGATAAAAGAGTTCGTTTTACACCTTTTATTTATTCTAATCCCAATTTACTGTTGTAGACCGGGATTAAGCTGAAATTTTGTGTTAACCGACACATGTGTTGTACTAGGTAACCAGCGTGACATATAACATCATTTGTAACTCGATAATACGGTGTGCCCTCTCACCTTCTTCATAGGTGTTTTCAAGACACTCGGCAACTAGGAGCTCACACTCACGGATGCATTCACGCTGCTCTCGTTGAATCTTGATCATTGCGATGTCATCAACCTCGCTCACCATAAGCATTCTCATCAACCTCGCTCACCATAAGCATTCTGTAACTATAGCCTAGTTGTATTTCTCATCATTTATTGTGTGAGTGAGCGGAGAAAGTAGGTTGCGCAAAAAAAAAAAAAAAACTTTATACAAGCATGTGTGACCCGTTCACTACTTTGTCACATCGTACAATCTAGATGTGAGCTTTTGTGAAAAATCTCAGTTTAATTTCAATCCGTATAAGTAACTTGAGATTAAAATATGGATAAAAGATGTAAAATGAACTGTTTTATTGAATTAGAGGGGTAAAACAAACCAAATGATAGTATTGAAGATTATCTGGACTTTGATCATACTTGAAGAGAGTAAAACGAACTTTATATTTTTTAAAACTGCAAAAGTCACATCCAAACATCTGCATACATACTTAAGTATTTTGTTACACTATAGTGTTCTTAGAAAATTCAAAAAATACTTTGTACCCCAAACAGAGTTTATAGGCCCAGCACTGGGGAAATGTCTTGGGCCTTGAGCATAGAGTACGGCCCAGCGCTGTACAAAAGAAAATTGGCCTGCCGGCATCCAAGAGTTGCAGTCTGGAGCACCGGCCGCCGCCGCCGTCTCCGACCTCACGTAGCGCCTCCCCGCTGCCGCCTCCTTGCCTGTCGTCGAAACGTCCTCGGCTTCAGCAATACGAGCGTAGATTGGTTGGTAAGCGAGCTTGTTGGATTTCCTTGTTGCAAGATTCGGTTCCAAATTTTTCTCCCACTTTCGTTATTTCGTTAGCTGGAGATTCTTGGTGCTCAATCGAGGTGCGGGAGCTGGTGATTGAACTGAAACCTCGCGCAGCCATCACCTTCCATGGCGTGCGCTGCTTATACTGTTAGGAGCTCTCTCAACCTTGCTGTAAGACGTAGAATCATCCTCATGCGGCGGCTGCAAGTCCTCGGTATCCTTCCCGTTTTCTCAGGGATGGAGCAGGGATGGCTCTTCCTTTGCGATTCGGCATGTCTCCGCATCCCATTGCCAGAGGGCTTCAATAAGGTGGCGCTCGAGCTTGGAAGCTTCAGCAACTGATGGCAGCATTGTTTCTGGTAAATTGCTCAAAACCAATCATCCAATTTCCTCGCTTTCTTTTGAGAAAAGAAATCAGCGCACGGAATATAAATTTCACAAGCAAGCTGGTTTAGTTCTTGTTCTTTTTGTCATGTTTCAGATGAGATGATTACTGTATTGGTTATTGGTGGTGGAGGAAGGGAGCACGCTCTTTGTTATGCCCTGAACCGCTCCCCATCTTGCACTTCAGTCTTATGTGCCCCTGGTAATGCTGGTATTTCCCAGTCCGGGGATGCGACCTGTATTTCAGACTTGGACATCTCCGATAGCAATGCTGTCATATCATTTTGCCGTAAGAAGGGAGTGGGAATGGTTGTTGTGGGTCCTGAAGCGCCTCTTGTCGCTGGCCTTTCAAATGACCTTGCCAAGGCTGGGATACCAGCCTTCGGTCCTTCTTCAGAAGCTGCAGCATTAGAAGGATCAAAAGACTTCATGAAGAAGTTGTGCGATAAATACAATATTCCGACAGCTAAGGTAAATTCTTTTACATTCATCTTGACTATCAGCAGCTGTAGAGCATACCGCCTGTAGCCAACAGGTCCGGGGTTCGAGCCGCGGTCTCCCCGCATTGCACAGGCGGAGGTAAGGCCTGCCGCTGATACCATTCCCCAGACCACGCACAGTGTGGGAGCTCTCAGCACTGGGTACGGCCTTTTCATCTTGACTATCAGCGATTTAACCTTCCTAAAGTTTTAGTTTGTGCTGCTGCCCTCATATGATCCTTTAGATATGATATTTTATATTTATGATTAATAGAAAATGAACCATTTCAGGCATTATATTAATTTGTTTCTTTCATTTGACAGGAGTTTGCTAGCAAAATCAATTTCGTTTGAACTAATTTTAATAGTTTCAGACACCATCATGCTACAAGAAACCATCTGCAAGTTTCCATGGGGACATCACAGCTCTCCTGATGAGTTATATTTAATTGATTGTCAATTCTGGAGTGTCCCTTCTGATAGAATACTTTTTATATTAAACCGAGTTACTGCAAAAAGGGACTGATGTAGCAAAATTAGCCAGCTTGGTGTAGAATTTGAAGTTTTGAACTCACTTTTTTGACAAGAGCTGCTCTGTGGTTTGCCTTTCTTCAGTGTTTCTTTATTTTTCTTGTACGCATGTTTTGACTTGACCATAACACATTGATATGAAGTCCTGCTGCACGTTTTCTAGGGTACAGTTTAAAATCAGTGTACAAAAGGAAACAAAAAGAAAGTACATTAATATCCTTTCCAACTATCACTAGTTCCAGATATTCTTTGCCATGCTGATGATGGTAATTTGAGTACTTATTCTTTTTCTTGTAGTACTGCACATTCATGGATGCTGCGGAAGCTAAAGAATATGTCAAACAGCAAGGAGCCCCTATTGTTGTTAAAGCTGATGGACTGGCTGCCGGTAAGGGCGTGGTCGTTGCAATGACTTTGGTTGAGGCATTTGAAGCCATAGACTCAATGCTAGTTCAAGGCTCATTTGGTTCTGCTGGTTCACGGGTTATCATTGAAGAATTTTTGGAGGGTGAAGAGGCTTCTTTCTTTGCATTAGTAGATGGTGAAAATGCTTTGCCGCTTGAATCAGCACAAGATCACAAAAGAGTTGGTGATGGTGATGTTGGTCCAAATACTGGGGGTATGGGTGCATACTCGCCCGCACCAATAGTGACAGAAGAGCTTAAAGGCATAGTTATGGAAAGTATAATTATTCCCACTGTTAAAGGTATGGCAGCTGAAGGTTGCAAGTTTGTTGGTGTATTGTATGCTGGGCTTATGATTGAGAAGAAATCTGGGCTTCCTAAGCTTATTGAATATAATGTACGATTTGGTGATCCAGAATGCCAGGTTAGTTGTTTATCTATATTTCCGAACTTTCTAGGATCATTTCTACAGAGTAACAGGCAATAAACTTGCCTATCCATCTCAATTGAGACCAAAAACGTATACTCCTCTGTTCTAAACTTGGTTGACGTTTCAGACAGGGGAAATGAACTAGAGTCTCTTGTCTAAACGTCAATTTTTTTAAAAAAAACAAAATGGAGGGAGTATTCAGGACCCCTTATTTTCTCTCCTTGTTTGTTCAGTGAATTTGAGAAAGTTGCCTCAGGGGGATTACTTGGTTTAGCTCCAGTAAAGTGATATCCATCTGCTTCTGATAGTTCATCAAGACTAGCACTTTGTTATTGCTTAGTGGAGAAGCTGAATAGATTCCATCGAGAATGATGCATTTGGTGGTATGCAAATGCATAGTATAGTCCATGATCAAGATAGATCCTGTGCAGGGAAAACAGCATACCAAAGCACGCTGAGGGATAGCGATAGCCCTTATATTATTCTGGCACTGTTACTTGAGGCAACTTGCAAAATTTTATTGATGTTTATATGACATCTAAGAAAATTTTCTTTTTCAGGCCTCAGAATATCAGTAGTACTATTTTCATAAATCATTTAAGCATATCAAATCGAATTATAAAATTGATAGCTAAAGCACATATGGAATATGAATAGCCTACTGCACACTTCTTTAAACGCTAACCCTGCTTTTTTTTGTGTGTGTTTTATTTTTAGTATGACTCGAAACATTTCTTTGTGATCTTCACTGTGGTTGTATAATACATCAATTTTATATGTTTCCAGACAAGATTATTGTATTATCTGTTTTACAAGTTGTTCTGTCAATATTTTGATTATGCTTTGTTACTAATATATTTTCCTGCCCTTATAGGTTCTGATGATGCGATTAGAATCCGATTTAGCACAGGTTCTGTTATCTGCGTGCAGAGGAGAACTGGGAAAGGTTTCACTAACTTGGTCACCTGAAATGGCAATGGTGGTTGTGATGGCGAGCCAAGGATACCCTGGCTCTTATAAGAAGGGGACTGTGATAAGAAACGTCGACAAAGCTGAGCAGGTTTCTCCCGGTGTTAAGATATTCCATGCTGGGACAGCATTGGATGGAGATGGTAACCTTGTAGCTGTCGGAGGCCGAGTTCTTGGTGTCACTGCGAAGGGCAAGAACATTGAAGAAGCAAGGGCAAGGGCATATGAGGCTGTAGATGCTGTTGATTGGCCAGAAGGGTTCGTGAGGCGTGACATTGGTTGGAGAGCACTGAGACAGAAGCAAATGGCAAACTAGCCGTGACTATTTGAGAAACATAAATACTGTGAGCTTGTAGTGTTAGTAATAAAAGGGGGTATAGTGTAACCTCCACTGTTGTTGCTGTGGAAAAAACAAAGCATTGCTACAGAAACAGTGGCATCTTAAAAAAGCATGCTGCTGATCCGGCATTCTTTGGTCGGGGTTTGAACTGATCTTGTGTTCAAACAAACATCTGAGTGGATTCTTCTCCCAAATATGTGGGGCATAAAATTTCTGGTCCTGAGTTACTATATTCTCTTTTTTCTGCAAAGGTCACCCCAAATAGGCTCATGGGCAGCAATCGAGATGGGGAAGGGAAGCTTTGTGCCATGGCGATTCCATTTGAGGCACTCCGGCGGCCAAGGCAGCTGCAACATGCTGGGCATTGACACGAAGCTGTTAGATCCAAGTCATTTTGCAGTCGTGAATCATGAATGGAAGACGATGACGGGTACAATGAGGAGGACGGGACGACTAATAACAACAACAGCCTGTGGTGTAGACGACGGCAAGCAGCCGGTACAGTATCCGCCGCCTGCGGAGACCTGAAATCTCTTCGAATCCAAACTGAACTAAATCCAAATTGATTTCTTGTTGCATCCAAACCAAACTAAACCGTTTATTTTGCCAACACATTTCAACCCGCCCAAAGTAAACCCAAGACAATCCTTTGGAACCGGTTCCAAACCAATCCATTCCCAGGTTTAGTGAAGACAGCGTTGGTGGGATTCATGGTGACCTCATTGTTGGGCGGACGATATGTTACGGAAATCGATGCCTATCGCCCTTTGATCCCAAGCCTGAGAGTTACGTTGCCGAGATCGATTCAATCATTGACACTGATCGCCAACCCGAACTTGACAGGAAGGAGAAACTAGTGCGGCAGCATGCCGCAGGAGCATGACGTTGGAGGCTCTCTAGTCAACACGCAGCAGGGCGCTGGGCGCCATTGTGGCCGACGCCCGACGGGGATCGGACAAGGGAGACAAAGATCTCACCAGAGACATGAGCATGCCATGAGGAGGATAGAGAGAAGGAAGAAGATGACGTGGCACAATGACATGTGGAGCCTATATGCCATGTAGGACAAAACCGAGAGTTTAGGGGCAAACTAGGACTTCTTCCTACCACAAAACGGCCCAAACCATAAAACGGCCCACAGAACCCAAAGCGTCATGTTCTCCGTCCGAGCCGGATTCGGTGTCGGTATAGTCAGGTATGTCCATCTTCCATCGCCTCACCATCTTCGTCCCCCTGATTCAGACGACGAGAGCAAAGAGCTTTCCCTTTCCACCATCTTCGTCTCCCAAGTCCCGACCGATTAGGTTTGTGTTTTTCAGATCTGAACCCAATAAGTTCTCTCCCTCCGTTTTTTTTTTCCTGGATTATTAGGTGACCTCGGCTGGAGATGGGAGGAACCCCAACTCTGTCTCCTCGACCTGATTCATCACTCAGTGATGATTTTTCTAACGTTACCGACACGGGTAAGCCTGCCTTCACCTTGCTTTCGAATTACAGAAACGTATAACAGTTTATTACTTTGTAGATCAAAGGTGAATGTGCAATTTTTGCTCAAACTCTCATATGAACTTTCCCAAGATGCAATTTTTTAGGCGTTGTCTGCACCTACGAGAATTACGCCTTGTCTAGACATTAGGCTCCCTACCTCCTTTTTTTTTCTCCAACGCAAATCAAATTTATTATACTAGATTGAAGATGTGTTGCTGTTTTTCTACTTCATGATGTGATACCCTTCAAAGTTGTATCCGACTCGATCACGGTATTTAATCATGGGCTCCTGTATCTATATTGTTTTCTTTTTTTCGTGGGCAAGGTGGATGAACAGAGTTCCATCTTCCTAAGTTTCACAACTCTCCGAATAGAGATGGATTTGCTTGCCGCTCTTTCATATTAATTATCTATAAAGGTAGCGTTTGTAGTGCTCTATAAGATTATAATAACAAGTATAATTGGTATGGCAGGACCTTTTCCAAGTCCCAGCTGGTCGGACCTCCCGATTGATATTCTCTTCATCATTCTGCGTTGCCTCGAGCTTCCCCAAGCACTAGCTTTCGCAACAGTCTGCAAGGCCTGGCGTGCCGCTGCCATGGCTGCCCGAGTTCCCTCTTCCAGTGCACCATTGCTTATGTCTTGGGCCAGTCTCCTCGAAGAAGAGAGGGAGGAGCGCATCAGAACCAGCTCAGCTGTTACCTGCAAATTCTACCACCTCCTTGATGCCAACAAGGCTTATGGTGTCAGTTTTCCACAGGGCAGCTTTGTTGCATGCTGCGGAGCCTCTCATGGGTGGCTGGTTTTGGTGAATGAGCTCTCTAATCTCGTGCTCTACAACCCCTTCACTGCAGCCACGATCCATCTCCCTCCGATCACTGACTTTGCGTGTGTGGAGGCGGTCTATGGTGGTAGCGAAGGGAACCTGGAGCACTACCTTGAAACAGGAAAAGTCCATGAAACAGCTTCTCTTGGCACATGGTTCTACCAGAAGGCCGTGTTGTCCTGCAGCCCATCCAAGGGAGGTGACTACATTGTGATGATCATCCATCGTGGCAGCGATTGGCTTTCTTTTGTTAAGGCAGGGCAGAGCAAGTGGCAAGTGGCTGCAACTTTAGATGTAAGCGGAAGAGACAGATATTGGGACTGTGCCTACCATGATGGGAGGTTCTACACCGTGACGTACCATGGAATGGTGGAGAGATGGGATATTGATGACTCGAGTAGAGCAACAAGGAAGGTGGTTGTTCCAGCAAAGATACCTGTCGGACCTATCCTTACTAGGCATTTGTTGTCTACACCGTGGGGTGATCTTCTGCAGGTTCGCTCACATCTTGAGCTTGGGTATCCAGACGGTATCAGATTCCAAATTCACAGGGTTAGTCAGGATGGATGCAAGAAGGTGTCAAGGGAGGATTTGATGGACCATGCCCTGTTCCTTGGACTAAATCACTCGGCATGTTTACCCACCAAGAGTTTTCCCGAGCTAAAAGCCCAATGTATCTATTTCTCAGCTCCATGGATGTTTACATTATTTGATTGGATTCGCCGACTAGGCCATGATCGTTGGGGAGGTGTAAGGACATACGACTTGAAAACAAGAAAGTTTGATCATGCCTTTCACATTCCTGATCGTAAAACATGGATCAGCCCTACTCCTTCTGAGGTCTGGATCACACCAAATCTGTAATAGTTTGATTTGATAAAGAAGCTTGTAACAGATTCATTTTTCTTATTAGTAATAATATAATATTGTGGTGAAATTATCTGTACCCAAAATGAACCGTGTTAACTGTTGTGACGTTCTTCTCATATGATGAGGTCAACCCACGACGCGAGAAGGTGGATAGATTTATCAGTCAAAGTTCATCAGTCAAAGTTCAGGCCCTGTTCGTTTCCTGCTCTCTAAAATTTAGCACTGTCACATTAAAGAGAATCTTATTATTTATGAATATTTCGATCAATTTAATGACAAAACCCTATTGACAGATTGGTGCTAATTTTCAAGATGAATCTAATGAGCTTAATTAATTTAGATTTTGTTAAAATGATGCTACAATAACTGCCTTCTAATCACGACTTAATTAACCTCATTAGATTCGTCTCAGTAAATTAGTCTAGAGGCCTGTAATTTATTTTATAATTAAACTTTATTTACTACTTCTAAATAGTAAGATTCTTTTTGATGTGACAGCTCTAAAGTTTAGACCCCAGGAAACGAACAAGTTTATCGTTCAGACTAGGCCCCAAAAAAGTTGGAAGACCTTATTTTATTAGCAAAATTAAACTTCATTTTAGTACTCGTGTAGTTTTCATGTGGCAAATCATGATAATGATGCAATAGTGTTCTTTTTATAAAAGAACAAAAGAATGTGGGTGAATAAAATTCTGGCTATATTAAAATTCTTTGTGTGTGTGTATGGGGATCATGCTTTTTATTTATTAATGACGTGAGCATCACGACCGCCATGAGGGGTCCAAATCCACGCTACAGTAACTCATGCTATTGCTACAGTACAATATAAGAGGATCTACGGTACCCTCTGCATAAGCACTGGTAGCATAAGAATTTCTATTGTTCATTTTTTTGCTGTACATCCATTGGTATTGCACATGAATTTTTAATGCATAATTTGTGTTGAATTTGTAGTGGACCGTACCAAATAATCAAATTTGTTAATCACTATTTCTTATGTCACCATAAAACTTGACCCAAATATTGAAGCAATAAAATATTTGTTTCAAGCTCATAACAGTTGGAGAGGGGAAACTCGTTTAAAGATTAAAAAAATACTAGAAGTGGCACACAGGGGAAGAAAAATTTCAGGCAAGGACACATAGGAGAAAAACATTTTTTTAGTGGCATGGAAGAGAATGACAGTTTTTTCAGGGGCATACAAGGGATTTTATCTATTATATTATCTCTCTCTTTTTTTGCGAAGATCACGTCAACTTTTGTGGTCGTTGGTGTAATTGAGGCCCTATAGGTTGGCTCGTGCCCTTCCTTTCTCGGCTAGCTGATTCATCCTGCCGATGCTCGGCTACTCCTGCATTGTCACCGTCACCCGGTGGAGATCAACAAGGCGGGGGCGGGGCTACGCCGAAAAAGTTATTCCTTCTTCCAGACGTGTCGCCCGCCGGCTGGTGGAAGCTAAAGATTGCCGCAATCATCCGAGGGCCGCTCATCAGCTTTGTACGTGGAACGAACTGAGACCTGACCACCCTCTATTGGCTCTCATTTCTCACTCTCCCTGCTTCTGAATTCTAGCCGGCAGTGGCGATGCCCATGCGGCAGTGGCTGGTGGTGGCGCTGGTTGCCGGCCTGCTGGGCGTGGTCCTGCCGGCGGCTTCGCCCGTCGCCGCCGACGACGATCAGCCTTGGATCGAAGATGAAGGCACACACCACTCCCCCTTCTTTCGCCTTGTTTCTGAAAGACCTCATTGTTTAGTAATTGGACGAGCAAACGTTCTGAAAGACCTCATCTTATCTTGTTTCTTGTTTCCTCCAAAAAAAAACTTGTTTCTTGTTCAGTAGCCAATTCCCTTTTTCAGTGTCAAGAGTAGTTTTTGCTGCTCACGACGAGTACTTTTGCTCTGTTTCTCACGACGAAGCTCTGACTAGCATAAGGTTCATGCAGCGGCGGCGATGAGGGACATCCGGGCGGAGCTCAACATCAACCACGATTACGGGGACCACCGTGACTGGTTCGAGGGCGGCCTGGGCGCTTGCTACTGGCGCTCCGTCGAGTGCACCGAGGACTACCACATCTTCAGGCTGTACGCTACGCGCTCTATTTCTCCTCCTCCTCCTCGGCCACCAGCTTTATTATTTTGCGGCTTCTTGTATTGCCTTTGCCTGCAAATAAATTGTACTGCTACATCTGCTGCAGAGAGATAACTGGCCACAACTTGTCCGGGCAATTGTCGTCCAGCATCGGGAAGCTAACCATGCTTCAGTTTCTGTAAGCCTTCAAATTCATCACCTTGCTAGTACATCTTCTGTCGAATGAATCATCTACTTCGGTTTCCGGCAGGATATTACGGGAGAACGCCATTTTTGGCCCTATTCCTGACAGCCTAGGAACGCTCGGGATGCTAACAGTCCTTGACCTGGCCCATAACCGGCTCACCGGGAGCATCCCAACCTCACTTGGAAATCTCGTGAACGTCAGCGAAATGTAAGATTATTTCTTCGCTTGGATCTTCGTCTCCCGACGGCCCTCCTACAGTTGTTATTTATTCACTCAACTATATCATGAACGATTGAATGGCAGTTTTTTTTTACTTGTAGAGATCTTTCGTTTAATAACCTTAGTGGTCCGGTTCCGACCAACATTGCTAGCCCCGTTCGTTTTCTGCCCTCTAAAATTTAAGCACTGTCACATCAAAGAGAATCTTACTATTTATGAATATTTCGATCAATTTAATGACAAAACCCTATTGACAGATTGGTGCTAATTTTCGAGACGAATCTAATGAGCTTAATTAATTTAGGTTTTGCTAAAGTGATGCTACAGTAACCGTCTTCTAATCATGACTTAATTAACCCCATTAGATTCGTCTCGTAAATTAGTCCAGGGGCCTGTAATTTATTTTATAATTAAACTTTATTTAATACTCTTAAATAGTATGATTCTTTTTTGACGTGACAGCTCTAAAGTTTAAACCTCAGAACACAAGAAATCCATTGGAAATTCGCCGATTGAATTTGTGCATTTCATTTGTCATAAAACATTTATTGTCTCGTTTGTTGTAACAGCACCGTCGGAAATCCGTTGATTATTACTAGGAGTGTCGACTCCCGAGTTAACAGCTCTCATCAACCTGATGATCCACAGAGTGAGACTTTTCAGCTATTAGGGTGGACTAACTTCCATTAGAGCTGGTGACGCCAATACCTGTCTTTTTCATCTGCGTGCAAATGGTCGACGTCGGAAAAATCACATACCGAGCCTGCTGCACCTGGGGGTGACACACACGTCGCATGAACAGAAAGCTGGAGCTTTGCACCAGCACTATAGTGGACAGCTGGGCAATTCTCCTCCGAGAGCACTTACACTAAATTGGGACCTACTTGACATCCAACGACATGATCTTCAACATCTTGATGATGATGTCCCAGTGGAGGAGATCAGGGAGGCCGTCATGCAGACTCCTTCAGAAAAATCACCGGGCCCCGACGGCTACATTGGAGGGTTCTTCAAGGCTGCTTGGAACATAATCAAACATGACTTGGTCGCAGCAATTCAGCAGATCTTTCAGTGTAGGGGCAGCTGCTGGAATCTCCTCAACTCAGCCAACATCGCATTACTTCCTAAGAAAAATGGGGCAGCAACAGTGGGGGACTACAGACCCATCAGTGTTATGCACAGCATTGCAAAAATCTTGGGAAAGGTACTTGCTAACCGCCTCGCACCACACCTGCACAACCTGGTCTCTCACAGTCAAAGCGCCTTCATCAAAGGGAGATGCATCCAAGATAATTTTCAATACGTCCACGGAGCAGTCCAACACTTTCATAGGTCCAAAACACCGATGCTACTGTTCAAATTGGACATTGCAAAAGCTTTTGACAGTGTCCGTTGGGAATATATGTTGGAAATCTTGGAACGCATGGGCTTTGGGCAGCGATGGAGAGACATTCTATCTTTGACTTGGGCCACCACGACGTCTCGCATCTTGCTGAATGGTGAACCAGGGAAGTCAATCCACCATCGACGGGGACTACGCCAGGGCGATCCGCTTTCACCCATGTTATTCATCATCGCTATGGACCCCCTGCAGCAGCTCCTGGATCAAGCCACAAACAATGCTCTACTCACCCCGATCGGCGCCTCTCCAATTAAAATGCGCACAAGCCTATATGCTGATGACGCCATGTTATTTGTGCGTCCACTCGCTACAGACATCGCCAACTTGAAACAAATCCTACAACACTTTGGGGAAGCAACAGGTCTATGCACAAATTTTCAGAAATCTGAAGTCTATCCAATCCGATGTGCAAACCTTGACCTTGTGGCCATCTTGGGAGATATGCAAGCTCGACCTGCTCAGCTACCATGCACATACCTCGGACTACCACTACGGATTGGACGGTTGCACCGCAGTGACGAACAAGCCATCATCGACAAAGTGGCCGCTAAGTTACCGGGCTGGAAAGGAAGATTGCTCAACAAAGCTGGTCGTCTCACCTTGGTCAAGGCAGTTCTATCCTCCATCCCAACATACTACATGACTGTGTTCCGGCTATCCAAATGGGCGATCAAACGCATTGATAAAATACGACGGAGCTTCCTTTGGAAAGGTTCCAGTGAAGCAAAAGGAGGGCACTGCATGGTGAATTGGAAACGGGTACAGAGATCTAAGCGACTAGGTGGCCTCGGTGTACCGGACTTGGAAAATTTTAACCGAGCACTTAGATTGCGCTGGCAATGGCTCAAATGGAAGGACACCACCAAACCTTGGTCCGACATGACCATACACAGCACACCTACAGAGCTGGCCCTGTTTCGCGCTTGCACCAGTATCACTGTGGGGAATGGACGGCGAGCATCCTTCTGGCATGATGGCTGGCTCCATGGCCAAGCGCCCCGACAGCTCGCACCGGACCTCTACCGTCTTGCTTGGCGCAAACATGAATCCGTGGCACAGGCACTTACCAACGGACACTGGAAAAGAGGCCTTCGACGTCTGTCCACAACAATGGAGATCAACCAATATGTTGACCTATGGACCCAGCTCCAACATGTACAATTATCAGACCAACCGGACGATATCACCTGGAGGCTCTCCGAAAGTGGCGCATACTCTGCAAGCTCGGCATATCACGCCCAGTTCATTGGGGCTTACGCTGACCATGATTGGAACCGGCTATGGAAGGTCAAAGCGGAGGACAAATGCAAATTTTTCAGTTGGCTAATTCTACAGAACAAGCTATGGACTTCTGACCGCATCATCAAGAATGGTGGCCAAGCGAATGTAATCTGCCCCCTATGTCGCACCACACCCGAAACTGCAGTGCACATGATGGCCAAATGCTCCTTCTCCCTACAAGTATGGAACGCCTTTTCTCATATGGGAGTCTCGACACAACAATTGCCGTCCAGGAATTACAGAAGACTCAAGACTTGGTGGACATTGATGCTGGGGCACCCTGGTGTCCAGAACGCAACCCGCCTAGAACAGGCAATCACCTACATAGCCTGGAACATCTGGAAAGAACGTTGTCGTCGGGTGTTTGACAACAAAGCAATGACTGCCGAACAGCTAATCAGCACCATCAAGCAAGACATTCAGCTATGGCTCACGGCGCACACAAATGGGAGCACTTGAACTCTGACCACTCGAACTTGTACATAATACTGTCTCGTTGCTTTGTTTTTCTCCTGTATTTCTTTTCAGTCGGCCTAGGCCTTGTTACTTTGTAAAACTGCTGCTATTCGTTCTATAATGAAAAGGCAGAGCACCTGCCATTACTTTCAAAAAAAGATTTGCTTTTGCTGCGTGGTACTCATGCTTATCTATTTTTCCCCCAGGTACCCCACACGATGGCACGACGAAAAACCAGCAAATCGCTGTAGTACCACATATTAGTTCGTTTGTTTTGGCCGCTATGGCCGGACTCGGAGTGCTTCTTTGATGCGATGGCGGTACGAAATCCTTCCTGATGTCAATGGTACGTATTCTCTCATCATACTCACGCGATGGTATTAAATCAGTATATTGTTGTAGTATATCTCCATCGCTCCAGCCTCCATGTTACACAGATGATCTCTACTATTGAATGCTCTCCAAGAATATCCAATTTATCTTCTAAGAAAATATAAATGGTAAAGAAATAGCAAGCTCTAGATTATTACATTCTGCTTTTTTTTTCCAGTCTTGCAGTGATGTCTCTTAGTCTTGCAGTTAACTAGTAGATGTCTTTCAGTCTTTCACTCATCTCCTTTACAGGATCTGCCTCCCGATTGTTTCATGGCGCCCCAAAGGAATGGCAGACGATGGTAACCGGACTACAGGATCAAATAAATGATATTCAAATATTACTCCCTCAATTTTTTTTTGTTGACGTTAGGATAGGGATCTTAGTTCAAAAAATGAACTAACTTCTTTGTCTGAACATCATCAAAATATTTTTTTTGAACGCATTGAATGCTCATCTCTTTAGTTCTTTGTCTTCTGAACAAATTATAAAGCATGGGAGTTACAAAATTACGAGCACACCATTCGTGTCTGCTGGCATGAGTTTTGAATTAGCTGATCTACGACCCTCATATTCGCCCAAGCATCTGATCCATTATGTTCCCTTTGGGGTCTCTAGTCATACTCTCCAATTGTACTGCATTCCGAAGTACATATTTAACCAGTGCAACTTGACCTCCATTGCCAATAATTCCGGTTATAAACACCGTCTTAGATTACAGTGAGAGTGATCAACAATCACATCTCGTTGAGGACTGCCATCACAAAAGGATATACAAAGAGGCGTTTTTCGGTCCACAATACTTGCAAGTAGTTTTCCAAAACTACTTGGCAGCAGTTTGATTCAACGGTAGAGATTTGAGATCAGAAATACACAACTACTAGCACGTATTTTACCATGTTCAGCGTATAATCGTCAAAGTGATAGATTTATCATGGTTAATTTTTATTTTCATGATAATATAAATAAAAATCAATATTATAATTAATCTTTGATGCTAATAATGTGTTCAATATTATTCTTACAATACTAGTAAAATTACAAAAAATACCCTTAAACTCAAGATTAGGATGGTGAATCCAAACTCTTTTCAACTTGCTGCATACCACACTCATCCGGACCGCTTACTTTAATGATAGTTCTGCTGTTATCCTTGACACAATGTCCCCAGGAAGAGAGAGGAAATGAAGCCGCTGGGATCCTCTCCACTTGCTGGAATCTGGCCTAAGAGTAAGTCTTCTTTTTTTGCTGTTTATCAGACAGTTTATATTCTCCATGTGCAATCGTTTGCCCGAAATGATGCCACTCATGAAGCCTTCAGCTGGGGTCGCCGGCGATGCGGATAGCGGCTAGTTTGGACCCGTCTGCCTGACCACCAATATACGCTCTGATCGGCTCGAGTCTCCTCTGCACTTCCATATTGGTTGATTGCAGCTGTCTCCCCTCCTCCGACTGTAACAAATAGAGGAATCGATTATCCCAAGTCCGACTTGATGAATCTGATAAGGATTAGGAACCGACCACAAATCCATTCGACCGAGTTGATGTTGATTACCAACGAACAGATCGTTTCCCATGTATGGTGGGGAGTGCCGAGGATCATGAATTCCTGATCCGTCTCCGACTCTCCGTACACTGAAGGAACAGCACAACTGCTACCATTCTGCAGTAGCAGACGCTGATCATGGTTGAAATAACCGGGGTTAACCGGCCGGTTAACCCGGTTAACCGGCAAACCGGTCCGGTCCGGTTACACCGGTCAGCCGGTTAACCCCGGTTCAAATTTGAAAATTTTCAAAATTTTCAAAATTTTGTATATAAATTTTCTAAAAAAACTAGAGAAAAAGTGATGATTTATGGTGAAAAAACGAAATGAAAAGAAGCGGTTTTGATTAAGGAAAGAAATGAAACGAAAAATAATGGAAGGAAAATGAAGAAAAAATAGGAAAGAAAAAAGAAAATTGTCTCCTTATATTTTTCCACCACGCACAATTAGGAAACAAATTATTGGCATGCAGGAGGCCACTCATCCCTTGTGTTCGGGAGAGTAATTAGCGCATGCACAAGGTTGGTGCATGTTTCCATGCATGCATGCAAATTTTAACGTGTATAAATAAATAAATAAATATGATATCTGGTGAAAATACATATTTATTCCCTCCTTCCATTTAATTATGGTTTCGGGTTTTGCATTCCCATAAGTGGAGTTATTAGCATGGTACTTAGAAATAAAATTAAAGGTTAAATAATTCCCATGCATGAAGGAGAGTTATTAGCATAGTAATTAGGAATAGAATTAAAGGGTAACCGCCCGGTTAACCGTGATAACCGGACGGTTAACCGGCAAAACCGGCCGGTTAACCGATGTCCGACCGGTAGTGACTCAAAATGAATTTATGTTGCAAATATTGCTTGGACAACTCTATTTGGACTTGTATTGCATAATATGGTTGTGCTATGTCATGTGAAGTGGATACATTGTGAATTTGTGCCTAATATTGTCTTTAATATTCTAGGAAAGTGAATGTAATTTTTTTCGCTACGTTTTGTGCTATTTTTCTAAATTTTATTGCATTTTCGCACTCTGTGCAATCCGGCCGGTTAACCGGTCCGACCGGCCGATTAACCGGAGAAACCGGCCGGTTAACCGTTCTGCGACCGTGGCGACCAGAAATCAAATTTTGTCCGGCTAACCGGCCGATTTTTCCGGTTATCCGGTTAACCGGTGGGCCGGCCCCGAGCGGTTCTCACGGTTCAAACGGTTATCAAAACCTTGACGCTGATCCCGTGTAGTTTCAAAAAAGAAAAAAAATGCTGATCATGCAGCTTGAAATGGCTGGCATGAAGTCTGCCCTAAAACCACCAATAGGATCTCAAATTCTCAATGCTGCAAGAGAAAAAAAATCAGTCTTATTGGCATGGAAACAACAAGGAGACTTAAACGGATGGTTTGACAGAGGCTGTTAAAATGGCCTAGAAGCAGGAATTGTTAAGGCCAAATTTGCTAGAAGACATCTTGACTTTTTGGAATTAGATGAGGGACACTGAAAAAAAATCATATTAGCTAGCGGACACTATCCAAATACAATAATTAGCTACTAGACACTACAACATAGGAAAAGAGTTTTTCTAAATTTTTTATATCGATGCACATGTCACATGACGACTTGAAATTTTGCATAAGTATGTACTGTTGCATTCTCTAACAATGTGTTTTTTCTCACAAACTTTTTTTTCAGTTTGCATAACTCTTTAACTTGAAGAATATATATTTTTCAGATTAAGCTATGCAAACTGTCAAAAAAATGCTGGAAAAACATATTAGTTAGAGAATGCAACAATATACTTATGTAAAATTTTAAATTGTCATATGCCATGTGCATCGAGATAAAAATTTTAGAAAAATCATTTTCCTATGTTATAGTGTCCCGTAGCTAATTACCATATTTTGGTAGTGTCTATCAGCTTAATATGATTTTTTCAGTGTCGCTCGACTAATTCCACAAAGTCACGATGTACTGTAGCAAATTTGGCCAATTGTTAAAAGTCAGGTTGAGGATAGTGACAACCTCGAGCACGTGGCACGGCTCGCGCGTTCTACATGTGCCAGGCGCGCCAAAGACCACGATGGACGCATCGTGTGCCCTGTGTGCAGAGTACAAACGTGACGTGTCATCAACGGATAAGCGTCGTGCATTGTTAACCCGCCCAACACGCTACGCGACCATACGGTACGTCCATTCGTCTCACGGGCAAGTGGGCCACGCCAGTCCAATAGACGGAACGGCGAGGAAACCGACAGGTGGGCTCTAATCATCTCGAATCTAACGGTGTCCCCATGCGACAGTGGCTGAGAGACGATAAAACGCCGCCGCCTCGCTGCAGCCACGTCATCACCATCTGCTAGAGTGAATGACAGGTGGGCCCGCGCTACATCAAGCGGCGCTAATTATAATCCAGCCCACACGTAAAGGCACTACTTAGTACAGTACTCCCTCAGTCCCATGGATAGTGTCGTTCTAGGGAGGAAAAAAGTCCCACCGATTGTGTCGTTTTAGCTACTAGGGTGTACGGCCTAGGTAACCAGCTGTGTAGCTTGTCCTGCACTCACACATGGGCTGGCAATGGGAAAGAGGAAAAAACTCAGCATCTCCTATCTCCGGTCTCCACTGAGCCAAAGTAGTACCCGTAGATGGAATCCTCCAACTCCATGGCTCCCTCCAACAACGGTGGCGATGCCCGACGAGGTCCACGGCGGCGGCGAGATCCCTACATGCGGAGGCCACTGGGTCCATGGAAGCAAAGGGATACGTGCGTGCCCAGGTCACGAGGTCCTCAACGACGGTGGCAGGACCCGTCCGAGCGGTGGCTGCGACATCCGTGCGTGCACGCGGAGGTCACGGGCTCGACGCCGGCGGTGGCGGGATGCATCCGCAGCGGTGGAATCCATCTGCGTTCGCTAGGAATCGATGAGATCAACGCATGGAGCTGCATGAGACGGGGAGGAGCTGAGCGACGAGCAGCGGCTGACGACAACCTAGAGCCGAGCAGCGGCCTGGACGAAGAGCGACGGAGGATGAACAAGCAGCGTTGCGCTGCCATTGTTTCTTGCTTGCTGGCGTGAGGGAGCAGAGGGAGCAGAGGAAAAAAGGTTGAAAGGGGATGGGAGGACGAAGCAATTATTGAGGGTAGGAAGGTAAAAAGACTTAGTGCGTTGGTTTTCGTTCTCCTTTCTGGAACGACAGATTCCACGGGACGGAGGGAGTATCCATCATCAATTTAGCCACTGCTGCTGTGTCGTGCCGTCTCGTCTCTGCTTTCGTCCTCTTCCAGACTTCCGTTTCCTCCTCGACTCGATCGCGGCGACCTCGTTGAATCCCCGAGGAGCGCGGCAATGGGCAGCGTGGGAGGTGGGTGGCACCGATCGAGCGCACTGGCGGCGCGGGGTTCTGCGCGGAGTCAATCGCTCTGTTTCTCGAGGTGACTGACTCGTTGATTCCATGCGCTCTTTTGCAGGCGGCGGCGGCGGCGGCGCCAAGGTCGGGCTACCGGCGCTGGAGGTGGAGCTCGCGTTCCCGCAGGCCACGCCGGCGTCTCTCTTCCCTCCCGCCGGTGAGGACCCTTTGCTGCCTCCGACTGCCTTTTCCTCTTTCGTCGTTCGTGGTACAGTTATAGTAGTTCCTCTGATTGGAACTGGAAAGGACAGCAAATTTGGTTAATCTGTTACTCCTGTTTTTTTTTCTGCAAAAAACACTGCTCGGATTCTGTTTGAGGAAGGAACTTCTGTTCAGAACTTTTGCATTGGAGACTCTACTGTTCTATTGCATCCTTTCCTGCTAGTAATCTTTGGCCGTGGGTTCCTTAGTTTGGAACAAGTTGTCTTTGAGCTGCAGTGTGTTCTAGTTCTAGAGCTGTTAGACCATGAATATGAGGCATTTGGTGGCTATCCGGAGGCTAGAAATGTGTTCGGAGTTTAAATTTTTGTTGGATTTGATGTTTCTGGTTCCCCCAGCGGATGAACTTGGTTGGAGTTTGTTTAGCTTCTCAACTAACCAATAGAGAATATATAATTGGAGAACGATGGATTTCTTATGACCTAGCTTTTAAGAACAATACCGTAACTGATGGACCATCCATGGGTTGCTTTCAATTTACTGAAATTGATTGCTCTGTTCGTCTTTTCATTGTGACAAATATATTCTGATTGGTCAGTAATAATTGAGCGGTTTGTTGGAGCAATTCGCGGTACGCCGCTGATTAGTGGGATTTGGTTGGGTTCAGACTGAACCAAGATACGAAAAGGAATTGAGAAATATATCGTATTTTATTGACCTTGTCCTATGATGAACTAAGATCAGTCTTCTATGCTTCCATCGGCTTTTGAAATGACATATTGAAGTCAGGTGGTTTGCTTTCATTTATCACATGGAATTTGCCTTGTCCTCTTTTTCTTCATGGCAATGAGCACCTCCAACTGAATAATATTGGTTGGTTTGTGGGTGCATCTTTGGTGTTACGTCACAACTGATGTAGAATTATATTTTCAGGTCGTTGTCAGAATGTACTTGAATCTTGTTTTGCAACCTCTTCCTAACCCTAGACTTATTATGTATTTTTTGGGGGAGTTAGCTGGTTAACATTGTGTAGTGCTACTCACAAGCGTGCATTGCACCATCTTTATCTGTCCTGTTGCCTGTGAACTATGAACCGTCATGTAACAGTTTATCTACATTTGGGCTTAAATGGTGTTGGTTGCAGTGTCGGACTACTACCAGTTAGATGATTTGCTAACTGATGAAGAAAAGGCACTAAGGAAGAAGGTCCGTGGTATTATGGAAAAAGAAATCGCTCCCATTATGACTGAAGTACGTCCTTTCTAAAGACTGTCCCCAACCTTTCATATTTTCTATGTGAAGTAGATTTACAGCACATAGCATGTATCTTTTGTGCTGAAATTTTGTAGTGATATAGTAGCTATTATGGTTCTTGTATTCCATTATGAAATTTTGTTGTGTCACTCTCCCTCGAACTAACTTGCTGATGCATTATAAATCTATAAACCACTTCGTCTTTTCAAAGACTTAATAGTCATTTGCTTCTACAGTACTGGGAGAAGGCAGAATTCCCATTTCATGTGATTCCCAAACTTGCGACTCTCGGCTTAGCTGGAGGCACTATAAAGGTACAAACCAGAACTAGTGCTCTATTTTGGAATTCATATTTCACCTACATGAGTTCCATTTTGTTGAAATTTAATATCATTTTTCTAATTTGTATTTCGAAACTACAGAATTATGGGTGTCCAGGACTCTCACTTACGGGCAGTGCTATTTCAATAGCAGAAGTTGCACGGGTAGATGCGAGCTGCTCCACATTTATTCTAGTGCACTCCTCTTTGGCGATGTCCACAATAGGTAAATCTAGCATTTGTTCTGAGGAATTCCAATACTTTATGTTCCATGGTTTTTTTGATATGATATTTTACTTTTGAGCTTATCCCTTTATATTTGGATATTTTGTGAAGAGTAGCCCTTTGTGGATCTGAGGCTCAGAAGAGGAAGTACTTACCATCTCTTGCGCAGTTTAAAACCACTGGTTGCTGGGTGAGTTATATTACCTGATTTTTGTTTCAATCCTTTGTAGCCATGCAATCAGCACTCATCACTTCTTTATTGGGGATGCAAACTATGATATTTCTCATTCATTGATTATCTACTTTGTTCAGGCATTGACAGAGCCAGATTATGGCAGTGACGCAAGCTCTTTAAGAACTTCAGCAAAAAAGGTTTAACAATTTCGAAGTATAATATCTGAAGTGTTGATTATGATAAATAAGTCAATATCCTCCCCACATTATCTTACGTGTTATTTTTTTTTTGGAAGGTACCTGGTGGTTGGCATTTGGATGGGCAAAAGCGCTGGATAGGTAACAGCACTTTTGCAGATGTGCTCATTATTTTAGCTAGGAATGCAGATACAAACCAACTAAATGGGTAATCATCTTTTTCCTTTTTGTGGTACTGGTGTTGCTAGCAACTTTTTATTATTTCCATATGTCAATTAATTAAGGATCACTGTGCTCATTGGTACTTAACTGATACACCTCTCCAGGTTTATTGTGAAGAAAGGAACTCCTGGTCTCAAAGCCACAAAAATTGAAAACAAAATTGGACTCAGAATGGTTCAAAATGGTGATATAATTCTAAATAAAGTATTTGTCCCAGAAGAAGACAGATTGACAGGCATCAATTCGTTTCAGGATATTAACAAGGTACTGGATGCATCTTTTGTTTCCACTCCTCCCTGAGCTTTGGGACTGGGGTAATCTGTTTTTGAGTTTTCACATACTTTGATCTGCTGAAACAGGTACTTGCCATTTCTCGTGTTATGGTGGCATGGCAGCCAATTGGCATATCAATGGGAGTTTTTGACATGTGTCATCGGTGCGAATCACCTTACAATATCTATTTCTTGTTTATCTTACAATATTTATTTCTTGTTTATTCCAGCTAACACGTATCTAACTCCTAATTTATTCCCTTGGATAGGTATTTGAAAGAAAGGAAACAATTTGGAGCCCCATTGGCAGCTTTTCAGCTAAACCAAGAAAAGCTGGTTCGAATGCTTGGGAACATTCAGGCCATGCTTCTTGTTGGCTGGCGATTGTGCAAATTGTATGAATCTGGCAAGATGACACCAGGCCATGCTAGTTTAGGCAAGGTTTGTATACTAGTATAGCTAGCATTGATGTACTTTTTCATCACGAATAGTTCCTTGCACAGTCTACTGATAACAATTGAATGTAGGCATGGACCTCTAGGAAGGCGAGGAGGTAGTTTCTCTTGGCCGAGAGCTATTGGGCGGCAATGGTATTTTGGCTGATTTTCTGGTCGCAAAGGTTAGAGCCAACATTTACCCTTTTCGCTTTCTCCTAAATATATAGAAAATTTAATGTTTTTAAGATATGCACTAGCTGTTTGTCTGTCAAAAGCTCACAGCGCCTCATATTCCTTGTTGTGGCAGGCATTTTGCGATCTAGAGCCTATCTTCTCATACGAGGGAACCTACGACATTAACAGTCTGGTGACTGGCAGAGAGATCACCGGGATCGCCAGCTTCAAACCTGCTGCATTAGCAAAATCACGACTATGATTTTTTTGTGTTGTAGATGAGGCTGCAACAAACAAAATGGACTGAGTCCACCTTGTATACCGAAGGCTATTGTGTATTGAACATTAACACATAATAACACTTAGCAAAGAAAATGTGTTATGAACAGCCTACCACTTATGATTACATAAGAAGTGGATTATACAATAGTGGGAAGAGTGGAATAAACATGGAACACGCAATCTGCGAACACCATTAGAAGATACGGGCAATAAACCTGGAACGTGTAACCAAAATAATTGTTACACAAGCCCTGCATAACAAGGGCCTTTACGCAGCCGCAGCGCCGACCACCTCACTGCCCTTGCTCCCCGCCTCCCTCATAACAGGCTGCACGGTGAGGCCATGCACCTCATTGCCCCTTGCTCCCGGCCTCCCTCACAACAGGCTGTACGGTGAGGCCATGCCGAGTACACGCCTGGTGATGAAGCGCGTTAGCGAGCGCTAACTCACCATGATGTCAGGTGCCAGTACCTATATAGTGGAATACAACGATGCAGTGACCGCCGTGCTCTCACCGCTGAACCGCCGCTAGAGAGATCCTCTGCGCCCGACTGCTCTTCCGGGACCACGGCCACAAAGTGGTAACAAAAGACGTACTTTAAAGTTAATTGAACGTCTATTAACTGTTTTGTTATTTGTTTTACAACAGCAACAAATCTGTACACAACGGCAGAAAGTACTTTAAGGTTGGACACATCTCAATCAAGCTAAATTTGTCAATACTCAAATAGTAACTGAGCAATCTGGAGGCAAGCGAAATAACCAACCACCACCTTGTATTACAACCGCACACATATAGCTTTGCTCATAGGAATAAGCCAAATATTTTCAGTGACATGAACAATTGCAAGCACATTAACTAAGGAATTGAAATAACTCCAGCTCCATCAAATCTTCACCAAAAAAATGCAGCAGGTACCCCAACAGGGATCTTCATTAAAGCATTGAACAGCAGCTGCTTGCTTCTGTTAAGTTATACTTCTCGTGAGGGTTTCTTTGAATTTGCACTTAGTTCGAGCAGATTGACATTGTTACTCAATAAGCCAAATGTACTGTCAATGAAGTAGGAAGCAGGTCAATATCACCAACCATTATACGGGTATAAAAGTTGTTCCCCAGAATTCAAGGTTGAAGTTTCTCTTACCTCCTTTGTCGTGGCTGCTTTTTTGCGGTCAAAGTATTTTACGCATCATCAACACCAGTCATAGGATCATTACCCTCGGGCACAACAGTCACACTCCCATCTTTGTCACTGACTGGTAAATCATTGCTCTGGTCATCATCATCACCTGGGGCATCCTTCATCTGATAATCCACCTTGAAATCATAGTCTTCATCCATGTCATTCAGAACACTAAACTTGTTTGTTTTACGCCGCTTCTTCTCTGCTTTTCTCTTGCGGGGATCCAGTATACCCTCAGCAGTGTATAGCTTGTCATTTTGTGTGCTAGCACTTGTTACTTTGCTTCCTTGATCATTTACGTCAGACATTGACACCTCATGGCTTTCCTCAACAGGTTCACTTGGCTTCTTGTCATCCTGGCCAGTGCACAAAGAATCATTTAAGGGCAAGCACAGTGAACCTGATGCAAGTAAAATGTTCACTCGCAAAACAAAGCATGTAGCATGGAATATTTGCATGTGAAATATGTGTAGCACAAAATCATTGAAGGCATAGGGATGACATACTAAGAGTTTATGACCTTGCAATGATTATCTACCAAATCAAGAGGAAGGTAAAAAACTGCTTAAATTTTTTGTGCAAGAAACATACAGTATATTTTTTAGCAAAATACAGAAGGACCCCATAGGATGTAGCATTTTTTATTAAAAGCAAAAAAGGAAAGGACACAAGCTATACAAGACAAAAACCTGCAGAGAGCCACTACTGTGCTCGAAACATATTGGCTGAAGCATCCTAAACATATGTGTGCAGCCTAGAGACCACGCTACTAGCCATGCAAAGTTACAAACACAAACACCAACCAAAGATGCAATGCATCTGCCATAACTATTCATATGGAGCAGAACCGTAGGATAATATCAGGAAAACTGAAACATAACCAAAAATTAAAGTAATAAGCACAGTTCAAATTATCATCTGAATTTAGGGGAAACTGAGAACTATTACCTCTATCATATCTTCATCAATGGCCAATGGGGCATTAGGAAGAATCTCAATATGATGGAAATCTTCAATAGACTTTAGACCACCAATGTATGAAGACTCAGCTTTGTAAATTTCATCAATATTAAATTCCTTCCCAGCTTCTGAAATAATTACTGCATCTGACTCCTCGACAGCGTCCCTTTTGGGTGGCAGTGTATAATACGGTATTTTACCTATGAACAGGAGGGTCAAGTTAATAAAGACAAAAAAATTTATTTAACAAGTTCGCGATGGTAATGATCTACCTTCATTCCAATCATGAAGCACAATTTTCGCAGCGGCTTCAACATCCACTATACCACCCTTTTTCAATTTCCCCCGGAGTGTGGCAACTTTTTGGAGGAAATCATCAACCGAACTAAAGCTTGGCACCTTGTACAGAGACATCAACTTCTCATGCGGGCAAATATTTAGGATCTCCTTAACTATTTGCATTAAGAACGAAAAAAATGGAAAATGTCATGTTCCACTTCAAGTCACATTTATGTAGAAAATGAACTGCCTCAACATAGTAGAAGTGATACAGTGAGAAACTTTTTTTGTAAAAGTGTTGCTTACCAGGACTGATCAGATCATCCATTTTCTCAACTCTTTTGCAGTTGCGAAGGGCAACAGACACACCACTGTCAGAAGATTTGAGCATAACAACACCAGGACAATCCAACAACTTCACCTTCTTATCTAAATGAACTTCTTGCATAGATCTAGTAACCCCTGGAGTGGAACCAACATTAACCACTCGAGACCTCTTCAAGCTATTGATCAGACTGCTCTTGCCAACATTAGGAAGCCCAACAATACCCACCGTAATTGCCAGTTTGAGCTGCAAGCACAATAATAGTAATAATAATAAGTACCTTGTATCAGTCGTCAGTCCCCACAAATCAAAATAGAAAACAAAACTGCATATGCAAAAATAGATGTCCGCAAAAGCATTGCAAAAATGAAACATTTTACCATAAGAACCTACAAATTGAAGACATAAAATAAACCTAGAAACAGTAAATCACTGCCATGATAATTTATAAGCAAAATAGGAACAAAGATAGTCACTAGATCCAGACACAAAATGCAGGAAGCACATCCTTGAACCTTTCTAAATAAAAACTAGATGGGTAGATTATTGGTTTCTTAGAAACTCAAAAAACTGATTTTTCGAAACCAGACAATAAATTGACCTCTTTGTAGGCTTTCTGAGGGATCTAAACATGGTATCAGTTAAAATGAAGCCAGGTTATGAAATACATAGGATGGATGAATAACGATACGCCACTTTAATGAATATGTTCCAACAAGAATAAACTAGCACAACAGGTAACTGAAACTAGATATATAAAAACACCTAATGGCATTTCAAGTACCTCATGGCTTCTGGAATAATTCTTGAGCAGTTTAATCAGGTTCTCAGCACCAAGACAATCACTGCTTTGTGGGATATTACTTGTCTTGTCAAGTTTTGATGATTTCCAGCCCAGCTTTGTCCTCTGCTCTTGGGTATTGCACTTAAACGCAACAGTTGGCATTTCTTCCCTTAGGTAAGTAAGCCACTTCTCTACTGCCTCTTTGGGAACAAGATCTACCACAGCAACAACAAAGCATTTTAGTCCCATGAAAGTTGGAGTCAGCTACTTCCCAGAAGAAATAGCCATAACAAACTTTTAGAAAAGGGAAAGCATGTGCAAAAGCAGCAGACAATACAATTGTGAAAAAATGGTCGATCAAAACCGATAGCTAACAGTGTGAACAAGATCTCGAATTTATTTATAAATTAAACTGGGATGTAGAACGACATAAAAACTCTCAAAACAAAAATGTCATCATACCTATTTTGTTGAGAAGTAGGACAATCCGTTTACTTGGATCAGCCTTTCTAACCATCCGTTCCATGTCAATGCAACGGGTGCCCAGTGGATCCCTTGCATCAAGAACCTCAAGAATCACATCAGAAGCTTCAATTACTTTAACAAGCTCTTTGTAGAACGACCTCTCTGAATGATCTGAGCACATATTCAGCATACTTTCTTAGTAGATCTGAATTCAGTAGGGAAATTAAATGATCAACAAGAGAAGAGAAATTTACCATGGCTCTTTGCCACAGCTAAAGGAGCATTCTCCTTTGCTGCATCTTTCTCTGCAAACTGGGTGCCCTGTGCAGAAGCTGCAGAGGCAAGATTTGCAATGTCCTCATCTTCAAGCAATCCAAGCTTCCTCTTCCGAGCCTGAAAAAGAAGTTGTATCAATAAACTAGTTTATTTGTGTGATTATGAAATTAGCATTCATAAATGCTTGCTAACATTTCATTTTTACAGCGTTCGTGACTGGAAGTAAGGAACAAACCATTCAATAGGAATCAATTGCACTTGACTTACAGAGAGTCAACCCAATTGTTTTCAATCAGCTGTCCAAGAGTTGGTCCAGAACTAGATTTCAGGTGCAGTGTATATATAAAATGATGGGAAGAGGAGTTGAAGGAGGGAATGGAAGGTGCGAGTTTCGACTTTTTATTCCCAATTCCTCTATTGATTTGTCATGGGAGTTGATGGATGGAATTCCAGCGGAGTGTTATTCCACTATTTGTTACAAGGGCTCATGAGTAGGAGTTGAGGTCTAAGTCAGAATGAGCTGCGGGAATGCAATCTTCTAATCATCATACTCCCACCCAATTACCATCTAACTAGCCTAACCAATGGCTTGGTACTTAGCATTCCTTGGCTAGGTGCGACAGAAGTCACCGATTAGCAATTAGATCCAATAACCAACGATACTGCCATCGAGTATATAATTATGCAAACATGAGTCCGTACTCCGAAAACTAAAAGAGCAAATCATCTAAGCACAGGCAGTATGATGACATCGACATGGTAGTGACGAGTAATTTCGACAGTGAAATTAAACAAACAAGGGCCGGATTCAGCTGTTCGACC
The DNA here is from genome assembly GCA_031894775.1 of Chloris gayana. Taxonomy (NCBI): domain Eukaryota; kingdom Viridiplantae; phylum Streptophyta; class Magnoliopsida; order Poales; family Poaceae; genus Chloris; species Chloris gayana. The sequence continues at coordinate 146,789 of JAUNZO010004687.1, read as the reverse complement.
CCCGTAGTCCGTATACTAGCAGGAAAAAGCACCACCGACAGCAGACAAGAGATGTCACTCACCCTCTCCTTGCGCGCTTCCTTCTTGGCCTCCAACTCCTGCAGCGCCTGCGCGCGTCGGACCTCGAGCGCCTTGAGCTCCTGCTCCTTGAACGGCCACTCGTTGGGGATACCGGGGTCCTTCTCGACCTTCTTGCGGCCGCCGGCCCTGCCCTCCTTGTTGGCCTCCTTGCGCTTCTTGCGGTGGTGCTCCTTCACCTTGCGGAGCACCTTGTGCTTCTGCCGAAGCGTCACCCGCTTGCTCTTGCTCTTCTTGCTCTTCTTCGGCATCTTCCCGACGCCGCCTTCCCTTGCCGCAGCTGCTGACTCTGCCTCGTTGGGGGAGGGGGACGGGCAGAGAGGAGAACCGAAAGCGGCGGCGTTAGGGTTTTACGAGGGAAGAGAACTGCCTATATGCAGCTCGGCGTAGTGGACGCGGCCCATGTATGGCCCACGAAGATGGAGTGTACTCAGCCCACGAAGAAGCAAGAGATTATAGGCCCAAGCCCAACGAGTCATAAACTAGGTCCGAGTTTTCTGTGGGGGTAACACCTGGAAGTCCTTTTCTTTTTCGGAAGAAGTCCTATTTACCTCCTTCAACTATTGTGGTAGTTCACTTTTGGTCCCTCAATTATAAAACCGGGTAGGATGACTTTCTCAACTTTTAAGACCGTTCACTTTTCCTCCTCTAATGGTTTGGATAGTGGTATTGACTGATGGGGCATAATGGGCCCACCTATCGAGTGTACCACGTTATATTTTTTTATTTCGATAGTTTTTTCTTCTAAAATGTAACTTCCGGAGCTTAGAAAATTATAAGAATTTTTGTGCTCGTAATATAGAAGTAATGGAACAAATAAAAAAATGGTTTTGAAAAAAAAATCAAATTATTTAAATTTCAGAATACCACTTTATTATTGCAAATTGGACAATTTTTATTCAAATTTTATTTCAAATTTGGAAAAATTGTTCGTTAACATATTTAATATTTTTAAAATATTTTTAATTAAGTTTTATGCTTTATAAGCTAAGTATTGAAAGAAAAAACCATCATAAAATAAGAAAGAAAAAAGATGACATGTCACACTCGACGAGTAGACCCATGATGCCACATCAGCCAATACCACTATCCAAACCGTCTAGGGAGGAAAAATGAACGGTATCAAAAGTTGAGGGAGTCATCCTACCCGGTTTTGTAATTGAGGGACCAAAACTGAACTACCGTAATAGTTGAAGGAGGTAAAAAGGACTTTTTCCTTTTTTTTTCTTTTTTAACAATGAAAAACAGACAACGTGTGCGCAGGGAGAGGCAAGGTGAATTACGCATTGACCCGCTGCACACATAAATAATCGCTTGCCTTCGAGGAGTTCGAGCAGCAATGGAGATGGGAATTGGCCGAATTATACTTGAAACCGATGCCCTATTGGTTAAGCAGGCTCTTGAGTCATCCACGCATGACGATTGCATATACACGGCGCTCTGTTGGTGGAGTTGCGATCCCTGATTCAGTATGATTTCCTGGCTGTGAGCATCGAGTATAAGCCCCGTGAATGTAATAGGGTAGCGCACTCTGCTGGATAGCTTACCAGCTTGTATTCAGGGCTTGGTTGCCAGCGATTTAGCTGCGCCAGTTAGGTAATGGAAGTGTCTTTCCAGTTCAAAAAAAAAACAGACAAGTACGGATGTACACCTTTTTTAGTGTGCTAAAAAATTTCTCTACAAATCATTTGTATTGCAATAAAATTATCATGATCACATTAGTAACTTCTTGAATAGTGTTTCATAGGCACTACCTACATTCAGATGACCTCATGACACTGTTTTGTTCCTCAAACGCCAACACTTCACCAAAAAATGGCAGTTAAATACGTTTAATTTGACTGTATCATTTTCTTATATATTTGAGTAGACTTATATGGTTACTGGATACTATGTAGATATTAAAGGAATCCTTTCTGATGAAGATGAATTAAATGAATATGTTCTGATAAAGATGAATTAAAGGAATATTTTTCCGATAAAGATGAACGATACTACTATTCGCCTTAGTGTTGATTAAATGAATATTTTTTCTGATAATGATAAATATGAAAAAATGTCATGATATTCGTCTGTTCTGCCAAATCTTTCTCGCTTGTTCTAATAGGAATGAATCGGCAATGCTCTGCACTAAAAGATACTTGCACAGCTTCTATTTCATAGAAGAAAATAAAGTTCATAAAGTCTATTCTATATTTATTCCTAATAATAACTAGAAATATAATAGTTACACATAGATAATCAAATTAAGAACGTGTAGCTGTTGATTATCATATTGGAAAATTGCTATATTTAGGGCTCATAAAAAAATAAATTTTAGTATTAGTAATCGGAGAGAACGTAATTGGAGAGAACACAAACAGAGCCACTTTACACAATTACATGCTACAAAACCATTTCTATATTCAACAGAAATAATCACATACACATTTGTATACATCTTGCTGAATCTTCAGTTTTGTGTGTTTTCTTGTGCTCAACTTACAAATGAAATATAAAGTCCACCCCAGCAAATAAGGTTCTTTCCTGTTTTGGTTTGTGATAACTCAAAACTTGGAAAGTGACAGCAAAAAGATTAAGATGACGTTGTGGGAATCACTCCAATTATTATGGCGATCTTTTTGATTAAGATGACCTGATTCTTAATAGCATCTGCAATCAACTCCCGAGCTATATCCTCTGGCATCTAAAGCCCGGTTAAACATTAGAAAGAACATATACAAGCAGAGAGACTAACAATATGTCAGATAGACGAGAATATGTACTTACTTCCCCGGAAATTTCTGTTGTACAAGTACGAAACTGAAAAGAAATTGAGGTGAAATTTGGTGAGTTTGTATAACACAGTTTCGGTGCTCCCCATGAAACTGAGCATAGTGTTCACTTCTTAAACCATTGCCTTTGAAGCTAGGTTTATATTGATTTTAGCTTGTTTTCTAGTGGTCTTTGTACTATTTATATCTTACACTTACAAAATCAAGTAGGGGCCTCTCCTGCTATTTTTTTCTAAAAAGAATGCTTGTTTTCTAATCATTTAGGTGGAGCAATGTTTTTCTTTCAATTCTGATGGCATCTCATCCCACATTCATATGTTTCATTTTTTCTTTGCATAGAATGTATAGGGAACATGTCTTATTCCTATATCTTTTGAGAGGTTTTCCGGTGTTTGCGAGGTATCTAGAGTTATTAGGAAGTATTTCAATCTTGACCGCTGATTGGGGGAGGGGCAAGGTATGGAACAAAATTATCATAACCGGTGGCAGGTGGGTAATTATATACAACTTAAAAGTCTTTTAGTATCACATCAGGCAAATGATCGATTAACTATGTACATGATCGTAGAAAATTATTCTTCCGCCGCCATCATCGTGTCTCTCTTTTCTCCTGGGCTCTACATCCGCACCAAGTAAACAATCAACAATCCGAGTAAATATCTTTTCTTCCGCCGCAACCATCATCTCTCCCTATTTCCTCCGCCGCCGACGTGATCCTCGGTCAGGACTCCCGCGGAGGTAAGGTTATTTACGGAGTTTATGATTGTTTACTCGGTTGGTCGGGAGCGCACGGCGCGACGCGAACGACTCCATCTGATTCGTCTGGGACGCGTACTGCTTGTCAACAATTGTTGTGTGATGGCGTCGATGACAAAGTTCTATGGGAGACCTGTAAAGTTCTTTCCACATAAACTCAATCAGTAAATCTGAATAGAACTACGTAAATAGAACCTAAATCTAAACAGATCTACATAAATAGAACTGGTAAGCCGTCACCTTGGACTCGTACAAGTAAATCATACCAAAACAATGTAAATTATACATTTCTTCGTTACCCCTCCGTCTATTTTTGGTCAACACGTAAAACTACTGTTTTATCCCTAATACTTAAGTACCTCCATCAATATTGAAGTACCTTTGGCATTGTACCTTTCATCATGGGCCATTGGATTGAGGCCAATGAACGATCCACATTATTTGCAAACACCGGAAAACATCTCATATCTTTTAGCATGATTGCTTTGTAAATGCGTGTAGTAGCGAGGAAAAGTCATTATGTAATCAGGATTGCATTTTCCTTTTGCAGTTTCTTTAGCGCTAAAGATCATTTTTATAGAGAAAAACATTGCAAGTTGAAATGGCTGCTGAAATAGGTATTGTCTCCTCCTATGTGTTGTAGCATTTTTAATTCATCAGCCAAGTAATATTTTTCTCCAATGTCTAACATTCCATTGTTGACCTTACTAGTTTTATAGAACTTTTGTGGAACATTCAGAGTAGATATATTTGTAAAGTTTTTATTGTATTTAATTTTATTTCAGATGTGGAAGGTAACAGGCTACTGAGATTCAATCTGTTGAATCTCAAGATCAATGAGAGAGACAAATCAGTGTCGTCTGAATGGAAAAAGCCATCCAAGCTTTTTTCTCAGTATGACTCTAAAGACCAAGAGAAGAATGATATGGTTGTTTTGGATCTGCAAGTGGACAACCCCGATGGACTCCGTTGTGCTGAAATGATGGTGAAGATAAGTCATCCGAATATTTTGAATGCTAGAGCAATAAATGAAGGGGAATTTCATCTCTTGCTATGGGTTGAGCTGTGTACTGGCATTTTGTTGGATCTTCTAAAGACAATTATGTTACACCGACCCCACCAAACTATTTTGATGCCAGTTCATAAGATAGTGAGGTAGATCATTTACAGTTTGCAATTTGGATTCAATTCTTGAAGCTGACGTTTAACAATGAGTTATATTTTGAAAATGTTCAGGCAAATCATCGATGGTCTGGAACACTTGATGGTTAAGGGCTATTATCACGGGAATTTCAGTTTGTTGGGCACTTATTATCAACAGAGGAATTATCAGATAATTGTGAAGCTGAGAATTTCAAAATGAAAAGTAATAAACTCATCAGTCTATCAAGTATCTTTTCTTTATCTACTATATATTTTGTATAGATGTAACCCATAAAGTAGCTTGACTGCTACTTTTTGCTTCCACGTTGTGTCATCTCGTATGTTCCTTTTGGGTCTCCCCTTCTCGTGATTCCTATGGGTTTCATCTCTAGCCTACCCCAACTTGTTTGGGATAAAAAGGCTTTGTTGTTGTTGTTATTGCGCCATCTCAAATACTTTTTTCCCATCCGTTGAAGATTGGGTGTTACCAACTAGCCCCATTTTAAAGTTTTTCTAGCCATTTCTTATCATGAAAATAGGATGTCTAAAATTGGAAAAAATAACGGAGCAGGGTTAGGCTGTGCAGTGAAAAGCTGTGGCCGCCAATGGCCTATGCTGTTATAATCACCCGTATCCACATTATAATCTGCCATGGTATTACATGCATATCCGACATTGCGAGTCTGAAATACTTGTCTGTTGAGTTTTATGACTACTTCATGCCAGTCTAAGATTGCTAAAATATTTTTTATTGCCTGAATAGTCCAGTTTGTCACTTTGAGGCTGTCTGTTTAGTTGTACAGTCTGTCACTTTGTACAGTTTTCACTCTTCTTTTGTTATTAATAATAATTAACCGTAGGGGCTTCCCCTACTGCTCTTTGCTCAAAAACAAAAAATCCAGCTTGATAGCATTGCCTGAAAGAGACATATGGATGTTTCTTCACCAAGGAGCAATAGTCATATTCTCTTTGGTTAGTGATTCATATGTAGGATGCCAAAATTGTTTGCTTCATACGAATATCAGCATTTCTACACTTTTGGGATTAAGATGACAAAGATCAAAGCATGAGATCGTAGTATCTATCACAATTTCATTACTTACCGTAGGAGTTGTATTTTGCATGTTCTTAAGGGTAACCAACTTCTTGCAAAATTAGGATTGGCTGAATATCTTTAACACCAACGGCAAACCTATTTAAATGTTTATTATCAACTACCTATACTGTCATAGTTTTTCAGCATGACAAAAGCTGAAATAGTTCAGTCTCCATTGATTGGCTTTTAATCTACAATTTATGTCACTTGTATTAGTCAGGACAGAATGCAATACATATGAAACCATTGCAAAGATTTTGCAATGCTGTTCCTGGAAGTTTTGAACGAATTAGAAACCTGCAGTATTCTTCTACAGTGGGGGTATTTTGCACCCAGTAAAGCTGCTGTATGGTTATAATAAAGTAAAAAAACATTCGATTAACTTTCAAGATACAGCTCCTGATAGATAAGCTTGTGTGAGGGTTACAAACAATAGGGGTGACCACAACCATTTTGTTTCTTACTATCCTTTGGTTGTTGGTCCATTTTGTTTCTTAGTATCCTTTGGCATATGGTCCTTTTGGTTTCTTAGTATCCTTTACTTTTGGTTGGTTGTTACACTAGCCACTTTGTTTCTTACTATCCTTTGTTTTTGTTGGTTGTTACAACTCATATCTTTGCCTATATGAAGGGACCAATGCAGCAGCCATCAAGCACTGCAATCATTCACAACATCAAGTTTTCAGCTTGTGTTCTAGTTCTTAGTTCCAACAGCTCCTACTTTCTAATCTCGTGAACACTAAGCTAGGCATTCCAAAATTGTATTTCCAATAGTTGTATTTGTAGCGTATTATTCCATTCTGGAGAAGTGTAGTTTTGTTGCAGATAGACTAATGAAGTCTGTTATGTACGTACCAATCATCACAGGAAACAAATTACCATGAATGCGTTATTTGCAAAGTACTATCATACCCACATTTTTTGGATAACCACCCTATGGTGCCTTGCTGGAGCTCGAAGCTTAAGAGCATTAGGTCCTGGTCAGGGAGACGAGCTGGGTATTTCTTAGCTTGGCTTCTAGTTTGCTGTGGGTCAGGTCTCGCTTCTTAGTGTGTTTTTTATAAGAGTACATCTTGATCATGTAAAATTCAACCCCTCATGGCTTGGCTTGGAATGAGGTGGTGGTGATTGTAAGGGCAGACTCTTTCTCTCTTTAATACAAAGATATGAAGCTCTCCTTCATATTCAGGAAAAAAAATCCCCGCAACAACAGCATCTTAGTTTGTTATAAATGCATGCCTTTTTCCCTGTTGTGAATCATAGTCACATACTCACATCTGTTTAATATCAGAATGGCATTTGCAATTATTAAGAGAAAAGAAAGCTTTTCGTAAGTAAAGATTAATTTCAGGTGGAAGGGAGTCTCGATGCCAGTGTGAAGACTTGGTAGCCCTTGGAACTGAGCTTACGACTTTGTCAGGTGTTGCAGCTATTCAGCAGAGAAAATAGTAGACAAGTCTACGATTGTACTCTGCTTGATAACCTAGCTCAGAAATTGAAGTGTGTTAGCCGGTAAGTGAAACAATTTGCTGTAATACTAGAAATTGAAGTGTGTTAGCCGGTAAGTGAAACAATTTGTTTTAGTACTTGCAGTCTTTGTTATGACTAACACAGCTCACGATTTTGTAGACAAAGTCTGGGCATGATATATGGGAAGATCAAGAGACATGTATTCTTTTGGCCTTTTGGGAAACATACCACAGAAAGAAATTTTTTGTGTACTATGTTCCGATGAAGATGAAGACTAAAGGTTTTAAGTCAAAAGTTAACCAGTGCAAAGCCCTGAAGGACATCTTACCTTGCAATCTTAATACATATGATGGATTTCTTCCGCTTATGGATCAGTACAGAGCCAAAAAAATCAGGCGTGCCTACAATTTATCAAAACCTTATGATTTCGTCAGCTTCATTTGTGGCCTATATACACATGAGCATGACCCTGATCGTTTCAACAATGGCAAGAAAGTTGATGATGTTGTAATGAAATATCATCCATACATATGCTTGATTCTGAGTGATCTGCTGGAAAGCAGTGAGGAGGACTGTCTGTGATTGAGAGATAGCAGAAGATTGGCATGTCGGCCTTTTCTTGTGAGTATAATACTTGCATTTTCAGTCTATTGTTCTCCTCTGCATATCACTCTTTTCAACAGTGTGTTCAACTCTCTAGCTCAGATCTTGAATTAAGCAATCTTGGAATGAACTTACAAACAGTTCAGTTAACCTCAACTTTTCCTAGCCATTGATTGTTCTTTGAAAAATAATCTCAGTGCAACACTTAAATCATTATTGGTTGTAGTAAGAGTTCAGTGGACCATTTTTCTTTATTTTTAAGGCCTTACATTACATGGGACAGTATAAATATTAAGGTAATTTTTTTTGGTGACCAGAGGTTCCAGCTTCTCTAGCGAAAAATGTGAACTGCATGTCATTGCATTGAAGGAATAAGGTTCGGATTGGGTACAACAGTGAATCACCCACATTTAACATGTTGAAATGTTTCAAAAGGTTCCATGAACAATATTAGCGAAGTTTATCATGCAAAATTTATTTTGTAATTCATTTTGGATATAAGGATTAGCAAAACACTAGTAATACTATTAGTACAGATGTTGCTGGATTTACTATTTTCCTATTTTATTTACAGGCTTGTAGTTTGAATTTGTCACTGAGTTTTGTGATTTTTCATGATATACTACATTTTATATATGTGGATGGCACTTGCTGATTAGTCCTTTTTATTGTGCTTCTTTCAGTTCTGATTGAAAGTTGCCTAGAGGCGGGGGGGGTTGAATAGGTAACCTAAAACTAAGAACTTCGCACCAAGTTAAATTCCAGGACGGAACTTCGTCAACCACGGAACTTCCTTCGCCGACGGAACTTCCTTCGTTGACGAACTTCCGTCGGACAAATAATCAATCTCGATGGGATGCGGAAAATAAGAGGGAACTCACAAATCTACTTGAATAGAAATGTAGATCCAAGGTCTAGGAACCTCCTCCCTGCAAGGCTTAGCTAGCAAAGCAACACACAAGTAGATCGGGCACAATATGTGATAAGCAAAAACAAGAACAAGAGCAAGAACAAAAACAAGCACACAAGGATTTATTTCCCGGAGTTCAACAACCAAGTTGTCTACGTCTCCGTTGAGGGATCCACGAAGGACCGAGTCTCTTTCAACTCATAACCTCACCAAGCAATCACCAAGATCAAGCTTGGGCCACCAAGCAATCACCAAGATCGAGCCGGGGCTTCACTAAGTTTGCTTCTTCCCTTTCGGAGGCGAAGCCGACCTGCACAAACTTTCCCAATGGCTCACCACAAGATTGGGAGCTCTAGGGTGACGCCTAGCCACCTAGGGGACAAATCCCCAAGAGTAATAAGTGAATCGAAGCTTGTGAGTGAGGGAATCAAGATGCTCAAGTTTGGGAATGGAGTTTGAATGCTTGGATGATTTGGTTTTCCTCTCTTTTGGATTTGGATCTCAAGAATGAGTGGAGAGGGAGAGCAAGGAGTTGGAGCACGAAACCTAGGGTTTCAAATGAAGTCTCTCACCTCTCTCACGGAGTGGAAGGGAGGTATTTATAGATGGGGTCCAAATAGAGCCGTTGCTAGGTAAAGATGGGGATTGACGGAACTTCCGTTGGTGACGGAACTTCCGTCGCCCCATTAGGTCAAACACGAAACATGCCAGGACGGTACTTCCGTTAGAGTTGGAACTTCCGTCCCAAACTCTCTGGAACTGACGGAACTTCCGTCGGCCCGGACGGAACTTCCGTCGGGCAAGATTTGAACTGGAAAGCTCGGGAACGGTACTTCCGTCACGTTTGGTACTTCCGTCCCAAACTCTCTGGAACCGACGGAACTTCCGTCGCCCAGACGGAACTTCCTTCATGACGGAACTTCCTTCACCGACGGAACTTCCTTCGTGATCTGGTTCACTAGTTGAATTTGACCCCCTTTTTGGTTTCTTTTGTGGTTAGAAAGTCATCCAAGACTTTTTGGTACTTGAGCATAAGGATTCCCAACAAAAACAAGATTAGTTCACCCCTCTTAATAGTGTGGCTTGCCTAGACTCAAAGAAAGGATGGGAATAGAGAACAACCACTTTGAGCTTGCATATGGTTGATTTGTTGCCGCTTTTCTTCACCTAATATGATATTGAGGCTGCCACTTGTTTTCTTATTTCTTGAGCGTCATCACCTAGAGTTTGACTTGGAATTTCTCATCTTTGAGGATCATCTTCTTTATTGTATTCACAAGTCACTTGAGATCTTCAACATACTTGATACTTAGAAATATATAACTCTTGTTGCTTGGTACATCGACGTTGAGCTTCACCTTCCCTTCTCCTATGATCCAGTTCCTCGGCGCTAAGACACACTTGCCCTTCACTTTCACATGGTCCATTGGAATAGGTCATGCACAATTCTTCACCATCGAGCTAACTCAAGTCATACATAACTTGTATTCAATGTTACGCTTCTTATCGAAGATCTCCAATATTTATTTGATCAAGTTGCTTGAATCTTGAAATAGGTCTTGTCATAAAACTTCACTTGATCATTCCACTCTTGTTCATGCATAAGCTTGTGTTTATGGAACCAATATATTTTAACCATTGTCTTTGTCCCATATCTTGAATTAGTGCACATATATGGACTTTTCAATATGTTCTTCATTCATGTACACTCACGAATATCTCACTGATCTTCATAATGTACATCCACAAATATAGTCCATACGAAATGCACTTACAATCTTCATTCCTGTTTAAGCATTCTCACAAGAGCATTAGACCTTTAATCATGTTGTCATTCAATACACCAAAACCCACAAGGAATCTTGATGCACTTTCAATCTCCCCCTTTTTGGTGATTGATGACAAACTTGATTAAAGCTTACATAAGATTTTCAATAAGCATTTTAAATGCAAACATATAGAATGAGCTCCCCCTGAATATGTGCATTGTGAATTAAATTTAGAAAATTGGCCTCAAATGCCATTTGCACATTTTCAGCAAAGAATATAAGAGCTCCTCCCTATATGTATGCATTCGTGGGGTGCAACAAGTGTGTGTGAACATATAGTACGTGATGCATATGACAAGAAAACCAAAAACAAGTAAAACAAGAGAAATCTGAAAAACATTTCATCAAATCAATATGCATCACAAGTTACCACAAGAGAAGATACTTAAAACATAAATAAAGAGGTTCACACACATAGCACTCATTACAAATTGTTCTCAAGCCCACAAGGAAGTGCCACCTAAACTTGAGCTTTAATCTTCTCTCCCCCTTTGGCATCTAGCACCAAAAAGGATGATCAATAAATTCCATAGCTTGCATTCTCCAAATTGCATTTTGCTTCAGTTCCGAGGAGGGTCAAAAGAAGTAGCTTGACATGAGATAGAACATCATGTACCTCTCCTCCAAGTCCATAATTGCAGACATAGCCACCAATATCAAACCACCATAAATCTGAGAAGCATAATCATTCTACTCAAAACTGACCTTCCTTTCATCCAAGTCTATTTCTTGCTTGCTTCTCATGTTGTGGTCTCACATCAATCGCATCTTTTTTTCGTTGAGTCAAAACAACATTTTCATAATCTTCTGTTGGCTATGTGTGGAAGGATTTTTATATGATATGACTTGTGCTCTTCCTTGCACACAAAGGAGCCACAAGTGACTCTCTCAATCATATACATGATGTAATGAGCATAGCCACAACTTTTCAAAGAAGAATTTGCAATAGAATTTATCTCCTCCCAAATAACATCAAACACTAAGAATGGAGTACTATGTCAAAGAGAGAGGGCCATAGCAGCAAGGATGGACCTATTATAGGGAGAAATGCTTGTGGAGTCACCTTCCCTAGGCATGAGAGTTCTCATGAACATCCTATTTATGTAGCCATAGAAAAGAAGCAAATCATTGATGTATCCTCTGCTGCCATTTTGTTCCATGGGTATATAAATTCCATTCTCTCAGTCTTGGGAGTACGGTCAAGGAGTCTAGCACATTGTGCAAATGTGATCTCATACCACTATCCTTCCATCATCCAATGTAGTTTTCCGACAGTGTCATGCTCCTCAACAAATAAGGTGGTATAAAACTAAGCAATGATCTTATTGTTGCAATCTCTATGAAGTGCTATGATATTGCTCACATTCTTGGCCTTGCACTCTACAATTACACTGTTAAAGGTGGGATCATCCGTGTCAATCATGTAGTCCCAATCTAGCCACTAAGCAATGAAAAAATGGCTTGTCCTTTGGTATGATCACAGTCTCATAATAACCTCAATGAAAGTAGAACCAAAACCTGTAATCAATGTCATTTTTCCTTTGGAGCAAGACTAAAGTTAGTTGCTCTCATTTTCCTCACTTCTTCCATGTTTCCCTTGTAGTCGAGTTTCTCCATCCATACTAGATTTTGAGGGGTGGTGAGGACAGGAGCATCAAGATTTTTAGCGGCTAGTGCAATGAGCTCCTTACCACCAAATATCTCCTCATGCTTCTCAAAAAAAAAAATTCTGTATCACCTCCTGCTGCCCTAGAGGATTTAGCTCTGCATCCTTATCTCATCATGCACATCATCATCGGAGGAAGTACCACTAGAGTCTACTGCTAGCTTATCCTTTACTCGACATGACCCCTCCAGGCAAGTGCCTTTCTCTTTTCTCGTTATCTTTTGCCTCTAATAGAAATTTTCACTATGATCACCTCATATCATCATGCCTTTCCTTCGCATTTCTTTCTCCCTTTAGATCTAATATGCTGCCTCTTGTCATGAATTATGAGTAGACAAACCATAAGAGACTGCGTTGATATTGAATGAATAGAGATAGAAATCAAATTGTCCCAATAGAATGCATTTGTGTCCGCTCTAAGAAAACTAAACCCTTTGGTTTCCGAAACTGGACCATTCAGTTATCTTAGAGAGGACAAAATTGCATTTCATTGTAACAAAATGGCTTCTAGAGAAGAATCGATATTATGGATCTGGCAAGGTGATGGTTGCTCCTAGGAACATCGAAACAACCAAAATTAGCAAGCTAGGGTTTGTCTCGCCAAAACCGGAGCATTCGATTTCAAAAATCAATACATCCAATTTTCACTGGTCAATCCCTAGGTTGATAATCCCAATTGATTTCGGCCATATGACTTCAAACAAATTGAAGAGAACAACTGTATGGCATCCTAGGAGACAAGGTACAAGAGAATTTCAGATTAGGTCAAAAGAGTCTAGGGTACCTTTGGAGAAGGAGATGAAGAATCAAATTTGGAGAAGGAATCTTGAATCTTCGGACTTGAAGCACTTGATTTCACAAAGAAATCAACTTCTCCACGGGTTAAACCCGACCAAGACGGAAGTTCTGTCCGTGTGACGGAAGTTCCGTTGGTTCTAGAGAATTTCTAGCGGATGTTCGATGAGATCGGATTTTCCGAGGTTAGGTCTCATGAACAAAAATGCTAAGTGTAGAGTGCCAACAGAAGGTATTTCATGGAAGTTCTAACCTTATCGATTTGGATGGCTTAAGATAGTTCAAGAAGTTTGAGATAATTTGAGCTTATTTCTTTTCCATTCTTTGCAAACACCCTTATCCATTATTCTCAAAATACTCATATCCATAATTTGCAAAACTCCTTTTCCATATCCATGAGTTTCTCTTTTTCATCCTTTGCAACTTCTTATTCCATGTTGATGAGAAGATATGAATTTCACAACTTGATCAACGAATAGAGCAAGTTGGATTTTGGGCTTGAGATAGACGATCTCACAAACTTGTGGTTAGACAACAATCAACCAAAAGAAGCTATAACCACGGTTTGCTTGACATGATCACAAAGATCAAGAATCAAAGTTTTTCGAAAACCACACTTAGAACATAAAGGAAATTTTCGAAAAATTTATCCTAGCTCACAAAGAGCATGCTATGACACAAAGTCATACACATGCCAAGGCAAAACCTATCGCATGAGTTCTATATGCAAAGGAACAAGAAGCTGAAACAACAGAACATACCTTTGCCTTGATTTGTTTTGCTCTTTATCTTGTGAGAAATCATCTAAGCATTTGTGGACTCTTGTATGCTTTTTCAATGATCAGCTCAATACATTATTGAATCTTAGGTATGATAGATCTTAAGACTCATGCCCGTTGAACGTCTCCAATGGCATCAGTCACATCTACCACTTGATTTGATGCACTTTCAATGCTTACATCATGATAATAGTTCACAATCTATGTAGTCCACATAAATACTGCTCACACAATCACTTAGAGAAAAACATTAGTTCCTCCTAACATAAGACATGGTATGAATCTCCTCCCTTATGTGTGCACCATATTTTTGAATAATACTGACATGTGCACATTGCTCGGCTTACGATCATGAGGAGGTTCAAACTATGTCTTAGTTAAGGCATTAGAATAATCAACTAGAATTTTTGAGATGTGTCAAGAATGACTCACAAACCAAGTTTATAAAGAAAGCTTGCTTATGACAAGGAGAGGTTTGGGAGTTCAATGACACAATTAACTTAAGGTCTTGAAACCACTAGAGAGATAAACTCAATGAATTTTCAATTCATTTCTCCTTCCTTTTTCCTTCATGCATCTCTCGTGCCTTGTGTAGCTTTCTTAGCTTTGTGTAGATGGACCACCTCGCCTCGAGAGATATATCCCAAACACAAATTTCTCCATAGGAGACATTAATTGTATCTTTCTACACAAATATGTAAATGAAAACAAGAAAGCAAAAAACACAGGATGTTGCAAACACATTGCAACGCTAAGAGCAAACAAGAAGAAGAGGAAAAGAGAACTTATTTGGGGTGGTGCTCGTTGATGTAGAATATTTGAGAGGATCTTCATACTTGGCAATTTGCATGTTTGTTCCACCTCTTAGATTTGCCAAGTCATCAAAGCACCACTTGCACCTTATGCATTTTCAAGCACATTTTGGAACCCAAATCTTGTTGGGTCCAAGAAGGTTGACTTTGCACCGCTTCGACATCCAAACTGATTTTGCAATACTACTTGATGAGCCAACCATCATGGGAGTATCAATGTTAGTATTGGCTTCATGTCTTGTTGGAATCATGTGGCTTTTGTTGGAAGTGAGGGTATGAGACATAGGACATTTCTCACTTATGTGACCCTTTTGTCGGCAAACATAGCAGATTTGATACTTGATTTTCTTTGCCTTGTTCTTGAGCTTTCTTCTTGTGCCTTCAGCCTTGTTCACGTACTTGTTGCATGCTGACACAAGTCCAATTGTGAACTGTCCAATCATTTTAGACTTGTGTGTGTAAACTGGACTATTCGGTTTCCCAAAACTGATCTGTTCGGTTTTGACACACGTTCTTCACTCTTGTTTGTGTTGAACATTCATTGACTTTGTGTCCTTTTTCCTTGCACCCAAAACACCTTCTCTTAGATAGGCTTTGTTGTCTTCTAGAAAGTGTTGTTTGAGCCTTCTTTTTGTTTGGATACGTAGATGCAAGGTTTCCTTTTGTTGAGCACTCAAGGAAGATTGCTTGAGCACTTGATTTGCTCTTCATGTTGTGAACCTTTTCAATCTCGGCTTGCGAGGATTTGAGGACATGTGACGGTTGATCCCTTCTCAAGCTTCTTCACCATGTTGTCACGGTTATCTTGAGATGGTTGCACATGACCTTTGCCTTTCAATTGACTTGAGTCCAACTTGAGCTTCTTAACTTCTTCCTTGGAAGCATCATTTTCACTTGCAACAAGATCAACACAAGTTTCTACAATCATATGCTCATCATAAGATGGCTCTTCTTGAGAACAACATACGTTAGCACATGATAAATCAATGGAAGTAGGTGCACATGTGCAAGTGTGAGGTTGAGAG
The DNA here is from genome assembly GCA_031894775.1 of Chloris gayana. NCBI lineage: Eukaryota > Viridiplantae > Streptophyta > Magnoliopsida > Poales > Poaceae > Chloris > Chloris gayana. The sequence goes on along the minus strand of JAUNZO010004687.1, from coordinate 131,053 downwards.
GGTTTTACCATTGTTAATGCAACCTCATGTGTTGTTTCAAGCATGGCATGAATGTCAATGAGCTTTTCATGTTGGCATAGAAGATTGCTATGTCTCTCTTGTAAATTCAAATGCCTTTCTTGCAAAATCTTGTGCTTGCTAGCTAATTGCTTAAATTTCTTTAGGAGGAATTTATTTGCTTTCTCCAATTGTGCTACATAAGATGAAGAGTTAGTAGAACATGCATCATGGTTACTCAAATCATCACCTTTTACATGTGTGGATATTTTGGACTCTCTTTGTCTCGTTGTCATGAGACTAAAAGTGTCCTCATCCTGCAACCATGAGCTTGTAGGTGATGTAGACTCTTCATTTGGCCTAAACCTGTTTTCTTGATCTTTTGATTGCTTATCTTGGTATTGATCACTTGAGCTTGCCAAGGAGGAGATTTTTTCAGGCTCACTCTCCAATAATGATTTCTCATCATTGCTAGAGCCATACATCTCCTCGAGTGCTTTCCAAATCAAATGTGCACTCTCGAGGTGACCATACTTCTTTAAGATCATGTCTTCCACTTCTGCACTCAAAGCACTACATAAAACATTAAATGCATAGGCTTCGAGATATAAGCATTTCTCTTGAGCTTTTGTCGGTGGATGATCACCAAGGTCATGAGAAAAGCCTATATCTACAATCCACCAAATTTGAGAGCTCATTGCACGTAAGTAGGAACACATGGACGTTTTCCATGAAGCAAAGTTTACACCGTCAAACCTAGGCAACTCAAAAGATGGAGTGGCAAATGTTGGAAGCGACATCGTTTCTCCAAGCGGTTAAGCCTAATAAGGAGATTAGGCTCGATACCAATTGAAAGTTGCCTAGAGGGGGGTGAATAGGCAACCTAAAACTAAAACCTGAAATTCACAAAGAACTTCGCACCAAGTTAAATTCCAGGACGGAACTTCGTCAACCACGGAACTTCCTTCGCCGACGGAACTTCCTTCGTTGACGGAACTTCCGTCGGACAAATAATCAATCTCGATGGGATGCGGAAAATAAGAGGGAACTCACAAATCTACTTGAATAGAAATGTAGATCCAAGGTCTAGGAACCTCCTCCTCGCAAGGCTTAGCTAGCAAAGCAACACACAAGTAGATCGGGCACAATATGTGATAAGCAAAAACAAGAACAAGAGCAAGAACAAAAACAAGCACACAAGGATTTATTTCCTGGAGTTCAACAACCAAGTTGTCTACGTCTCCGTTGAGGGATCCACGAAGGACCGAGTCTCTTTCAACTCATAACCTCACCAAGCAATCACCAAGATCAAGCTTGGGCCACCAAGCAATCACCAAGATCGAGCCGGGCTTCACTAAGTTTGCTTCTTCCCTTTCGGAGGCGAAGCCGACCTGCACAAACTTTCCCAATGGCTCACCACAAGATTGGGAGCTCTAGGGTGACGCCTAGCCACCTAGGGGACAAATCCCCAAGAGTAATAAGTGAATCGAAGCTTGTGAGTGAGGGAATCAAGATGCTCAAGTTTGGGAATGGAGTTTGAATGCTTGGATGATTTGGTTTTCCTCTCTTTTGGATTTGGATCTCAAGAATGAGTGGAGAGGGAGAGCAAGGAGTTGGAGCACGAAACCTAGGGTTTCAAATGAAGTCTCTCACCTGTCTCACGGAGTGGAAGGGAGGTATTTATAGATGGGGTCCAAATAGAGCCGTTGCTAGGTAAAGATGGGGATTGACGGAACTTCCGTTGGTGACGGAACTTCCGTCGCCCCATTAGGTCAAACACGAAACATGCCGGGACGGTACTTCCGTTAGAGTTGGAACTTCCGTCCCAAACTCTCCGGAACTGACGGAACTTCCGTCAGCCCGGACGGAACTTCCGTCGGGCAAGATTTGAACTGGAAAGCTCGGGAACGGTATTTCCGTCACGTTTGGTACTTCCGTCCCAAACTCTCTGGAACCGACGGAACTTCCGTCAGCCCGACGGAACTTCCTTCATGACGGAACTTCCTTCACCGACGGAAGTTCCTTCGTGATCGGTTCACTAGTTGAATTTGACCCCCTTTTTGGTTTCTTTTGTGGTTAGAAAGTCATCCAAGACTTTTTGGTACTTGAGCATAAGGATTCCCAACAAAAACAAGATTAGTTCACCCCTCTTAATAGTGTGGCTTGCCTAGACTCAAAGAAAGGATGGGAATAGAGAACAACCACTTTGAGCTTGCATATGGTTGATTTGTTGCCGCTTTTCTTCACCTAATATGATATTGAGGCTGCCACTTGTTTTCTTATTTCTTGAGCGTCATCACCTAGAGTTTGACTTGGAATTTCTCATCTTTGAGGATCATCTTCTTTATTGTATTCACAAGTCACTTGAGATCTTCAACATACTTGATACTTAGAAATATATAACTCTTGTTGCTTGGTACATCAACGTTGAGCTTCACCTTCCCTTCTCCTATGATCCAGTTCCTCGGCGCTAAGACACACTTGCCCTTCACTTTCACATGGTCCATTGGAATAGGTCATGCACAATTCTTCACCATCGAGCTAACTCAAGTCATACATAACTTGTATTCAATGTTACGCTTCTTATCGAAGATCTCCAATATTTATTTGATCAAGTTGCTTGAATCTTGAAATAGGTCTTGTCATAAAACTTCACTTGATCATTCCACTCTTGTTCATGCATAAGCTTGTGTTTATGGAACCAATATATTTTAACCATTGTCTTTGTCCCATATCTTGAATTAGTGCACATATATGGACTTTTCAATATGTTCTTCATTCATGTACACTCACGAATATCTCACTGATCTTCATAATGTACATCCACAAATATAGTCCATACGAAATGCACTTACAATCTTCATTCTTGTTTAAGCATTCTCACAAGAGCATTAGACCTTTAATCATGTTGTCATTCAATACACCAAAACCCACAAGGAATCTTGATGCACTTTCACCGATGCATGAGGAGTAAGAACGAAAACTCCCAAAGCTTAGAGGATCTCTTCATTGGTGAATATAGCTTAATATCTGTGGCGCCTCTTTCTTTCATAAGCTTACTGTTCTTTGTTGGGTGTGGCTTAATATATACTTCAAGACATGTATATAAGGTGGTGTCCACAGCATTTGATCACGTGAGATAGTGCTCGTTAGCCATGATGTTTTGATCTTTTGAGGTATTTCTACAGTGCTCTGTCTGACCTATCTTCATTGTAGTGCTGTATTTAGAACCTTACTGGTTGAAAGGAAAATATCATTGACGCAAATTTAATTTGCTTGATTGCACAGCCCTGGACTACTCTGAACAGGAAGATGTGCTCGTCGGCCGGAGTTGGCCATGGGCTGTAGAGCAGAGTGGGAAACGGATATGGAGTACTGGTACCTAGAGAGACGAATTGGACGTGAAAACAAGATCCTGAATCCAATAAAATTTCGTTTTTATTTAGAACATGAAAAACTTATCCAATGTTGTATGTCGGCACCTAGAGAGTCTGCTGCTGACGGGAGGTGCAGCAACAAGCTGCCATACAAGCTCAGGAAGGAATGACTGAACGGATGCAGGGAGGCAAGTGAGGAACACAGGCCACGAGAAAGTAAGGAAGACAATTGACGACAAAGATTCGTTCCAGAGGCTGTTTTTCTCTTATACCACCGGATTAAGATTAAACCAAGAGTAATTAAGTTAGCACAGTAGGTGAACCAAGCCAAATCTGTGTCTGCATGTGGGGGAGGCACAGAGCCAAATTCGATACGCAAGCACGTACAATAGTGAATATTAGCAGGCCACAGAAATAGGATATTTTTTTGTTACAATTCCTGCTTGCGATGTCACAAAGTACGGAAGAGCAGAAAAGCAGAAAGCTCAACTTCATCATTATTAAAATCCTTGCCACAACAGCAACCTGGTTGCAATAATCCAAAAACGAAAATAAATAATGTTGTAGACACTTGATCAACAATAAAGTTAAGGTGCTGCCACTGAAATCACTCCGATAGCCCTGGCAACGTCTATCTTCCTTTTGATATAATGTACATAATATTTTGGCCTGCTCTCCTGAAACGAAGAGAAATGATTCAGTACAGCAATCTAGCTTTAGCGCACATGAATTTTCAGAAAGTATCATACCAGATTTTTAATAGCATCCGTGATGAACTCTCGCGCTTTGTCCTCTGAAGCCTAAAGACAAACATAGCATCAAAGCATCAAATAAAGGAAAGAGCTGAAATAAAAAAATGGATCATATTTTACATGCCAGGTAAAGGCATTACTTACGTCATCAGGAACACCTGCCGTGAAATTATTAAACTGAAAAGGGCTTCAGTTAGAATGAGAAGGTTGCATTATAAATAAATATCAAAATGTCTCTGGGAAACAACCAACCTCCTTTTCCATCTCAGATCCATCATTCTCCAACGCATAGTTCATTCTATGTTGGCGTAGTGGAAACTTATCCAATTTATACACTTCATCCAATGCAGCTCTAAAACTCTTCTGAGCATGTTTCAATGTAAAAAAGCATGGATTAGTAACGTCCAACGCTAGCTGTGCAAAAGACTGGATTCTAGTGCCATTTGCTAACCTTTAGCTTAGCGACCCTCTTCCAAATCTCAAAGTAGACACCATCTAATTCCCTGTACAAATAAATATCAATGCCCATGCTATCTACCCACTCCTGCATCAGAATATGCCAAGGCAATTGTTACAAAACACCAAAATCAAATTAATGAAGGCGTGTGAGAGATCCTACCATGTAGGCAGCATGAGCTAAATACACATTTATCTTGGTAAAGCCAGTAGCAATCTTGATCGCTTGGGAAGCTCCTCTGTTCCATATCCTCCCCCACTGAAACAATATATGATCATTATGGTGCTAGAAAACATATCCCCCTTTTGATTTTCTATTGATGACATTCGAGGCTTCCGTTCTGTTTCCATGGTCAAGGTCGCACCAGTTTTCGCTGTCAAATGATGCTTCTGCGGCACATCTCCATGACCCAAGGCCAAGCCTACACCAGACCTCACTGTCACATCTGGCCTCCGGCTCACCTCTACAACACTTAAGCTCCGATCAGACTTCTCCAAAGTACCTGATTCATTACCACTGCAGGCACCGGTGTCACTAAGATGAGCATCTGGGGGAGGACTGCTGGGGGTTTCGACAGTGTTGACAGATAATGAGGCAAAACTGCTTGCCAATTGAACGGTGCGTGGAGAGGAGCCCCTTGGAGAAGGCGCGTTGCTCCTGACCCTGCACAGCGGGAGTTTCTGGGAGCCCATCGGAGAAGATGTGTTTTTCTTGACCACAGGCCGGGGGAACCCCTGGGGAAGGTGTGTTGCTCCTGGCTCTGGCCAGGAGGTAACACTCAGAGCTCTGGCGGGCTTCTTCTCCCCGGCGCCTCGTGGTGGAGGACCCGTGATGACCGGCAGATAACGCCGGGGCCGAGGCGAAGCAATCACCAGATTCGAGAGGTTCGCCATAGGCTTGTCACCCGTCGAGGCCGTACCGGAGGTCGACGCCACCGGGCCCGTCTTGCTGTCCTTGAGCTGCATCGCACCTCCTCCACTCGACCGCGCGCGCCCCAACGACAGCCCATTGGCGCCGTTCTGCGACGGCGGCGCGCTGATCGTCTCCACTCCGCCGGGCTTCGCCTTCGGCGGCGGCATGGCTCCAAACCCTAACCTGATGTCGATGACGCGAGGATCGAGACTTCCCCACGTCTCTCTCGAACGGATTGAGGATTGAGATATCTCGATCCGACAAGTAGGAGGAGGAAATGAACCCTTGGGTAAGGGGAATTCGGTGGCGGAGACGAACAAGGTTTGCTTTCGCTTTTCCGATGGGGAATCGAAGCTACGAAGTTTTTTTTTTTAGTTGGAAGCTACGAAGTTGGGAATTGGGATCGCCGCCCTCCTGTTGGTCACTGAGGTCTGAGGGTGGTGCCGTGGTGGCGTTGCCATATGGGCTGGGCTTAGTTTTTATGGTGGATAAGTCCGTCGTCTGGCTAAAAAAGGCGATTTTCTTTTCATTTTTTCTAAATTAGAAAAATCTGATATGACATATTCCTTCTCCAGTTCTTCTTTTCTTTTTTCAGAAGAAACATATATAACCCGACAGAACCTAGCAAAGAACATGCTGGAAGGATAAAAGACGTTTTTTCAAAGATTAGTGCTATAGGTCATATCCAATTTGTCCAATGACCGTCTAACCAATACAAACATAGCAGTACATGGGATAAAAAATATCACTTGTGTCTTGGTTGTACATCGGTTGGATCTATAGTATTTCCCTTTTTCAAATCGTTGTTCGATTCACAGCTTCTTTTCTAAGGCAAATGGCTATCTTATATTACAATAAAGGAGGATTATTTTTACTATATTGTCATTTTTTTTATAAGCGTGGTTCTTTTTAGCACTTCGAGCTTTTCAAGATTGTTCCTAACATCCCTCTGTTTCCTGTCACCGATCCTCACTCCTTGCTGCACCTTCCAACAACCCCTTGTCATGTTCTGCAAAATTCAACCAATACCCATTCCAATAATGCTTATCATCTTCAGCTGCATAACTGATTCAATAAAAGAGATAAAACATAATATTTACTACCTTTGCCTGCAAATTGCTGATTAGCTGCTTTGTAAAAGAAAATTCACAGCTCAAAATACATGAATGAGCATTCAATCCTTTAATGATAACCAGAGCTGAAAACACTGTCAATTTCATCACCTGAAAACATATTCTTACCACGGTTACAGTATTGTTTGCATAAAATGGAAGCTCAAAGAATCCTTTTTAACGACGATAGTGTGCAATGGGTGAATGAATATGCCACAAATTTAAAAACGCAATTGTGAATTTTATTATCAATTATTCAAATTTACACGGTGTAAGTATTGACCCAAGGTATCCACTCCTTCCTACACAAGATATCCTAGGAACAATACATCATTTTTCTCTTTGAAGATCATACATAATTCATCTACAGGTTTAGTTATGGCCTAGCCCAGAGTGCTAATATTGACATGGAAGCTGATCCAAACACTAATGCAATGTATGAGGCCTCCTTCAGCTTTAGGGATGATGACATCATCTTGTTATGGAAAAAATCGAGAGAAATGAGATCAACAAGAGCCATGTAAATAAGTATTCCAGCTGAAAGTGAGCCTAGAATTCCTTCCATTATTAAGGCATTTGGACTGCTGTCCTCATAACCAGTCATGTGGAAAACTGCCATTCCAAGAAGTATTCCCAATGGTGTAGTCACTGAGAACATTATGCACATGTAGCCCACTGCTGCCATCCCAAAACCAGCCTGCACAAAATAGAGGCACATATTCAGTTATCAATGAACAGCACCAGTATTATTTATTTGCCACTATAATTACAGTGAGAAGCGCCCATGCAGCAGATCTTGATATAAAACTAACTCATGAAGAGAAATTGAGACAGATTCATGCATCGGCTAAAGTTATGAGCCACCAGTATGCTGTTTACTTAACAGACGTATGAAATGGCTGTTCCGACGTCCCAGGATATGGATTTATTAAGAACTTTATGCTTTTTAATAAATGAGAAGAAGAATAGAAAAATCGCAGCTTCCTCGCTTCGCTGTCATATGTGGTATTAGGTTGGTAAAAGACACAAAGATAAGCCTGCTGCTCGTCAAGCTAAAAAAAATAACCCTGCTGCTCGTTATGATGCTTGACGATTAGAGTTCATTAGCATATCAATCTGCTTTCTGATTTGCTTTCCAACAGGATACCACTAATGCAAAAGGGCCTTAAAGTACTAGTGCTATCGTTCTGTCACACATCTCGTGCTTACACATCAACCTTAAGTGACATGAGGCAAAAGGTAAACATAATGCAAATGTGAATATCAATGAACGTGGACAAACAGAATTGGATGAGAGAAAGTTGTTTAAAGACAGTTTGGTCTCCATGGGTTTAGATCATGTAAAAGCTCTCTTTGTGGTGTACAACGAGGATTCTTCCACCAACAATCATTCTAAAGTTAGCAAGAGGTTCTGGGACACACAAGGTACGCAACAAATCAACCAACTATAAGTATTCCCCACCGAACAGTAATAGTGATATAGGGTAAGCATTCCAACCAGAATTAAAATACTAGGTGAAGGCTTGATCTAAGACAGACAAATCAATCATTGAAATCAAAAGAATATTCAACAATTCCTTGTTTTGTCTTATTGCAGTATTGGGAGAAGATTGACGAGCAGAACCAGATTCACACTAACTTTAGCACAAACATTTAGCTGTTTTTTTTTATGGAGCAATGGGGGAGAGAGAGAATCTCCACCATGCATGATTTCTTCCGGTTCACCTTCGCCATCACCAATCCATCTCCCAACTCCGTCCTGGGGCTTTATGCCTGTCCTCCTCACACCGCGCCAAACATCCCTTCCACGGTGGCTGCGCCAACAACACTCGCGCCAGCCAACACCGTCCCCAACCAACCTAACACGCCGCCGTCACGCACACGTCCATATTGCACGCGCACCCCATATTGCACGCGCGTCAACGACACAATGACTCCCAAACTTGATGCGCCAGCTCCGAGCGAGCATTCCCGGTATCAACCCGCGCCACGCACCGTCGCCGCGTGTGTTGCATCTACGGCGCACAACCGCAACGACAACGGGGCAGCATACTGGCTCGTCCACTCCTTCGCCAAATGCATGCCATCTCCTCGTGGCCTACTGCGGTAATCGAGGCGCTGCCGGAGGAGGATGGAACGGGCAGGCGCCGCGCGGCACGCCGAAGCCATCCCAGCCGCACCGACTGTGGTCATCACCAACACACTACTCTGCGTCGCCAAGCCCGGGCACCGCTCAGGCCGGCCGCCGCCTTCGCCAGCGCCACGCTGCCGCACCGCCTCTACGCGTGGGCCGCCGCTGCGTCGCCTCTCGCCACGCGCGCCACACCTCCGCACGCCGCCTCACCTCCACGCTAGCCACCGCCTCATCACCGCGCGCTGGCCGCCTCTTCCTCATCACGCGTCGGTCGCTGCCGCTTCGAAACCGTAGGCACTGCCGCTAGACAAGGCGTGCCACCGCCGGGCACGCGTAGATCCGGGCACGGCACCCCCGGATACGGCCGCCGGGGCCCTGGATCTTGCCCGTCGGAGCGCACGTCGCCGATTGGGGTGGGGAGAGGCAGCAGTGGAGCAAGCGGCTCTGTCGCCGCCTTCCTCGCGGCTGAGGCTCGCAGTCCGCTCGGGCGGCGGTAGGCTAGGGGAAGGCCCGACGGCGGGGGTGGTGGCCTAGGGTTCCGCCCGTCACCGCCCCGGGAGCGGACGTGGGCTCTTCCTCACTCTTCGATGTTAGGTATCACTTAAATCTTCTCCATGGTTTAGTGGAGTTTTGTGGGGTGTGATTGTGAGGCCATAGTGTCACATGCCGCATTTGCAGAGGGCACGACACGACCCACATGTGGGCTTCGTGTGGATCGTTAGGCTCTTTGTTTATTTGAGAAAAAATGGAGGCACAAAACCTAGTAATAGAAGTTTTTTACAATTGGATTAGAAGCATCTAACAGTTTTAAACATGGAACACCCACGACCACGATGCTTTTGTTCACGTGAAGAAAAAAACAGAAAAAAAAAGAGAGTTCAGACTTCAGAGGCTAAGGAAAAAGGCGGAAAAAAACTAGCGGCAGAAGCCCAACTGATTACTATCAGAGCCAGGTTTCGATCCTGGGACCTGTGGGTTATGGGCCCACCACGCTTCCGCTGCGCCACTCTGATGATGTTGAAAGTTTCTCTAAGTTATTAAATCAAACCTATAACCATCGAATCCCTTTATGAGCTGTCTTGCCAACGCGCGACCACGGTGACTTGGCATACTACATTTGGACGAGCACCAACACTCTCCAAATTTTGGTGAGCTCACGTTCTGTGCTAGCGCAGTTTATTCCACATTGGGCGAGACGCTGGCTCGCGGGCATGCCTACTTTGGTGCAGTAAATTTGGTTTGAATCCAAACCAGCCCCCTAAAGCCATCATTAGGGGGCTGTTGGATTATGGGGGCTCCCTTTCAATTTTTGCAAAAGGAAGAAGAGAAGAAGCTGGGAGACAAAAGGGGAACAAGGAGGAAGACCAGACACTGCTGAGTACTGATCAGCTAACACCAATGAAGATACAAGAAGAGGATGCAGCGCAAGACCGGAAAGGTGTGGGTACCACGCGTCCGTAGCTGTGCCTTTCGTCAGCGCGCATCGGCACACTTTACAGAATGGTCAGCGCAATTGCGCAAATGTTATACTAAATAACCACGCATATATCATCTATATGCTCAGTGTGCTGCAAAATAATTGAAGCCCTACGCACTACCCGGCTGCATGTAACCCAATACCCATGAAATAACACTACAGCAATCAAAGCCTGTAGCGGCGGGCCAAAACCCGCTATAGCGGCGGGTACTTTGATACGCCGCTATCGGTTCGCAGTTAAAAATAACATGCAATAACGGCGCAAAATCGCGACCCGCCGTAACAAATGAACATATTAACGGCGGGTGACATCTTCACCCGCCGCTACAGTTAACCCTAAAAATTAAAGAAAACCGTTCGGCCCATATAGGGCCCATGCTACCAGCGCAGGGCCCAACCTACCCGTTGCCGGATGGTGGTGGGAACTGGGAAGGATGAGAGAGAGAGAGAGAGAGAGAGAGAGAGAGGGAGAGGGTGAGGCTGTTGGGGGCGGCGCCTGAATGGGTGGGTGGGATGGGCGGCGGGTGAGTGGATGGGGTGGGTACTCGTAGGGTTTTTTACTTATAGATTTTTAGTGGGCCTTGTGATTGTAGCGGCGGCTCACATTCTGGACCGCTTTTAGAAAACGATTTTAAAGACGGTCCATGTTATAATCCGTCGTTAAAAATAGCCTTATTTATAAAGACGGCCCATAACTTCACCCGCCGCTATAAATCTATTTATAAGAGCGGTTTTCAACGTCATCCGCCGTCCAAAATCATCCAAAAACTGTAGCGGCGGGTCTCTTTTTCTCACGCCGCTACGTGACTCCGTACAATGTCGCTATAGGGCCTTTTTCTAGTAGTGTAAGATAAAACGCTAAGCACCAATAGCATCGTACAGAACATTTTAGTTATACTGAACACTAGTTTCGGTTTTATACTGCAGCTAACTAGTTCAACCACACGCAACGGGTGGATATATCACATATGTACGGTTCCTAGACTGTCAACAAGATTTTCATGGTCGACGCGCTGTTCATACTTCGTGCACTGAACTCAGGAAGAAGAGCAGTCTTTCCCATTTATACATATATTCTCAAACACATGGCATCACTATGTTGACTGCCCACAACTCCGAATCAGCTTTGATCACATGACAACGGCAGATGCAAAAGACCTCTTCCCGATCGAACCCAAACCAAGAACTGACCAGCCGGCACTTGCGCTGAAAACTTCCACCTGTGACAAAAAGAGAGGACCAATCTTAAGACCGGAGCCAAGGTTTTACAAGGTAAGAGTAATATGCATGAATGGAAATGAGTGGTTACTCACAGTATCCAGAATATGCACATTGGACCGTCAGGCCACCAATTAGGAACAGGCTATTGTCCAGATTAACTGCTGCGGCGTATCCTCTTGGAGCAGTCATTGGGTCACCCATCCTCCATGCATTGAGACGAGGATCATAGATTTCTATGGTAGAAACCATCTTTTCCCAATTGAACCCTCCGATAGCATACCTGAAACAGGAGTAAACCAATCCACCTAAGTTTCATGACAAGATTGATGGAGAGGCACCAAACTGCCATATGCTCACGGATTCCACGGTGGTATAGATATTACGGCATGACGCAAAAATGAGATTGACAAGATCAACAAGACATAGTATCTTATTGCATAGATGACCCAAAGATGAGATTAAGACTAAGATTGCAACTGCTAGTCATGCTGCTGGACACAAGTGATTCCACACATCACAATATAATATCAAAACGTCTGTGCTTGAACCCATGATGGAATAGTTGCAGAATTATTTAACTTGTAAAGATGGAGCACGGATACGTCAAAGCCCATGCGAGGGAGTGGGATGCAGGCCGGACCAGCAGCCGGTAGTAGGGGATGAAGATAGGCAGAAGTACAGCATCAAAGTGTCAGCACACTTGTTTTTCTACGGATTGAAGTTCTATGGGAATCATTCCAAGTATTTTGGCAATCTTAATCTTCTTTTTGATATACTGTGCATAAAACTTTGGTCTCTCCCTCTAATAAAAAATAGAAACAATAAAAAAATTAGGATTCCACCATAGTAAAAAAAAAAAAAGACAAGAGTAACGATGCATTCATGAAGAGTACCTGACTTTTAATAGCATCTGCAATAAACTCCCGAGCTATACCCTCTGTCATCTATAAGACATATTTAGACAATAAACACGGCATCAGATCTACATATTCCAACTAAGCAAAAATAATGTCAAAAGCTTGTGATATAACATATATATACTTACTTCCATGGTAATGTCTGTTGTGCATATACGAAACTGAAAAGAAAATGAGGTAGAACAGATAAGTGACTTGAACTGGAAATGTTGCATTGTAAACTAACTTGTAATTCAAATACACAGAAAAAGAAAACTGACCTCCTTTTCCATATCGGACCAGTCATCATCATTCAGTGCATCTTTCATTTTATGATACTGTAGCAGAAACTTATTCAATTTCAAGACAGAATCCAAAGCATCTCTGAAAGTCATCTGATGTTCAAAGGGAAAACACACTCATCCACTACTCATTAGACAGAATACAAAGAATATATGACAGTGCAGACAACTAACCTTTAGCTTACAGATGCGCTGCCAAATTTCAAAATAAACACCATCTAACTCCTTGTACCAACAGATATCCAAGCACATCGTCTCTATGCATTCCTGAATTGCAAGATATACAATAGTAAGATGTGAAACCATCTAAATTAAATTAAAGTGTGATGAGCAAACTTACATAATAGGCACCACGAGCTACACTCTCAGTTATGTTTGAAAAGTGAGAAGCGATCTTGATTGCTTGGTAACATCCTCTGGTGCATATTTGCCCCCACTAAGCAGCATAGGGGTAATTATTACACAGCGATAACAGATACAGACAAAATATCATTCTATACATGGTGTTTTGAATGCTCACTTACCGTAAGAGAGGAACATTCCATTAGTACATAATCTTCCATCCACTATTTAAAGATAATAAAAGGTTGTTAGTTCCAACAAAACAATCAAAGCACAGTGCAAACTTAACTTCTTAAACTTGAACTTGACATATGATGTTATACCTTAAGATTCTTTAATAATTCTTCCCAGTAGCTGAGGTATTCTAGTTCAACCTTGTAGCTGTGGAAGTAGCCACGGTAGATAGCCCAATTCTCATACCCACAATCACCCTACATGATGGAGAGAATTACAATCAGCATATAACTCCCTTATAAACAAGAGTTTTGCAACAGTAAAACTAAAATCCAAGCAGTATATATACAAGAGAAAAATATCATTTTGAGGCACTATTAGTCTAGCATTCTCAACAGGGTAAAATGCATAGAACTATTTAAAGGAAGGTCTGATAAAGCTGTCTTTTATCGCACGAAGTTCTATAAAACAATCCATGAGCTACATTGCTGCCATATGACAATATACAATGACTGCTGGAGAATGAATTCAGTACTATTGTAAATTTATCTACAATCAAAGTCCTTGTTGTACCTTTTTGCATAATTAAACCACATAGAGGTTCCTATTTACTTTACCCAAAACCAGTAACTACAAAACACAAAAAAAGGGACTTTATGCACTACTCATGTATCAATATGGAAAAGTGCGTACATAATTTTGGGGGACCAAACGTTGGTAGTCATCCAAGCCAGCAACTGTGCGGAGGAAGGACCAATCAAATATTTCATCATTCTCAATTTCTCCAAGTAAACCCTCCTTGTGAAGATAGTCAAGTAGGTGATTCCCTTCTAGTTTAGTCACATCTTCCTTAAGGCACTCAAGTTTTTCCACAAGATGATATAGTGGGTGATCATCTTCTAGTTCTGCATTATATATCTCCCCATTATTGCGCCTTTGCTGTATGAACTGCAGACAACAAGGTTGCCGATTAAGCAAAATCAGCATATATACAAGTAGAAGTAGATAAAAACTGAAGCAATAGTTAAGAGGAGTAACATAGATAGTATAATATCAAAGATATGATTTATTAATGAAACAAACCTTGCAATATTTGATGCGATACAGGATATGGCGGATTTGGAGGTCATCAAGCTGATCGTAGCTCAGTTGAACAGAGTCATCAAAACGAGGTACACTGGGCAATTGTTCAAGGTACATTTCAAACTCTTGATAGCTGATATCCTCTCCCCGCCGTAGTAGATTCAGTTGTTGGATTGCATGTTCGGCTTCTTGTACAAATTTCAGCATTTCATCCTCAAGTTGTTTTTTCTCATCAGCAGAAAGTTCTTCACACTGCAGAGTCTTTTTCTTTTTATGGTCCTTCTGATTCTTTCCATTAGAATCTGTCCCAGCATGTTTCTTCGGTGGTGTCTCTCCATGCAAACCTGTCACGGTATGGTTATTCTGTATCACCTGTCCATTCAAGCCCCGACCAGACTTCACTACGTGGTGCCCCTTTTGAGTCCCTCGTTTCAATCCCTGACCTGACTTCTCTGCACGGTGTTCTTTCCGAATATCCACTTTCAAACTTTTAACAGCACTGTTCCTCCCTCGAGTTTCTCCATTCAAGACCACAACAGAGGATTTCTGAGGCATCTTTCCGACTGAGGCTCGAGGCCTCCTTGCTGTCTCCATGGTCAAGACTGCACCAGTCTGTCGCTACTAAGCCTGGTCTCTGTTGAACATCTTCACCACTCAAGCCGGCACTAGTTTTCGCTGTCAAATGAGGCTTCTGCAGTGCATTTCCACGGCTCAAGCCTACACCAGCCCCCACTGTCACGCGTGACTTCCGGCTTACCTCTGCAACACTTGAGCCCCTACCAGCAGACTTCTCCATAGTGCGATGATTGGTGCCTGATTCTCCACTGCAGGTAGAAGTGTCACCAAGATGAGCATCTGGGGAAGGACTGCTGGGGGTTTCAACATTGTTGACAGATAATGAGGCAAAACTGCTTGTCAATTGAACGGTCCGCGGAGAAGAACCCCTTGGAGAAGGCGTGTTGCTCCTGGCCCTGGACAGCGGGGGACCCCTCAGAGAAGATGTGTTGTTTTGTACCACAGGCCGGGGGAACCCCTGGAGGAAGGTGTGCTGCTCCTGGCTCTGGGTAGGGAGGGAACCCTCGGAGCTCTGGCGAGCTTCTTCTCCCCGGCGCCTTGTGGTGGAGGACGCGTGATGACCGGCAGATAACGCCGGCGCCTCGTGGTGGAGGACCCGTGATGATTCGAGAGGTTCGCCAGAGGCTTGTCACCTGTCGAGGCCGTACCGGAGGTCGACGCCACCGGGATCACGCCCGTGCCCGTGCCCGTCCCGCTGTCCATGAGCGGCATCGCACCTCCTCCACTCGACCGCGCGCGCCCCAACGACAGCCCTTGGCGCCGTGCTGCGGCGGCGTCGCGCCGATCCTCTCCACCCCGCCGGACTTCGCCTTCGGCGGTGGCATGCCCCCACACCCTAACCTGGTGTCGATGACGCGAGGGATCGAGATTTCCCCCGTCTCTCTCGAACTAATTGAGATATCTCGATCCGATAAGTAGGAGGAGGAAAGGAACCCCTTCTCCGATGGGGAATCGAAGCCACGAAGTTGGGAATTGGGATCGCCGCAACTGTCTGCTTTTTTTTTTTGGAGGGGAGTCTGCCCTCTTTTGTTGGTCACTGAGGTCTGAGGGTGGTGGCGTTGCCATATGGGCTGGGCTTAATTTTTATGGTCGATAAGTCCGTCGTCTGGCTTGATAGCCCATTTCAGGCCCGTCTTGCAATGCAACACAGGCTATTTTTTCTTGAGCTAAAAAAAGGCGATTTTATTTTATTTTTTCTAAATTAGAAAAATCTGATATGATATATTCTTTCTCCAGTTCTTCTTTTCTTTTTTTTTAGAAGAAACATACATAACCTGATAGAACCTGTAGCAAAGAACATGCCGGAAGGATAAAAGTGTTCGATTTCCAGCTTCTTTTCTAAGCCAAATGACTGTCATGTTCCATTATATTACAATAAAGGAGGATTCAAGATCAAAAAAAGTAAGGAGGATTATTTTTACTCTATTGTTAGATTTTTTATAAGCGTGATTCTTTTTAGCACTTAAAGCTTTTCAAGATTGTTCCTAACATCCCTCTGTTTCCTGTCACCGATCCTCACTCCTTGCTGCACCTTCCCACAACCCCCTGTCATGTTCTGCAAAACTCAACCAATACCCATTCCAATAATGCTATCATCTTCTGCTGCATAACTGGTTCAATAAAAGAGATAAAACATAATATTTACTACCTTTTACCTGCAAATTGCTGATTACCTGCTTTGTAAAAGAAAATTCACAGCTCAAAATACATGAATGAGCATTCAATCTTTAATGAAAACTAGAGCTGAAAACACTGTCAGTTTCATCACCTGAAAGCATATTCTTACCTTGGTTACATTATTGTTTGCATAAAATGGAAGCTCAAAGAATCCTTTTTAACGATGACAGTGTGCAATGGGTGAATGAATATGCCACAAATTCAAAAAGGCAATTGTGATTTTTATTATCAATTGTTCAAATTTACATGTGGTAAGTATTGACCCAAGGTATCCACTCCTTCCTACACAAGATATCCTAGGAACAATTCATCATGTTTCTCTTTGAAGATCTTACATAATTCATCTACAGGTTTAGTTATGGCCTAGGCCCAGAGTGCTAATATTGACATGGAAGCTGATCCAAGCACTAATGCAATGTATGAGGCCTTCTTCAGCTTTAGGGATGATGACATCATCTTGTTATGGAAAAAATCGAGAGAAATGAGATCAACAAGAGCCATGTAAATAAGTATTCCAGCTGAAAGTGAGCCTAGAATTCCTTCCATTATTAAGGCATTTGGACTGCTGTCATCATAACCAGTCATGTGGAAAACTGCCATTCCAAGAAGTATTCCCAATGGTGTAGTCACTGAGAACATTATGCACATGTAGCCCACTGTTGCCATCCCAAAACCAGCCTGCACAAAATAGACAGGCACATATTCAGTTATAAACGAAGAACACAAGAAGTGCCAAGTAGTATTATTTATTTGCCACTAGAATTACAGAGAGAACCTCCCATGAAGCAGATCTTGATAAAAAAGTGATTCATGAAGATAAACTGACTCAGATTCATGATGTGGTACTCTACAACTGGAATTTAGTTTTATGAGTAGCATCAGCTAAAGTTATGAGCCACGAGTATGCTGTTTACTTAACAGACGTATGAAATGGTTGTTTCGATGTCCAAGAATATGGATTTATTAAGAACTTTATGCTTTTTATTAAATGAGAAGAAGGATAAAAACATCTGCTTCCCTCACTGTCATCTGTGGTATTAAGTTGGTAAAAGACACAACGATAAGCCTTCTGCTCGTTAAAAGAGAAAAAGATAACCCTGCTTTCTGAAATGCCATCCAACAAGATACCACAAGTCCAAAAGGACTTTAAAGTACTAGTGCTATCGTTCTGTCACACATCTCTTGTGCTTAACACATCAACCTTAAGTGACACGAGGAAAAAGGTAAACATAATGCAAATGTGAGTATAAGATGAACGTGGACAAACATAATTGGATGAGAGAAAGTTGTTTAAAGACAGTTTAGTCTCCATGGGTTTAGGTCATGTAAAAGCTCTCTCTGGTTGATTGTAGTGTACAACGAGGATTCTTCCACCAAGAATAATTCTAAAGTTAGAAAGAGGTTCAGGGACACAAAAGGTGCGTAACAAATCAAGCTCAATTAGCAATATACCCCACCTAACAGTAGCAGTGATATCGGCCAAGTGTTCCAACTCTTAATTAATATACTAGGTGAAAGCCTGATCTGAGACAGACAAATCAACCATTCAAATAAAAAGAACGTGTAACAATTCCTTGTTTTGCCCTATGTGCAGATTACTATATCGAACATCAACATCGGTTTCTAAGAGCATAATATAATCGACGCATAAAAATATGTCAATCAGTTCATCACACTACATTCTCATGGGAAAGCACGCAAGCCAGTCAACTGACATGGTATCCATCTTATTGCACTATTGGGGGAAATTAACGAGCAGAACCATATTGCACTAAAGTGAGCAAAAGCATTTAAATGTTCATGCAATTGAATCACATTGCTGTTCCAAAATGTTCGGGAATCACAGATTTCAGCAAAAGGAGCAGAACGAAAACATAATGCAAGACAATACAACAAATTGAGAATCAGACTCACCTGCGCGATGCAGCCGCCGAGACCCATCCCCTCGAACACCTGGTGAAAGGACAGTGCAACGACAAGCGGCCGAATCGAGCAGACATCCTGCGACATCCCCATGGTGACCCCAATAATGACCGAGTGAAACACAATCCCAATCTCCAGCACCTTGGACACCATCTTCTGCTTCTTCATGGCCTCCTCCTCCTCCCCATCTCCCTCGCCTACCACCAATACTTCATGCCCGCCGCCGTGGCAGCCAACACCAATGACAGGGACCTCGTCGCTGCGCACCAAGGCGGGGCCGCCTTTCCTGGCCCCGAAGAGCGCCACGTCGTCCCTGTCCTGGTCGCCGCCGTTCGTGGTGGAAGGCGGCACCGGGCCCTCATGGTCGTCCAAGTAAGCGCGTTTTCTCGGGCTCATTTCGCCTGCGAGCTCGAAGACGGGCACTGACTTCTTGGGGATCGGCTCGTAATTCGGCTGCTCCTCGCCGCCGCCGCCGCCGACGTGGCCGTGGGCCTCGAGATGGGAGGACGCCGAGAGGTCGACGAGGAGCGCGAGCAGCGCGCCGATGAGGGTGAAGAGCCCCGCGAAGGGGAAGTCCCGCCAGGGCCTGCGCGAGGCGACGGCGCAGTCGGCGAGCGCGGCGTGCGCGTCGGGGAGCACGTGCACGAGCGAGGTGGAGAGGATGACCCCCGCCGCGTAGCACTTGACGAGGAGCAGCCCCCGCGCGTATCCCTCGCGGCCGCGGAACGCCCGCGTCAGCGCCACGGGGAGGCAGATGCCGACGGCGCTGGCCACGAGGATGGCGAGGAGGGATCCCGTCTTGAGCCGCGCCGCCGCCGCGCCGTCACGGCACACGCGGGAGAGGGCCTCCGCGGCGCCGGCGGGTAGGCAGTTCGATGCACCCGACATGGCACCGGCGGCGGCGGCGGGGTGAGGGTGTTCGACGAAATCACCCACCGCGCGCGCGCGATGGCGACAGAGAGGCGTGGCGTGGCGTGGCGTGCTGCGGGGACTGGTAGGAAGGAGAAACGGGGGATGGGCGTTAAAAACGCTTGGAACCAAGGACCACTGACAAGTTGGTCTAACTTTTGCGGGCTCACGTGTCAGTGAAGGTTGCACGCTCACAGTTCAGTGTACGGGACCGGGAGAAGAGTCAATGCGGCGTGGGCCCGGGACGGCGAGCAGCGTTGAAGTCCAGCCCACCGGCCGTGTGTCCGCACTCTGGGTTTAGTGGAGTTTTGTGGGGTGTGACTGTATGAGGCCATAGTGTCACATGCCGCATTTGCAGAGGGGCGCGACACGACCGACATGTGGGCCTCGTGTGGATCGTTAGACTTTTATTCGGGGAAAAAATGGAGGCACAAATACCTAGTAGAAGTCTTTTACAATTGGATTAGAAGCATCTAACAGTTTTAAACAAGGAACACCCACGACCACGATGCTTTTTGTTCACGTGAAGAAAAAAGCAGAAAAAAAAAGAGAGTTCAGACTTCAGAGGCTAAGGAAAAAGACGGAAAAAAAAAGTAATGGCGGAAGCCCAACTGATAACTATCAGAGCCAGGTTTCGATCCTGGGACCTGTGGGTTATGGGCCCACCACGCTTCCGCTGCGCCACTCTGATGATGTTGAACGATTTCGCTACGTTATCTTATAAACCCAATAACCTTTGAATTCCTTTATCAGCCATCTGGCATACTACGTTTGGACGAGCACCAACACTCTCCAAATTTTGGTGAGCTCACGTTCTGTGCTAGCGCAGTTTATTCCACATTGGGCGAGACGCCTCGCGGGCAAGCCTACTTGGTGCAGTAAATTTGGTCTGAATCCAAACAGCCCCTTAAAGCCATCATTAGGGGGCTGTTTGGATTAGGGGGCTCCCTTTCAATTTTTGCAAAAGGAAGAAGAGAAGAAACAGAAAGTTGGGAGACAAGGGGAACAAGGAGGAAGACCAGACACTGCTGAGTACTGATCAGCTAACACCAATGAAGATACAAGAAGAGGATGCAGCGCAAGAGGTACCACGCGCTACGCAGCTGCTAGCTCTTGGCCTCCGTAGCTGTGCCTTTCGTCAGCACGCATCGGCACACTTTACAGAATGGTCAGCGCAAATGTTGTACTAAATAACCACACATATATCATCTATATGCTCAGTGTGCTGCAAAATAATAGAAGCCCTACGCACTACCCGGCTGCATGTAACCCAATACCCATGAAATAAGATAAAACGCGAAGCACCAACACTCCAACAGCATCGTACAGAACATTTTAGTTATACTGAACACTAGTTTGGGTTTTACACTGCAGCTAACTAGTTCAACCACACGCAACGGGTGGATATATCACATATGTACGGTTCCTAGACTGTCAACAAGATTTTCATGGTTAACTTTTGGGGCAGCCGGTCTCTCCCATACCGGTGCTCGCTGTTCATACTTCGTGCACTGAACTCAGGAAGAAGAGCAGTCTTTCCCATTATATACATATATCCTCAAACACATGGCATCACTATGTTGACTGCCCACAACTCCGAATCAGCTTTGATCACATGACAACAGCAGATGCAAAAGACCTCTTCCCGATCGAACCCAAACCAAGAACTGACCAGCCGGCACTTGCGCTGTAAACTTCCACCTGTGACAAAAAGAGAGGACCAATCTTAAGACCGGAGCCAAGGTTTTACAAGGTAAGAGTAATATGCATGAATAGAAATGAGTGGTTACTCACAGTATCCAGAATATGCACATTGGACCGCAGGCCACCAATTAGGAACAGGCTATTGTCCAGATTAACTGCTGCGGCGTATCCTCTTGGAGCAGTCATTGGGTCACCCACCCTCCATGCATTGAGACGAGGATCATAGATTTCTATGGTACAAACCATCTTTTCCCCATTGAACCCTCCGATAGCATACCTGAAACAGCAGTAAACCAATCCACCTAAGTTTCATGACAAGATTTAAGACCATGCCGTGAAGTTTAAGAGGAAATTACTGACAGTTCTTCTCCCAGGACAGTTAAAGAGTGACACCCTCTCCTTGTATTCATACTTGGAAGCCGGCCCCATAAGCCCTCTCTCGGATCATACATTTCTGCAGATCTGTATATAAAGTAATTGTCAATGCTAGTTTCTGGTATGCTTAAGAAAAAAGAAATATGCAATAACAAGATGGGAAGTGGTGAGATATCTTACTGTGAATAGGAGCTCCCATTATATCCACCAACTGCATAGATAACACCATTCAATTCTGTCGCAGCAAGAGCAAATCGCTGAAAATATTTATAGTACAAGTCAGGTATTGGTCTCAAAATTTATCGACTCTACAAATACTCTCTTACGTATTACAAAAACAATTTATCCTACTAGTAAATACCAACAAAAAAATCTAGGCACTATCAATACAATGATGCAATAACTAAAATGAATTATCATGAAGCATGATTATTCATGCAGACATGAACTTTTTGTCTCTTAATTGCTCTAAGTTCTTAGGGTCCTTGAACTTATCAGAACACAATTGCGGACTAGAAATTCAATCATTTAGTCATTTGAAATAGGGTGTGTAGAAGTTAACAACTAAATAATTATTCAAGCAGCGGAGAGGATGAGAGCATACGGAGAGCAGCATAGACGGACTACATATCCATTTCCCAAGATAGGGATCAAACATTTCAACATCTGAAAAGGTTTCATTTCCATCTCCACCGCCAATAGCATATACTTTGCCATTAAGACTGATACCAGCAAGACTTCCTTTCTTACGGTTCAATGATGGGCATTCAGTCCACTCATTTTTTCTAGAACTGTAGCATTCCACTGCCAATAAACAAGATAAGTAAATAGCTGTAACTCAAAACATGTGCAAAAATGTTAAAACATAAAACGAGAAAACATATCATAAATAGTGCAGTGGTATACCTGTGTCATACCATGACATGCCATCTCCACCACCAAAAGCAAATATATGACCATCCAATGCAACAGCAGATGCATATGAGCGGGCAGAACCCATTGGTGTGAGACCCACCAGTGTGTCTTTATCAGGAATCAGAGAATCAAGAGATGATAACCAGTTCACCCCGTTATAACCACCAATTAGGAATATTGATGGTTTGGCTAGGTTATTGTGCGTGCTTCCAAGATGGGACAATGATGAATCAAATTTGAATTGTAACTCATCTACAAGGTATTCCAGTTGCTGTACTTTTCTTCCAGAGTTCTTGACTTCTTCCGTCAATGAAAGTAGATATTGATCTGACCCAATCTAGAAAATAACAGAACCATAATCAGATAATCCTATGGAGACTGTTTGCATCAATTAGAAGATAATGGCCTGGAAAGCTTGTCTTAGGAAATATAGATGATGGGAACATTACAGCAGGTAAATTTAAAAAAATTCAAGTGTCAAGTTTATTCCATGAACACTCCAAAAATAAGAATATCTTATGCATGAGCTAAAGGGTTCATACAACATAACGTAGGATTCACATCAAAAGGAGCATATAGATTGAACTACCCACATCGACTATCTCCATGATTAGAAATTTAAGGTACACAAAAATTTTAAAAACTGAACAATAGATAAAATGATTTTCTTTTTTATTATATATGGAAATAAAACTATTTTTTCTCTATCCAAGAAACAAAATCAGCTATTTCTTTAGACAAACCTGCTTCTTCTCCAATGCTTCAGTCCTCTTGGTTAGATCATCAATGATTTGTAGCAGCTGTAAAATAAAGCATAGGATAGTTACACATCCATTTTGTTAGCTAATGGGTTAAGAAATGAAGTTGAATAATAAAAAAATATGAAAGGAATCCATATACACCTCAGCAATTCCATGGCATTCCTGACCCAAGGTTTTATCATCCATTGATGCACCAAATGAGTCACAAGAAAGGTTTGCATTGACCTGTGTTTCTTCAGGTACACATTGATCTGAATTAGAATTAGCACAATCCTGGGAAAACAGTGTTGCCTGCTGCCGTAGAAAAGACAATTCTTTCAGCTTGTTCAGGATGGTCAGTTTTTCAGGCTGTGGTCCAACTATACTTGGGGTACTATGAAAATTGCTCTCTGTCACATCAACATCTAAGGAACCTGTTTGGTCCATTTGTGAGCTCACAAGCATGGATTCATCATGAATGTCACTTTCAACATTCACAGGATTTGCAGCTTGATGATTGCATTCAACAAGATCTGTTCTCTGATCGATGGTATTGTATGAGGAATTTTGGATGTTCTCATCTGGATTTGAATGAGAACCAAATTGGCTTTGAAGAACGCTATCATCCAAATCTTCCCAATCAGAAACCGGCTCCCCAGATTCCTTCTCATCAGCGTCATTAGAACTGTCTTTATCAGAATCAGACAAACTATCTGGAAAGACCCTATTTGCTCTTGACAAAACACTAAATGGATTGGTATGTTTTGAATTTTCTTTGACCTTCTTCAGATCAGGAGCAGCTGATGCCTTCCGTTTAGTTGATGGCAAAGATGTGACGAGACTCTTTTTGGTTGAACCAACTGGAACTTGTTTGAGAGTAGCAGCTGGAACTTGTTTGAGATTACCAGGTGCAACTGATTTAAACAAAGAAATCAAAGCTTTTGTCTGTGCATGGTCTAGCTCAAAATAGAAGTAGTACTGGGTATAGTAGTTGTCACTAAGCACTGATTTGTATTGGTTCTCCCATAATGGTGGATACTTAGCCCTCGTGCAAATACGAACCTTAAAACACAAGTAGCAATTTCAGATATAAATGAAACAGGGCAAATTTAATTACTTAAGACACTCCACCAAACAAACTGTGCAATTTACTATCAATACCTGAGCAGGAAAAGGTGTCTTTAGAGTGCCCTCGTCACTCCAAGCGTATGGATCAATAGTCAATCGACCAGGACTTGCAGCCTCAAAAATACCATGGAGTTTTCTGTCACTATAATTGAACAGAAACAAAGGCATGCCACTTTTTACATTTTTTACATATGAATAATGCATAGGAGGCAGACCTGCAAAACGAACGCATGAAAAAATGTAGATAAGGCAAGAAATTCAACAAAAAGATAAATTGAAGGATCAATTATATCATAAACCAAGCCTGTTAGTGGTGCTACATGCTAGCAGGATACTTTGAGAGCACAGTCACTGTGTTACAAATGATAAATGTTACAACACGATGTGGAAGGTGCATTTCACTCACCGAATAGTTGTTTTTCAAAACATTCTTCAATCGTTTCATGTTTGCAACCAAAGATCACCGATCCGAGCTGGTTTTCACGGAGATTACGAATTTGGACCCCAGGCTGGCTATTTGGATGATGATGCGTCTGCATTGCAAGATTGTAGGTGTCTTCTCCCAGCACCTCTGCTTCACAGATTCTGAGTATGCAAAGTACATAAGTTAAATTAATTTTAAAAATAAACATTTAAAACTGGGTTTGAGTATATAATCAGGGCAGAGAGAGGATACAAATTTCGCAGTTACTCAAAATGTTCCAAACATTGGCAAATGGCTACATATGCTTTTCCAATTGCAAATAACATAAAATGCACAAATTGGCACAGTTCAGCCTCCATTTTAAGGGAGAAAATGACAAATGACCCAGGAACATTTCTCAGAAGGATGCACAGATCACCTGTTTGTTATACTAGCAGTGACTACTGACCCGTAATTGAATAACCTAGATTATAATATCACAAAACCATTATGCAGCATAACAGTCAAACAACAGTGAAAACTTCAGCTGAAGCAAAATTCCAGGGCAAAATGATATCACAGACATATTATCAACTCCAAGATTAAAACCGAAGCATATGAAGATGCAACAAGCAAACCCAACTACATCCTCTACACATGGTGCTATCTGATAAAATCCTTGTGTTGATCAGCAAGAACAATCGCCCGCCCAATGCACAGCCAAATTAGCCATACTTTTTCTCGGGCCAGAACCAAGCTCAAATCCAGTCCCAGAGCAAACCAAGATATAATGCAAGCCTTTGGGAATCCTTCTCACACAAAAAGGTGGTGGAACCAACCAATGCCAATATCTGTAATCAGCACTCGGTCACGGAAGCTGCACCAAACAAAAAACACAAAACAACTAGTCTTCAACACGTTGCCACCTGCTACAATGATGACAACACCGTACATAATCTATTGTCCAAAAGGCAGGGGTGAAACCGTTACCACCTCACCACAAAACGATTATACCGAACAAATGCTCCACATGCCGCAGGACACACACATACGACACATCTTCAAGGTCTTCCCAATCAGACGATTAATACAAACCTATTGCCACATCGTGAAACGAAAAAAGAAGTAAGGAAAATGAGCAGCACGCGAGCACGGTAGCCGGCCAAAAAATGGCGCTCGCGATTGACAGTGATTAACAGCTAAACAGAGTAGCGATCCCACCTATCGGCAACCCCAGTACCCAACACCTCAGCCTCTGCTTAAACCCTAATCCCAATTGATCAGCAGCTGTAAACCTCACCCCGCCACCGAATTCAGCTCAGCCCGTCGCCCTCCCCAACCAACCACCATTCGCCCCATTCCCATCCCAATGCCTCGAACACGCGCGCGCGCACCACATACACATCCCAACAAGCGCCACCCAAACAAATACACACGAGGAAATTCCAGAAATCCGCCGGAAATGGAAGCAAAATCCGCCGAGGAAAGAGGTCCCCGCGGCCGTTCCCGAGACGCGCGCGGTCGATCGGGGACGAAAGGGAGCGGGAGGGTAAGGTATCGCAGGAAGCAGCGCTCACCGGGTTGCGTGCAGCGTCCGCTCCTCCGAGCTCCGACGAAGGGGAGGGAAGTGAAGTGGAGCACAATCACGCTTCGGCAGTGTTGGATTTTGGTTATGGGCGTTGGTTCCCTTTTCCCCGCTACTTTTTGGGCCCCTTTCCCTTTCCTCCGTCGCGCCTGCTCACCTCACCGTCACCTCACCGCCGCGCGTCTGTGCAGCAGGCAGCAGCGTACGGAGAGGGAACGGCCTAGAGGTGGTGGTACTGGTGGGCCTTGTGGTCTGGTCGCCGCGCGGTCTCCGCTGGTGGGGAGGCCGGCTCGTTGAATGACAAGTGGGGTAGATGCAACGTGGGGCCGGAACTTTTCTCGAGTCGAGTTTTTTTCTTTTCTTTTCTTTCCCTGTCTGGAAACGGCAGCTTTGATCCTACTTTCTCCCGTGAATTCGTCTATTTGTCAAACAAGATAAGACAACAAAAATGATTGGATTATTGGATAATCATGTGGACTGATCGAATTTAGTTTCCTTGTCATGCTGAAAGATGTGAAAACTTGCGAATACAACACAACACGATCCTGTCCGGTCAAAGATCATTGCAACTGTTAACTGATGTGTGAAAATATCTCTCCTTTTGGACATATGGCCGTACGTAAAGACTATCCCAAATGCAATTAGCATGATATTGGCATTCGCAAGCAGCTCTAACCACATGGTTAAACACTTCTGCAGCGTTTGACTTATTTTTTATAAAAAAAGATGTTTCTACGGTCATTTCTCTAATGAAGGAATTCTAGGAACTTTTCTTTTTTGAGACCAAGAATTCCAGGAACTTGTGTCTGTGCAAAAGAAAGAAAAGGTCGGGTGTGTTCGTTTCCTCCTCTAAAATTTAGCACTGTCACATCAAAGAGAATCTTATTATTTATAAATATTTCGATGAATTTAATGACAAAACCCTATTGACAGATTGGTGCTAATTTTCGAGATGAATCTAATGAGCTTAATTAATCTATATTTTGCTAAAGTGATGCTACAGTAACCGTCTTCTAATCATGACTTAATTAACCTCATTAGATTCGTCTCGTAAATTAGTCTAGGGGCATGTAATTTGTTTTATAATTAAACTTTATTTAATACTCTTAAATAATAAGATTCTTTTTAATGTGACAGCTCTAAAATTTAGACCCCAGAAAACGAACACACCCTTCGAGAAGATTTAGCATCTGTGCCTAACTGACATGGTGCGGTAGGCAATTAGAACACAAACTCATAATTCCTATACGGAAATGCGTTGTATCTCACGCTATATTGGCAGTGTGAGATGCAAATGAAGAAATGAAAAACTGAATAATGTAATAATAATAACTGCGCACATCCAATATTCCCAACTTACCAGTCTGCTCAAACACCAACTTCAAAGTTACTCGTACTGTCATGTATATATATAGGCCTGTAACTACCATAGAAATACAATTTGAAGAAATAATGGCATTGAAAACACTCCTTTTGTATTTGCACTCCATGAGATTTGGGCATTCTATTCTATCTGGTAGACGAAGGTTCATCCACACACAAACTGTGAATGTTCGGTTTCTACTAGTCTATAACTGAAGATTTAAAGTTCAAAACTCTCAACCACCTAGTCTTTCTATAGGGGATCATACCATGCTATTTTCGCTGCTCATGATCAGAATGCTTAAGAGTCGTCTAATCACAGTTTACAATTAATCATTCCTTGTAGTAGCAGCAAGTATGTCAAAAACCTGATGAGATGAATCCTAACTTGCATAGTAACTACATGACAACGGCAGATGCGAAGGACCTCTTCCCAATTGAACTGAAATTGAGGACTGACCAGCCAGAGCTTGCTTTGTAGACTTCCACCTATATGGAAAAAGCAAGGGGGTTACTAGTATATTTTAGAGTAAAGCAAATGTTTCATAACGAAGGTAAAGTAGCTTATCACTGCATGGTTACTTACAGTATCCAGAATCTGCACATTGGACTCCATTCCACCAATTAAGTACAAGCTATCATCCAGATTAACAGCAGCAGTGTATCCTCTACGTGTGTGCATGGGATCACCCATCCTCCAGGTGTTAAGGCGAGGATCATATATCTCTACACTAGACACCATACGTTTCCCATCATACCCACCCATAGAGTGTCTGAAAAACAAGCCAACATGTCAGCTAAGTTCCTGCCAAGATTTAAGACAAGAATGTCCAGGTCTTCTTTTCAGGAAAGTCTACTAAAGAATAAAGAAAAGCTACTCACAGAGTTTCTCCCAGCACAGTTAACGCATGACATCCTCTCCTTGTTTTCATACTTGGAAGCTTAACCCAAAAGCCCTCCCTTGGATCGTACCTTTCTGCAGTTCTGTATATGGAGTGTTTGTTGCTGTGAGTTTCAGAAGTATCTTTGGGAGTATACCATGTCATAAGATGAAGGAAGGTGGTAAAAAATCTTACTCCAAGTACGTGCTTCCATCATATCCACCAACTGTATAGATAACACCATTCATTTCCGCAGCAGCAAGAGCAAATCGCTGAAAAACATTGCCACTAAACTAAGATACTGATTTCAAGATTATTGGGCTCCATGAATAATCAATTAATTGTACTCGTATATTATTACATAAACACTTCAGTAGCCTTATCCAACTATCCTACTGGTACATAGTAACAAAAATCTTTTTTGAATGGAATAGTAACAAGAATCTAGGCACGGTATGTAACCATTCTGCAATTAACTGAATGAATTAGCATGAAGCATGATTGTTCGATGCTGAACACCATAGTCTGTTGCAAATACAGTAGTTTTATTCCCTCGGAAATGCAGGAGCGCTGCACTTCATTATATTAAGAAGAAAGCAAATATAATAGTTTCAAAGCTACATATCTCTTGAACAAATGTATATCTCTTAATTCTTATGTTTTCTTAGTTCTTAGGTTCATTCAGAGATCAAGGGATATTGGATAAAAATTCAATGTTGAGGTTCAAGCAAAGTAATTATTCAAGCAAATGAGAGGCTGAAAACATACAGAGGACAGCATAGATGGACTGCATATCCATTTTCCAAGATATGGATCAAACACCTCAACTTCTGAAAATGTTTCATTTTCATTTCCTCCACCAATAGCGTAAATTTTCCCGTTAAGGTTGATTCCAGCAAGACTTCCTTTCATACGGTTCAATGAGGGGCATTCCGTCCACTCATTATTCCTCAAACTGTAGCATTCCACTAACCAAAAAAGAAGAGAGACAGAAAGAGAAGTAAATAACTGCAACTCAAAGTTCAAGTTTGTACAAAATAAAGTTGGGGAATCATATATTATGGTCATACCTGTGTCATACCATGACATGCCATCTCCACCGCCAAAAGCAAATATGTGATCATCCAAGACAGTAGCGGATGCATAGGAGCGAGCATTACCCATTGGTGTGAGACCCACCAGTATGTCTGTATCAGGAGTCAAAGAATCAAGAGACGGTAACCAGGTGACGCCATTATAACCGCCGATCAGGAATATTGATGGCCTGGCCAGATCATTGCACATGCTTCCAAGATGAGACAATGAAGAGTCAAATTTAAATTGCAACTCGTCTATAAGGTACTCCAGTTGTTGTACTTTTATTCCCGAGTCTTCAACTACTTCCTTCAATGAATGTATATGTTGATCTGATCCAATCTGGAAAATAAAGGAACCTTAATCAAGAGTCCTGTGGAGACCGATTGCATAATAAACAACAAAACAGCTCTAGCAGAGCTTGTATTATGAATACATTTGGCAAGGAAAGGGGAAAAAAGGCAGGCAAATCCATTTTACTCCATGCAGATTCTAAAAAAGATTGAAAAAGTTCGTCTGTTGGTAGAATAAGTATTGTAAGTTGTAACATAAGCCAAATGCTCCACACAACAGGCCACGGTATTCCAAATGAAAGGAACCTATATATACTGAACTACCAACATCAACTATCGCTAAGGATCAGAAACATAACCATCTATATCAATAAAAGTGCAGAATGAAGTAATTTGTTTATTTATTTTGTATCGGAAGAAAAGTCTTATTTCTTTCTTACAGGATCAAAAATATTATATATTTCTCTTTTCCAGTGTTCAAGAAGAAATGACAAACCTGCTTCTTCTCCAATGCTTCAGTCCTCTTAGCTAAATCAACAATGATTTGTAGCAGCTGAAAAATGAAGTAAAAAATAGTAGCATGAGATCAATATAGCCATTCTCTTAGGGGACTAGTCATGAATAAAACTGAATACTGAAAATAACGAGGGCTAACAAGTTAATAAATATACACCTCACTGACCTCAGCGTTCCCACATTCCTGTAACGAGGTTTTGTCTTCCACTGTAGCACTAGCACCAAATGGGTCACAGCAAAGGTCTGCATTGTCCTGTGTTTCTTCGGGGATACAGTGATTTGAAGTATAATCAACAGAATACTCGGAGCATACTGTCGTCTGCTGCCGAAGAGAAGACAACTCTTTGAGCTTGTTCAGTATAGTCAGTCTTTCATGATTTAACCCTTCATCACCTTCGTTATCTTGAACTACATTCTCTATGTCATTAACATTTGCAGAACCTGTGTGTTCATCATGTGAGTTCCCAAGCATTGATTCAAAAAGAGTGTCCCTTTCTCCACTCACAGTGCTGACAGCTTGAAGATTGTGTTTAACATGCTCTAGTCCTTGGTTAACAGTTTTGACTGAGGACTTTTGACTGACCACATCTAGATTTGAATGAGGATCAGATTGGTTTTCAAGGACATCATCATCCAAATCATCCCAATCAGAGGCTACCTCCCCAGATCCCTTCTCATCAGTGGTACTACATGACTTCTCACTCACGCTAGCATTGTCCACATCCGAATCGGCCAAATCAGCCCATCTATCTGAAACAACACTACCTGCATTTGATAAGATGCTAAAAGAATTGGTGGCATCCTTCGAATTCATTTTGACTGCCTTCGGTAGAGATACAACATGACTCCTTTTGCTTGAAACAGCCGGAGCTAGGTTGACATTAGCAGGAGCAAGTGTCTTGAACAAAGAAACTAAAGCTGTTGCCTGTGCATGGTCTAGCTCAAAATAGAAGTGGTGATGGTTATAGTAGTTGTCAGCAAGAACTTTTTTATATTGCGTCTCCAGAAGTGGCGAGTATTGAGCCTTCATGCGAATATGAACCTGAAAAGCAAACAGCAATATATAAAAACTGGGAAAACATAAATACTTAAATCAAATCCACTAAACAAAAGTGCCTCATTTAGGTGTCAAATTTCTAGTACCTGTGCTGGGAAAGCTGTACTCAAGGAGCCATCTCTACTCCAAGCATATGGATCGATAGACATCTGACCCGGACTTGCAGCCTCAAAAAGACCATGCAGTTTTCTGTCACTATAATTGAACAGAAATAAAGGCAGCCCAGGTTTGATATTCCTCACATATGAATAGTGGACTGAAGGAAGACCTATTAAAATGTGCACAGGACGGAGGAGACTTAGACTAAACATTCAAACAATTGCATTACGTATGTTATATTTCATAAACCAAGCATTTACATCATTATTACAAGTATATATCATCATATTGACATAATTCTCTAAATAAAATTACCAGGGAATTATTATAACAGACTAGGTATGGTGGGAAATGGCAATATTCACAAGAGACGAAAGGAGCATTTCACGAACCAAATAGCTGTTTTCTGAAGCATTCTTCAATCGTGTCATGCTTACAACCAAAGATCACCCCTCCAAGCTGATTCTCTCGGAGATTGCGGGCAAGGTCCCCAGACTTGCTATTAGGGCGATGTGTCTGCATTGCAAAGTTGTATGCCTCCCTCTCTTCCAGAACCTTTGTTTCACACATCAGAGCATGCAAGACGCATAAGTAGATACCAGGGTATCAAAGAGATGACACATGTTATGAATTCATAATCAAGGGATGTATTTATAACGGATTTTCAAACACAAAGGTTTCAAACATTGTGAACATATGAGTTTTAAATGTACGGAGCACTTGAAATATCAAGTTTAAAATTATTCAGTTTGCATTCCACACAGAACAAAAGAGAACAAAAAAAAGGTTGACAGCTTAAATAGTGCCATGGCTGTAACAATCAATCACACTAGGAAGTTACTAGGTCCAACAGTAAAATCGATAGCACACTCCCAAGAAATCATTACAAACCCTCTACATAGTAATATCTAAATTCTAAATAACCTTCAGTTAACATTTAATGTCTCCCCTATGCATCACCTAATAAACCAGGGCCAGAACCAAGACCCAGATCCATGCTGACATTGTTCAAAAGTTATAATGCAAAGCTTCTTTTTCAGTTAAAAAATAATACAAAGTTTTGGGAATTATCCAGTTCATCAAAAATAGATATGTACAACCTAAATGCTCTGAACATGAATATCTGAAACCAACAGGGATAATAATCACCCTACAGCAGCCTAAATGTCATATAGAAGCTACATTCAGTTTGCCCAGTACTTCAGAACGGCAAATATCAGAAAAAACAAAAACAAAATTCAACACACAAGGA
The DNA here is from genome assembly GCA_031894775.1 of Chloris gayana. Classification (NCBI taxonomy): domain Eukaryota; kingdom Viridiplantae; phylum Streptophyta; class Magnoliopsida; order Poales; family Poaceae; genus Chloris; species Chloris gayana. The sequence goes on along the minus strand of JAUNZO010004687.1, from coordinate 98,348 downwards.
CGAAGCACAGACCCGGCCCGCGTCTCAACCCAAAAAAGAAATCGAACATTCGAGCGTTTTCAAAGCCCAAACGGCACACATAGCACCACAAACTCTTGTATCAACAAATTCTTCTAGCAGCCGAGACCACAAACCCCAATGTCCTGAAAGTATTGAACACGAACCAGATAACAACTGCAAGCAGGTACGGACTACAGTTGCAGACCAAAATTGCAGAATATACCTATCTGGATTAATCAGAAATCGAAGACCCACCAAATCCGCATAAATCACTTTGACAAACCGCTAAATAAAGCAACCAACTAGCGATGCGAACAAGCGGCACCAGGAAACATCCAAATTCTAGTCTCCAATTACCCCTAATTAGCAGTAAACAAAAATCCGAATGTGCCTTCTCAGCCGCAATTACCGCCCCCTTCCAGCCCATCCAGCTCCCGACCACCATTCCTGGGTAGTCACCGCAGAAAACAAGCGACCCGTACGACCCGCGGCCTCCAACGCCCGAAATTTGGGCCTCCGCTTAAACCCTAACCCCTAGTGATCAAGAGCGCAAAACCCCAATGTGCCATCTAAACCGCAATTAGCGCCCATCCATTCCCCTCCATCACCACATCTGCTTCATCGACCAGAGCCACACCGCGACCAAACCCTAAACCCCCAACAGCCCCCAAAATTTTTGAAACACAATTCCAGAATTTCGCCCCCAAAATCGCAGGGGAAAACCCCAACGCGAGCCGCGAAACCGCGGATTCCAGCGAGGCGCACCTGATTGCTGCGACCCCGAAGCGGCTGGAGGCAGGCGTCGCCGTCTGGGCTTGGTTCCTCGCCGTCGCCGCCTTCTGGAGTGGGTGGGATCCTTTTCAGTGCCGCGCTTACTTGCGTGTGCGCCGCAACATTTTCCTGCTGTGTGGGTAAAGGGATCAAAGGTAGTATCACCGCCAGTGCGGGGGGATGGGAGCGTGTGCGTTATACTCCTCCAGTTCTGAAGTATAGTAGCGGCGCATCGGTGGGGCCACCTTGGCAGTGACACTGGCGGACTCCTTAGGTGGTGCTCAGTGACAGGTGGGGTAGCAAGTAAAGGTGTGGTTTTATTGTTCAATTTTTTTTTTCTTTTGACAATCAATACCTATATTTCCTTTTCTGAAAAAAATTATATCGTTTAAAACTTGGATCGTGGCTGCCACTAATGAAAAATCTTTTTACAGACACTTGAATCATGGCTGCTATCTGACACTTTTTTTACGAAACAAAGAGCTTTATTAACTACGTAGAGTTATTACAAGAACCAATTAAGACTCTTTCACACGAAACTAAATCCTGAATTCAATCAGGGACAAAAGCAAAAGACACACAACTCTCACACCGCTTACACGCGAGCTGAGCTAATTCATGAGCTACCTTATTCTGCTCTCTACGACATTTGACGATGGTGAACTCTTGTAGCTGGCCGAGTTCTTCTCTGATGTCTTGTATCAGGGGCGCCACCACTGATCGATCCGCTGTTGACGACCGGCTGTTATATGGCACTTGAACACACAAGAATCAAAAGACCAATTAGTTGTGTGTAAAAACACCAGTCTGATAGTAAAAGATGGCATATTAACTAAAACTGCTCACAAGTCTCATCACAAATATACCAGATGCAAGTTGGTACGTTCCACATAATTAAAGGAAGTATAATGAACGGGAAAGTCTTCAAGAAAGGGTGAGATGCCCTCAAAAAACAAGGGTGAGATAATAAAACGAAAATCTCCAAGAAATAAAAATTATACGTATTCTGAATGGCCCATGTCTCGTGGCCTGCCTGAGAAAGGCCCACGCATGCGTCGGGCTTGGAGTGGGCTGAAATTGTCAAATTGAACACTGTTGGGCCAACTTCTCGTGATCTCCGGTCTCCAAGTTATAAAATGAAATGGGTCTCGAACCTTGGAAGAGTTCTAATTTTTGCGGGAAAAAAAGGTTCCGCCAAGTCATAAGTGTATCATAGAATTCAACCTGGAAAACTCGAACTCGAAGTACACGGGGATATTACAGAGCTCAACTAGTAGGGAGCCAGGAACGCAGGTGCCTTGCTCAAAAGAAAAAAAGAACGCAGATGCCTTGCTAAAAAAAAAAAGAACGCAGATGCGGTAACAAACTCAAATGGACAAGGGGCGAATCATCTGGATTCGAAGCTTACTTGACGCGTGCAAAATCACAGTGGTATACGTTGCGGTGAATTCATCGAAAACGAAGTATTACTACGGTCGTCAAGACTATCTAAGTGCTTAGTACTACCTCCGTTCCAAAATGTAAGCATTTGTTGAATTTCTAGAATTGTTTTTGACCGTTCAGTCTTATTCAAAAAAATTGTGAAAATAATAATATTTTTTTATATTTTGATTTATTATTAGATATATTTTAAATGTAATGTATTTGTTTTTATATTTTAATAAAAAATTTAAATAAGACAAGTGGTCAAACGTAAATCGAAAAATCAACAAATGCTTACATTTTGAAACGGAGGAGTATCTATCACACACAGGGTGGTGAAGAGAGGGAAAAAAGACACAAAAATAAATAATTGTGCAGGCCCATATTCGCCGGTCTGTGCCGCAGATCCGCTATCAGCGCACAAGTAAACGTCGAGCCTCAACGCCATTGGGCCAGTATTGTATCATCAGTCCCTTGCTCGCACACGTAGCCTGACGTACAGGGAAAGCTCAGTAGACGACAAAACCTGTACTGGTACTAGTATACGGCAGCGTGGCGGGAATCGAGTGTACATCCGTCGTCGAGTCACCGACGCGACGGGAGAATCTCTCGTACCGCGCCGACGCGTGTGCCTCGGAAATGTGTGTGCGTGTGGGTGCGGATGATCGGTGCACGCATTATATGATTGAGCAGAGGTTGTAAACACAAATCCGTTTTCTGAGCCACGGTTCTGCCCGATACACAAACAATTTCTGAGCAACGGTTGTAAGCACAAATCCGTCTTCTCATCAACTTCTTACAGTAGTACTCCCTCCTTCGTTCCAGAATGTTTGACATTTTAACATCATCTAATTTTCTCAAATATTTAATGTTCTCACTTCTCAAGTCACATTTTCTTTTCTCAACACATATTTATCTCTATCTCTTTCCTTCTCGTTTTCTGCACACCTACTTTTACCAATTTTCTTTAATCCATGTGTCCAATCCTACAATGCCAAATATCATGACAATTAGGAGTTGTATCGATCTTTCAGTTTCAAGCATGTAAAACAGCTTGAACAATTTATTTGTGAATTGGGAGTTGGTACCAGGTCCGGAGCCCTTCCTTTTGCCTCCTCTACGAATCTTGGATGGGGCGGCCACGTGCGAGCGCCGAACGCCGGAGCGGGGCACCACGTGGGTGGGGCCGTTCCCCACGTAGCAAGGCACGGCGGCCGGGGCTCGAGGCTTGCGCGGACACGAACCTCCAACCTGCTTCGCACGTGCGGCGCGGTATAACTTTGACCGACGACCGTACCGTACGAAAGAACACGACCGGTACGAGTACGTGCGCACCATTACCTGCGCGGCTAGGCTTAGGCTAGACTAGTAGGGTTGGTTAATTAGGTCGATGACAAAGCAAGCAAACAGCATAGTGTCCGGGCGAGCCAGTGCGGCCATGCATCAGAGAAGGGCTTCACAATAATCGAAACGAATGAACGGCCTACAATAGTAGTTCTAGTAATGTGCGTGGCGAAAAAAATTGTCCTCACGACAGCATTTGCTCAACGGAAGTTCTAGTGTGTGCTATACTCATCTTTCGCAACTCTGCCAAGTCCATTTGTGAGTCCTAGCTAGCTAATCTTATTATTAATAACCCGTGCAGCCATATGCTACATTAGCTACTACTAATGACTAGCCAATCATCCCTCGAAATACGTGCACGGTATCACGAGAAAGATCTTGCAGAGAAGCAGATTAAGCTGTAATTAACTAATGGCGGATCCACCGTACCCGGTACTAGTGCAGTATGATCGAAACAATATTCATTCAGCTAGTCCAGCTGTGCAGCTGCCTGCAAAGTAACCTGATTCTCTGCAGCTCCGATCGAAATCAACCCGGATTCGGCGCGACGGAAGACGGTCCTGTCTCGGTCAGTGCAGCAGAGATGAGATGAAGGCAGGGGTAGTTAATTTCGGGCTGATAAAGCTCAATCATTTACTCCCTCCGTCCAAGAATGTAAGGATTTGTTGACTTTCCGATTTCTCGTTTGACTATTTGTCTTATTTAAAATATTTATTTAAATATAAAAATAAATACAACATATTTAAAACATATCTAGGAATAAAATAAATTCTAACAAAATAAATAAATTTTTAATAAATTTTTTGAATAAGACGAGTGGTCAAACTTGACATTTGAAAGTTAATAAATCCTTATATTTCAGGACGGAGTTAGTAACAAGGGTGAGGCTCAGGAATGCACATTTTAGTGAAATTATGTACTTCCTCTATCCAAAAATAAGTGTCGCTATGGGATCCGTGCTAGTCAAACTTTCTTAACTTTGACTACATTTGTGGAAAATACGAGAAATAGTTATATCTCTAGATAAGTTTATTATGAAAATGTATTCAATGCCTCTATCTAATGATACTAATTATGTATTATAAATATTAATATTTTTTGCAAATATTTGGTCAAAGTTGAAAGTAGTTGACTCTCGGAAAATGAGAACGACACTTATTTTGGGATGGAGGAGTACTCCTTTATCAAATTGCTGTCCTGAAGACAGCACGATAACAATTCTGATGTGCTTACGATAACAATTTGATAAGGGATAAGTACTTGTGAAGTTTCTACATGTGGCCGGGCGCGGGCGGCTGCACGTACGTACGGTGGCACCTAAACCACACGCAGCGGACAGTTCCCAGCTACTTTCCATTGATTATTAAAAAAATGACTCTTCATTTGTTCATTGACCAATATTAAAATTGCAAACGATCTGTAGTACTACTTGTAATTGCTTACAACAACTTGGCCTGCAATTTTCAGCAAGATTGACAAGGATCGCACGCGCAGTACAGTGCACGGTGTCGTCGCCCTGTCAAGTAGTAATATATATATATATATATTTATATTTTGAAAGTGTCAAGTAGTAATATATTAGTTTTTCTATATATGGTGGTTCAATAATTACGCTAGGTTCACCGCCATAATTGAGATCTAACCGATTGTCGTTGCTATACTAGTAGCTCCCTCCTTGCAGCCACGAGATGGGTCAAGCTGATACTCCTTTCGTTTGTCATGTTCTGCTTCCTATCGAACAGTATTTTTTTTTCAGGTTGTTTCTTATCAACAACATTTTTGTTCAGACTGTTTTAAGAGCTTTTTCGACACACACAAAAAAACTGTTCATAAGCTTGGCAATAAGACGACAGAGATAATCTGCTGAATTTTCTGGTTGCCTGTATATGTACCGAATAGACGTCGTCGACACGAGTGAAAAAGAACAGAGTAATTAACGTGATCTAAGGCGTGCTGATTATTAGGCATGCTGCCGACTAATTAAGCCGAGCAACCAATACCCTAAGGCCTCCCTTGGAACAAAGGAATTGTGAAGGAAAAATGGAGGAATTGAATCTATAGGAAATAATCCTATGTGTACCCTTTGGATTGAAGGATTGCTTCATAGGAATTTTGAAGGATAGGAAAGTTTCCTCCAAATTTTGGAGGAATTCTAGTATGAGCTCCAACCTCATGTTAAATTCCTTTGAAAGTTTGATGGCACATGATCTCTCTTTCTCTCTCTTTGTCCCCTCTCACTAATGAACATATAACCTTAAAATTTCTATGTTTTTCCTGTGACACATCCAAACAACTTGTATGAGCAATTCATGTGTTTTTTCATTCAATAATATTCAAAAACATATGCAACTTTAATCCTACGTTTTTACTATTCCTACGTTTTAAGAATCCTGCGTCTCTAAAGAAGCACTAAAAATTGTTACGGTTTACGTGGACGGCATCCAGATGCAGGAACAGTTATCCGATCAGCAGGTTTCAGGAGTGGCACGACGAGGACTCAACCTGTCCTGACACGTATTTACGGCCGTTACTGTTCACCGGAACGTGCACGAATCTCGAGACAGGCGAGCACCTGCAAGCGCGCTGAACGGCAGCATGCATGAGCCATCCCGTCGCAACGGGGCTCGAGGGTACGGGCCGTAGTAACTTAGCATATGCAAACGTACCTTTTACGTACACGTATTTTGACAGTCGCAGCTGTTGCACTCGCCAGCATGGCCCTACAGTAACCTTTGATTTGCAAGCATAATATAGTCGTGTGTCACTATTATTCACTGACAGTTCCATAGAAGAATTACTGGCACCCTACTACTAGAGTAGTATATTCAACATATATACTCCTACTTAAGCTCTAGCTAATCTTCTCTCGAAGTGCGTGCTCAGCATATCACGAGAAGGATTACGCAAGGGAGCAGGCTAATCGGTAAACTAGTGACAGATCTGCAATGATTAATAAACGGTTGCATTAGGACATTGGCTGAATGTCCGCGACACTTTCAATGGGACGGAGGGAGTAGTAGAGCGTTCCCAATAGTTGCTTCTTAGCTAACTCTTAGAATTATTTAATAGAGAAAAGAAGAGAGAGAAGATTGCTAGCTCTTGTTCAAGAAGCAACCTCTAATATTTATTAAGACACTGACGATGTGGGTCCAATTATTACTTTAGAGTTGATATGAACTCTTATATAACTCTTACGATAACTCTTAGATGACGTGGAGAGTTAGTGCCGTCTCTACCTTTAGGAACGCTCGTAGTACAAAAACAACGGCTGTGTGTGATGTGCATGAGGTGTGCATCCATCTGCAGATAAAGGAAGGAAAGGATCTGCTGTTAGGATCCTATGTACGGCGTGGATGCGCGTGTGGAGATCACGTCCAGATTCGGCGCTGAATGTCATCTTGTCTCGGTCAGTGCAGCAGCTCCGCGGATGTGATAGGTTTATCTGTGTGCCTGCTTCGTCCTCTCCGGCTGATGATGGTGCCAATCATTCGTAGTATATCCAGCTGACACTGCTCGACAAAATTCAACAAGTTTAAGGGTCCGTTTGGATGGTTACCATACTTTGCCATGCCAGATAGTTTGGCGCGTCACAATTACTTGGCTACTGTTTGTTTTGTTGCCAAACTTAACCTTTCAATAGGATTCTAGTTTATTTATCATGCTTTTGTTCATCAAACTTTCGGCATACCATACTTATGGTTTGACAAAGTTTGAAAGCCAACCAAACAGACCCTAACTCTGTAAAGGTTGCAAAAACCTCTTTTTTTCCAAGGAGAACCGGGTAGGATTTTTCACGTTTTGAATGGAACTTTTAATTTGTCGTTGGGCCAAATTTCTTTCTGCATGAAACATCATGGGTCATGGGTGGCGGTACGGTGCATGTTGTACTAATTCGAATTTGCTGAGGAAGGAGAGGGCTACCAGATGAATCCCGGAAATCACTATAGCTCTCTAGTCTACGACAGTCTTTCAAACAAACCATGAGCCGTGAGCTGGTGTGTAGTTTGAACTCCTACTCATTGCAATTTTTGCAACAGCAGGACAGCTGTTTAACAAGCTGTGTTGCATTATGTGCGTTTGGTACGTATTGATTATTACTAGCCCATATGCAATCTCTTAACACCAGGAAACAAAACAACTCAGAGACCAAGATTAAGCCACAAAGATCATGTGCACGTACACATACATACACGTATCTTGTAACATACGCAAGATACTCATGTACTCACACGTACGATGGCTGGCATGCACCTAGTCCTAACCTAACTCCTAAGCACACACAAGCCTAGCTAAAGCTAACCACCATTGACCAAAATCGCAAACGACACTACTAGCTAGTTAGTTTCTTACGACAACTTGGCCCTGCAGATGTTCAGAAGATTGTGGCAATTAACGACGATCACACGCGCAGTACAGCGCACGGTGGCGCCTATGATTAGTTAACTATATACTACTAGTATACTAGTATGTTTTGTTTTATTGGCTCTACACTTGGTTTTTGCTAGAGTTACAACCATAATTGAGATCTAATCGATTATTGCTTGAAGCTAGTACATGGTAGTACTGTCGTGCATGGCAACTAGCTGATGCGTGTATAGTTGGCAGAAGCAACAAACGACCCATGCTGATCCATTAAAACTCTTTCTTCCTTTTTTTATTGTTCTGAAGGAAAACGTGATGGTTTATGAATATCTTGTTTATTGCCATTTAAATCTGTCAGGTCATTTCTGAAACTGTTTTCTGAGGTCCAACAATGATGGACAGGTCTGTTTGTGATTATATATGGATATGGCCATATAAGAGAAAACATGTTTTTATGGTTGAGCAGTGCTATTGTAGATTGCGTCGACGTAGGCACAAGGAAAGCCCTCAATATATCCTTTAATATTGATAAATGTTTGATATATTATACTATAATAAAAAGAAGACATAAGATATTTGTTATGTGACAAGACCTTGAATGGCTACCGTTATTGTATTATAGTTTTTAAATGATAGCGAATTTAAATTATTTTATTCCCTTGTGAGTTGAGGTTCGATCTACTGAGTACCCGGCCCGTTGTGCTAATCATGGACGGATAAGACTTCAGTTTCAAGTTTACAGGTACCGACGAATTAACTTTACTTTCTGCAAATATATACTGACGAATTAAGTTACATCCACTAAATGATTACGTTGCTGATTTTATATTAAAAAAACGAGAGCATAAAAGGTACTAGTAGTGTACAAAAGCATTATGCAGAACACAACGGTTCCAACTTAAATCAAGGAATTGAACTCCAAAATTTTGGTTCCTAACGCAGATTATCAACGATGTACAGTACGCCATGAGAAGGATAAGTTTCAAGCTGTACCCTTAAAATAATTCGCGAAAAAATGTGTAGAGCGTACAACTGAAATCTAACGCTCTTCTTTTTATGCTGATTCTACCTTAGCCACCATAGCCAATATAGGTAACAGAAGCTAGCGATTCCATCACTTTGGCATGACATGATGGGGGAAAAGGGGTCTTCTGCATTTTTATAACTTTGAGGATGTTATTTATTCCTGTACAACTGCAGTTTCTCTCTTTCTCCAGTAACAGAGGTACAACGCCTCGTGCTAATATAAGTAGCGTTTCCTCCTGGGTAACGCCGTAAACGGTGGTTGTTGCATTCTCCTTTTCATGCAATCAGTACATCACAAAATTCAATGGAAATCACCCTTTTTGCAGATCCAGGGCTATGGAGAGCTAACATGTTGGTAGTTTTCAAATAATATTCATCGCACTGACCAAAGCTCATATCAACACCTTGTTTTTTCCTCCTCAAATAAACGAGAGAACTGCACGTCACATTGAAATACTAGTACCACTCATTTTATCAAACTGGCGAAATTCGGAGAGCAACGACATTGTGAGAAATTCGACTGATTAATTATACATGTTCCCGGTCAATAGGACATTCAGAGAAGAATAAGAGTTTATCCATTTCTTTTCTTGCATCCACGTGGCAAATCCACACCCAAAATCACACCGGCCGAGAGCGGTCTACGTACACATGCGTACAGTTCGTTGTGCACAACCAGAGTACAGCAAAGCAGCGTGGCCATGAATGTGGGTATGATTGAGGCCGGGATCGATGATGGAGAGAGCAAGAGATAAAAGATAAAAATATTCGTGAATAGCAGCAGCGAACATGGGGGTGTAGTTGTACTGCCCTTGTCCTCAACTAGACAAGTACTCCAGATAAGGTTATCAAAACGCATGAGGCCCATCTTTTAGTACTAACCCTTGCTTAAGCCTAATCTCTTTCTAAATTCTACACCAAACTATGCGCATTAGTTTACACTTTCTTTGGCCTCTTTTGCCCTCCAAGCAATGCAATGGCATTCTCAGAGGCCTGTCAGTGATGGGAGCTTACCTTGAACATGCTGCAACGCTGGCTGTCCATGCCACTATATAACCACTCGTCTCCTCCCCGCATTGTGAGGAGATGAACGGGAAGCAGAGACATAGCTAGTGAGGAAAATCCTCGAAGACACCAAGCTCAAGCCCAACAAGGAAGCTAGAGACGGGGAAGATCACAAATCAACAGAATGGGCAACAGCCTTCGGTGCTGCCTGGCTTGCGTGCTCCCGTGCGGCGCGCTGGACCTGATCAGGATCGTCCACCTCAACGGCCGCGTCGAGGAGTACGGCCGGCCGGTGGCCGCCGGCGAGATCCTCGCCGCCAACCCGAACCACGTGCTCAGCAAGCCGTGCTCGCAGGGCGTGGTGCGGAGGATACTCATCGTGTCCCCGGACTCCGAGCTGGAGCGCGGCGAGATATACTTCCTCATCCCGGCGGCGTCGGTGCCGCCGGAGAAGAAGACGAAGAGCGCCAAGAGCCAGCACGAATCTCAAGGCGAACGCCGGTCGGCCAAGACGACGACGGGGTGCGACAGCAAGACCAGCCGTCCCAAGAGCGACGGGCGCCATGACTTGGGCCATGCCTTGTCGTCGCGGAAGAAGCCCTCGTCTCACCGGCGGCGCACGAGCGCCGGCAGCCGGACGGCCGTGTGGAGGCCGCACCTCGACTGCATTGTTGAGTAGCAAGCAGTGGATCGATTTTTTTTCTTTTCTTTCCTTTTTCTTTTTTATTTTCCTGAAATCAAGGGGCTTGATGTGCCACCAGCATGGTGTTTTGCTCTCTTGTGTGGTTCATGGCTTTTTTTGGGAGTAAGTGTACATCCATGTAATGTTTTCCCCTTCGCATGATGGAAATGGAGATGGAGGGGTTGTCAATTTCTTCCTTTTTCCTGCTTTTCAGGAAGCTCCATGGCTTGTGTTCAGTGGTTGAGGATGGTCGCATAGCTCTTTCAACCAAAATAAAATAAAATGGGATCATTCAACGGCAAGTTGTTCTTGAATTTGAATTTCATACTGCCGAAGGCTGGAATTGACACATCAAAGGGAAGGGAGCCTAATTTGTTCTGAATCAAGATAGGGATGTTATTAGGAGTAGAAATGAAGTCTTGATGAGTACAGTCTTTTATCTTCCATGATACGTGCCTTGGTTTCTGAACATCATTTGCAGACTAATAGTGGAAGACATTCATCATTAGACCAAGAATGATTAGCGGTTGCTTTTGTTAAGTTTTTTAAGGGGGTTGACAAAAAGACAACCTAGCAAGCAACGTTTTCAAGCAAAGCCAGCTAGCAGGGCATATAGTTTATTGTGACATTGTATATGATGCCCACATTGAAGAAGTCTTTTTGCCTTCCGTACTATATGTTACTCAATGAGGCTGCCACAAAATGCATTTCGTTGATACCCTCAAAGCATCCACGAGTAGAGAAAAAATGCACAAGAGAATGAACAAATAAAAGAAGGGAATATATTGATGGATATACCGTGTTTTGATAAGAAAAATAGTATTAATAAGTTTGAGCACTAGTGTTGGCTACTGTTTAATCCCTCTCCAAATAGAAATATCAGCCTGTGAGGATCTTGATGTCTGTCCAATCAGGTTTTGCCCTTCTGTTATTCCCCCAAAGAAAATGTTTTTATTTGTGTATGCATCATGAGAGTGTTCCACAATAGCCATATGTGTCTTTTCAAGGAAGGGTTCGATTAATCTCCACTAGAGAATTTTGCACTTTTGGTGTCATTTGTCTTACAAAAACTCCTAATATTATCAAATAATTGACTCGTGCAAGCATATATTCGATGTCGTTGAAAATTAAAAGTACCATGTCCATACAAAAATGGAAGTCGGGTACTGATTCCTAGAAAGGGATATGTGAGAACACAACCAAAACCAGTAATATTTGTTCATTGGCCAATGCAAAAGCAAAACTGATTTCAGAAAAGACCACAAGTCCACCACTGTTGTTCCATGATCACACTAATGAAATCTTCTCATAAGAATCACCAATAATTGGAATTTTCGGTTGCAGAGTCAGAAAAACTAGTTGTTTTCCTTGCCCTTCTTTAGATCCGTCTATTGTCTGTGGCAAAGATATGAGCCTTACATTATATAGTTCTGATCTTAACTTGAATTGACTGTTCAACAAAATAAGATCTGCGATTAAAAAAAGAACTACTCACGCAGTGAGCTACTGAACATATAAACTTGCATACATACTTAGGTGCAATTGAGTCTAATTTAGGCCACTAAAGCAGTGAAATATCAGCAGGAATTTTCAGGGTGCGTACATTCATTCTTTCAGATGTAAGCATTGTTTACGTTTTGTAAAGAATTTGCATGTTGACAGCTCCGATTTTAGTGCTCATCAAGGAACATGTACATGGAACACAACACATATTCAGTACTAGCAGCTTGCTTGCAGGTCTTGCATGCTCTGAAATGAATAAACTTTCGTGAGCTCTTGGATCAGGCACCACTCACAGGAAACTACTCCATCGAGCAGAGAAAACAAATGTGCACGTACACATGCTGTGGCACGAATTAAGCTGCGTACCAAATCGTGCGCGGATTCCAATGCCCAAACGTTTTATACTGATTGATTTGTTTGTGCTTGTTTACTTCAAAGGGACAGCTGATGATGCTTTGGGTTTCAGTATTAGTCAATGGGTGAGGGCCTGCAAGAGATCGAGTAGCAGGGGTAGTAAAACATTGGTAGTAGTCAGACTAGGATGTTTTTCTGTTCATTTATGGCTCATAATTGGGGGTTAGGGCAGGGGTGGTGGTGGTTGCATAATGGTTTTGTTTGTAGTGGTACCTCTTTTTATCTTTAGGAAAAAGGCGTAGACCATTCTTTTGTTCTGAAATGCCCATCGTCAGCACCACATGTGTCTCGGTTGTTGTTCTGAGGACCATGTCTTCCTCAATGGTTGAATATATGAATCTTGCGCCTAAAATGTACCACTTTCAAGTTTGCTTGATGTTCATTGATATCTATGAGCATGATCGTTTATATCGTTCTTTTAAAAAGGAGTTGTTTATTGCAATGTCAGTATACTGCATACTCTTTGTTTTTAGATTTTTTTAGGCAAAAATGAAAATCTTTGTTTTTAGATGGAACTATGGCAGGTTGCAAAAGGCGGGTCCAGCTAATTCACGAGGAGCCCATTACTTGTTTTTTTTTGGGGAACACCTGGGCCAGGTGTATTGCTCAGCCCAACTTTGGATCCATTTCCACTGGACGGAAGCCCAAACGCCCGATCTAGCACGCATCCGCCTCACCGAACTCGCCGCCGGGCGGCGCAGCCCTGCGCTCGGACGCCGGCGTCTCCCTAGCAGTCGCCGCCAGGGCGCTCGAAGCCTAACCGCGCCGCTCCGTCACTGGAGCTCCTTCAACTGTCATCGGCGTCACTGGTGGCCCTGGCGGTTGCCGTTGCCGGTGGCGAAGGGAGGTGAAATCCCCAGGTACTCCATGTCCAGATCGCGGGACGTCGACTTTCTCTTATATTTTCTTTACTCTGGTTTTGAAGGCTGCCGTTTCAGCAGTTTTCAGGATCTCATATCTGTTGCGGAATCTAGCGAATAGCTGTTGGAATTTGAAATGGTCGCGCCGGCTCGTAGGGTGCCACCACCCGTAGCGATGCTGAATGCTTTTGGCCTCTGAATTGTCTTGATCATGTATTAGATATTCCTGCTGCGAAATTTGGGGGTAATCGTATCATGTCTTAAGTTTACATACCATGAATCTCGAGGTAGTATAGCAAATTAACATCTATTTGCAAAGTTGATCATATCACTGTTCCTCTACTTTCGAAAGCAATTGACTGGTCTAACCGATAACCACTATTAAGTTGCCTTTTGATATTTAGTGCATACACAGTTTTGTTGAGTGTTGACACAGCTCTTGTTCAAATGTATGTGTGTTAGAGACATGCTTCAGTATGGGCTCATTTCTTTTCCCTCCACTGATGTAGTTACCTTGGTGCCTAAAGGCTATGCAGCATTGTTTTTCGATACAGAGAAACCATGGAGCAGGAACAGAAAGCAGAAACTTCCAGTGGAGCGTATACTTACAGACATCATTGTGAAAGGGGACTTCATATCCACGAGATCTTTGTTAGGAAGAGCAGATATCGGGTTACCTTGTCTTACATCGGCATCATCTTCCTTCTTGCAAATGTCTGCAAAGCGTTGTTGGCGAAGGTAACATTTATCTGGCAAATCAGTGATGCATATTAGTTGGAGGTTGTCTTGACAAGAAAAAATAATCAGATATTTTAGGTGAACCATTCTACTGAACACTTAAAACTAATAAGAACCTTTTAAAGTGTTAGACTTGGTATTGAGCGCCCCCCCCCCCCCCCAAAGTATCTAAACGGTTGCATAACCTCCTTAGGCAGTTTTGGAGGTTGTTTTGCTACATGGATGATGAAAGGGCAGGGACCCCACATGACAGGCTCTTTTATATTTTTCTTCTTAGATAGTCTGAGCCCACTTGTTATTTTTTTCTTCTCCATTCCTTCTGGGGGTTACCAAGACGAACCTTGATATTCAGGGGAATAAGTAGAAACGTTCTTTTTAAGAAGAAACTAGCTGGCATGAACTTGTATACAAAGCTGGATCCACAGTTTTTCATGTTTATTGAGAACAATTAACATGTTTTTACTTAATTGTTCGTAGAATACTTGATTCAATGTTGAAAAGGCGTTTTATATTCTTCAAGAACACTCCAATTTACCATGGTGATGCTGTTCTTAACATTCTGGGTTCATGTATGGTGAAATGCAGCACTTATGTTGAAATTTGCTGTTTCATTATCATTACTGTTATAGATGATGGCATTGAGTTGATTCAATGGTGCAGGACCTCAGCCTCGGATCGGTTTGGAGTATTTTGTTTGCTATTCTGGTTGCAAAAATTTTCCAATACAAACCTGTGAAAAAAGGTGAGTCCTTCGGTCCTTCTGTATAATTTTAGTTTATTTCAGAGTACAAAGTAGGACGTGTTCTTCCGTATCCTTCATGATATCATTTCGTGTCCCTTTTTCCTTATGTGCAGAATCAGTTGTGATAATGCCATCTTTTGGGGTTCAGCTAGAGATACATTTTTGGAGGTATTATGCTCCTTACTGTTACTCATTACTGCATGTCCAATTTCCATCTTTCTCATTATAAAAAATAAAGAATAATAAAAGAAATCTCCAACTTACTCATTACTGGTTTCCTGTTGTCGTGGATGATCAGTGGACAGTTATAGGTTATTGTACTGCCTGCTGTAAGACTACAGGATGACAATGCCTTAAATAGAACTCCTTTGCAGGGAAAAGGTTTGCCAAAATAGAATAACCACTTTGCCTGTTGAATTGTTCACCATCAATTGTTTAGTAGACAGATGGAATGCATCCCTTTTGCACATAATAGACAGTTGGAATGCATCCCTTTTGCACATAACTGCTGCTACCCGGCAGAGTAGCAGATCCATGCCCTCAATCATTGGAGACTTGAGTGTTGTCTTTTCTATGGTTTTCTGTTATGCATAGATGATAGAATTTATTTTGTCGATTTTGACCAAAGCAAGGTAGAGTTTGCGAGGGAGAATGCAATAGTTTGTTCTCTTTATTCACTGCAGCTCTGTCACCATATTCATGATAAACTATATGCACTCAGCAGGTAGAAAACACTCTAGGCTAGCTCAACCTCAACATTTTCTTACTTTATGTAGGATTATGAGCAACGTGGAGTAATAAAACTTATGTTGAGTGACATAAACTGTGCACTGAAATTAAGGATCGATTACTTAGTTCATAGTTTCTTCATGTGGCTTATGAAATAGGAATTGTTCTCTGGGAAACTACTATGTGTTCCCTATATATTAAATATAAAAACAGGAACATAATAGGATTATTGTACTGATCATTCTGCATGTTGGACTGATATATAAGTGATCCAGTCCTCTAATCTGTGGACTTGTTTCCGAGTTTCCAAAATCATGGGCAGCATTGCTCAATGACTTTTCTTTAGGGTGATATAAGCTATGTAGCTCTTTTTCTTGCCTACTAGAAAACATGCAGGCTGCTTGATGAATTGGCTCCAACTTTGTTTCCTTTAGATTAAAATTTTAAAATTGTGATTCTTAGTGGAAGAGTTGATCGTCGTTTTGTGCCCATTGGCAAGATTCTGAAGCCATTGCTAAATGAATGTGTGACACCGGTGACCTGCTATTGGAGCTTGGCCCTACTTTTGCGTGATGAAGAGGAACTTCTGCTAGTTTTTCAGGTAAGATTTACACTTTTTCTCAATGGTTAGTTGGTTGAAAACTAATTCCGCAATCCAACATGGAGCTTAACTTGCAGAAATTTCGCCCACCGGTCAAAATGTTGGTCCCTGTATGGAAAACTCTCTGCACATTCATAAACTAATGCCCAAGCCCTTCTGGAGTTCAGGAACCAAACTCTTCGGAAATATGAGTAATCTGGTGCTATAGTGTGGGCCTGTATGCTAAAGAAAAAGGCTGCTGCGCTTGAGTTAGATTAATTCTGATTTTTGATACTATTGATGGTGTCATAGGATAGGCCATAACCAATGCTTGTTAGACGAAGTACCTGGTGATTTCATCTGGAAGCTAGTGTCTCAACTGACCCTTAACAAGTTCATAATTTAGAAATGCTACTACCATAATATCCTTCACTTCGACCATTCGATGCTGTAACTTATGATTATGGCACACTTCTATGTGAAGCTGGTGCCAAGGATTACCAGTTCAAATGATGTCACGCTACAGAGTAGTTTTTGTATTCACATGTATGCATGGGAAGATGCAATGTTTGGTTAAACAATCTCCTTTGTCTCCTTTGCCACATAAATGAGAACGACTCAAGTGTACCATGTAAACAAAATGTGCACAGACAAGCATGTGAGGTGTCCCATGCAGAGATCCAAATGCAGTCAAACACAGCACATAATGGACATATGGAGTAGTATCATACACGTGCACTCACTCCAATTCCCCAACCCTTCTCGATGTGTTGTTAATGCCATAGGCTTGTTGTGAAAGAGAAGAACTTGACTACTCGAGTATCAATCATACAATTGGTGCTTTGTTACCTGTTTCAACCAGACCAATTATCTTGACCCTGCAAACTATTCTCACAATATGGGGAAAGCAGTGTGAGCCTTATAAACTCAAGCATGCGTTGCCGGATTTGGTGGAAGTAATTTATCCCAGAACTATGAAGAAATTATGTATGTACTTGAAAACTCGAGTGTGTTCCAACCAGTAGACAAAAAAATTGCCTAGAGAAAGTGAGATTTGGATTTCTTTGATTCGCATTTTGTTTTGCTTGATTCTAGAACTGACAAAAAAAGATACTATCAGAAATCCACTTCGATGGATGTGCACAAATGCCTTTTATTCCAATATTTTCACAACGTCTACAAAAAAGAAGAGAGAGGTGGTAAAATACACTAAAAAAATACATTCAAATATTAAGCATTACCACCTCAAAGTCCTCAACCAAAATAGGGAACGTTCTCATTCGTGATAGAGCTATAGTCCGTGGAGTTCGACGCCGCGGCGTACACCGTTGACGACGAGGACGAAGACGCGGCTAACGTCGCCGTCCTCGCCGCCGCGGACCTGGCAGTAGGAAGCCCTCGGCCAGCAGAGGCGGCGAGGAGCTGGGAAGCGTGCGACGAGGGGAGCACGGTGGCCACGGTCGCCGACGCCGTGGCCGCCGCCGGGCGGTACCTGTGCCTGACGATCTCGGCTCTGACGGCGGCGAGCTCGGCTTCCAGCGCCTGCGCCTGCTGCTGCAGCGTGAGGATGGCGCCCATGCAGCCGTAGACGGGGTCCCGGAGCCGGAGGTTCGCCTCGTACACCATGCTGTTGGCCGCGTCCGCGCGCTGGCTCTCGTGCACCTCCTGCACTCAGATGCAACACGTCGCCATGGTCAATCAGCAGTTCGATCGGCATTCATCAGCAGCAGTGCAGCGTGACTTTTTTTTGAAGATTAATCAACACTTCAGTATTGTGAGAGGCATACATGGATCAATAAGATTATTACACACTCTTGTACACGACACAATAAATTCGATTTATTCGGTCTTCCGAGTGTTTTTTTTAAAAGATTAATCATGATTACATTAGCGCACTGGATGAGTCGATTTTTGCTACCTAGCGAGTAGGCGACAACAAATACTTTTTCAAAAAAGAACAACAAATAAATTATGGAGGTATTACAAATTTAGGGTGTGGTATTGAACAAAAAGTAGAGTTACATTATATTCTTGGCACAAGTGGCAGATCTCTTATATATTTTCATAATTCTCGTCTTGAGTTTAATAAGATAACAAAAATATAAAAGGAAGAAACTTCTATGTTAGTACTCCAGACACATCTGGTCGAAGTTTGAACTTGGAACTCGTCAGGATCTTGCATAGAGACTAACCCAAACATAAAAAAGAGAGATAAATTCAAGATACTTATAGTGTGCTTTGAATGTGCAAAGGTCTGATTTAAGGTTCAGTTCGAATTGTTGAACTGCAAATATTTTGTATCTTGACTCCTCGAAGAGTGAGATTTATCCATTCTCATAAATAAATATTGATACTAGATCAGTTCATCAGATTGGGTCAAAGAAACCTGCTCAAAAGTTGAGTTCAAGGCCGTCGACTTGGGTTACATACCAGGAGCATCTTGGAGACGTTGCTAGCGCCGAAGACCTTATGAACGGCTGCAAACTTGTGTGGCTCCAGAGGGGAGAAGTAGGGCGAGAAGGGGCACTCCTGAGCGCACCGTCGCCGGAGCAGCTTGCACGCAGCACAAGGCGTGATTGTGTTCAGCGCTGACCCTGGCCCTGCGCCTGCCGGTCCCGCTGCCGGCAGGCTACAGCTCCTCCGCGCCGCAGTCATCCGGTCCGCAGCCGCAGCCGCCGACTCCCTCTTGATCTTCTTCCCTAGCTCATGGTCTTGCCATTGGCTGAATAAAGCATGAGATCATGGAATAGGGTAAGATATCTAGGGTTTTAACATTTTCTTGAAATAATTGAGGAGAAGCTGATATTTTTCGCTCAGAAGTGCTGGTGATGGATCATACTATACCTTGCAGTGGACATGAAGGCAAGAGAAGAGGAGACAGGGATGGCAGTGAGTCACTTTGGAAAAGGTGTACCTTCTAGGTTTTCTGTGTTCTGTCGCTTATGAGAGAGAGAGAGAGAGAGAGAGAGAGAGAGAGAGAGAGAGAGTATGCTAGCTAGAAATGAAAAATGTTAACATTAATTGCTTTCGTTGTTGATGTCAAGGGATTGTACTGCAAAGATAGCTGTTGTTGCACCATTTAGAAAGTAGCCTGAGCTGTGTTGACTTGATGTTATTGTTTAATCAAGCTCTAAACTTATCGATGTATGCATATGGAATGATGGAATCTTCTGAATGTAAATTAACTATTTATAATCAAGTGGACGGTGGAGTATGATAATATCGTTAATGTCAAATCATTTGGGCATATACATGAGAATTTAGATAACGATATGATGGATCTTTGGGAGCCATGAATTTGTTCTCGTGTAGCTTATTATTTATATCTATAAAATGACATGTCAAGTTTTTTCGTTACCGAAAACAGCATGAGAAATAAGAGGTGGATAGGTATGCACAACAACATAGAAGGCTGGTAGTCCCTGCAATTGTTCAAGTTGAAATCAAGATTTGGAGGTTCTAACTAATCAATAAAGTCCATGGCCGATTTATCATTTAATTAAAGAAAGGATAATAGTCCAAAATTGCGATAGAAACTTGCAAATGCATAGTTCAGAGCATCCACTACTTACGCACCACAACAAGTTTCATTTTTTAATGTAATAATCTAGGAGTACACACTTTCATTGCTATTAGGGTACACACTTTTCTTTCAATCTACTTGTTTAGCATATTAATATATAGATAAACTTATTCACAAACTCCAATTAGTACATGACTATTACTCTACCTAAGGATATGCTGTCGTAAATTAAAAGAAATTTGAATATTTGATTACAAAATACTTTTGAATTAGTGATATTTCATCATATGACAAATAGTAGTATTTTCTCTATTGCAAAGGCGCTAAATGGTTTCAAAGTTTAATTATACTCATTTTTTAGGGGTGTAGTAGCAGCTTCCTTATAATAAAGAAATTAGAAAAATACTATAGGTCCAACCGGTTTGCTCAACCGACGTACAACCAAGACACAAGCAATGTTTTTGGGCCCATGCGGTGCTATATTTTTGTACTGGTTGGACGCTGGTTTTGAACAAATTGGGTTAATTGGAACTATAGCACTACTCATAAAATTAACAAAACATATTATCGGAAAGGTTGTTGACTATTTTCTTAGGAACATGACCCCTAAATACTCTGCCCAACATCAGGCGCATCTCTAGGGTGTTGAAAAATGTTCCATAACCTAAGATGGCCCCTCGAGTCTTTCTATTCGAACTAGCTAGGTCTACATATGTTTTTATTCTTGTTAATCCTTGTTTCCTTGACATTAGCTGTAGGCAGCATATTGCATGCCTGTGCACATCTAAGATCCCATCTAGAAGGAAATGATATATTTATCACCTGAACCTAGAGTAGCAGTTCTACAAACATGCAGATCAGTGTTGTACTCATCTATGAACATGCATGATTGTGCACCATTTCCTATGTCTCACTCCATTACCATGGCAATAGACATGTATAGAAGCATATCAACTATCAAGTGCACTCGTTCCATTATATCGTTATAAGTGGTGTGTTGAGGTGTGCCATGACGCTTTTCTCCTTCTAACAAAAATGTTTCATAAAAAAAAAGACTTCACCTGCCGTTACCACGCCTTTGGTTAATGATTGCATGATAATTGAAATTCTTCTAGTCCGAACTAAGAGAATACGAAACCAGATGCATTTTGAACTTTAATAACGGGATAGGTCGCTAGGAGCCTAAGAGGGAAAATCTCAATGGAATTTATCTTGAGAGATAAAAAGGCATCGGTGTCATTTGTAGGAGTTGCCTCTGAAGGTAATTTAAGCGCCCGGGATATTTCGCTAGGAAAGAAAACATACTTTTGACAGGTAGCCCTAAAGAGAATCGATGTCACTGTATGCGCTGACCTGCCAACATTACCCTAGCACGCGCTAGGCACGTTGTTCATTAATTACATCAGATTCCTTCACAATATTATGTTAATTACTCTATGCAATGTGCATACATCCTTAAAAATATCCTACGTTTTGTCTTCAAAGACCCCAGCAGGAACTTACACAAAAATCAACTCATCAAAACTGTGTAAATTCAAATCAAGTGAAGGGTAGCTAGGGACACGCAGAGAGAGAGAGAGAGAGAGAGAGAGAGAGAGAGAGAGAGAGAGAGAGAGCAGTGACAGTGGCAGTGAGGTGCGTAACGTGCAAGGGAGAAGAATAGGTTGCACGCCAATTTTCGTTTGACCCGCATATCGTGCCTACAACGTCGTTGCCCTGTTCTTTGACCGCATACCTGTGTCCTGTATTGTCTATTCTGTCGCCCTTTTAATTTTGGTCTCAAACACACCCATTGATATATGTGCGTGTGCCGTTTACCTACTTCAGCAAGACGAAGGCTTTGTTCTTTGTATGCACGTTTTATCTTACATCCGAATAATAGGCCCTAAATTATTTGGGTTATCGTATTTCCAGCAGATTTCTAATTTAGACCTAATTTTCTTAAACAAAGACCTCAATATATTTTTTTTGCAATTACACATACAACTTAGACACTCACACTCATGCACACACGCTTACCCCTACGAATGGAAGTGGTGATGATAATTTCCAATCCGGTCTAAATTTGATTTTTGAGGACGTGGAGATGTGTTTAAGACATTTTAACAAATATGGATAATCTGAATCTGATAACATGTGGATGTAGTCATGAAAAATGAGATTTGACAATTACAAGTAGATTATCTAAAGTTTAGCATAGAATTATTCAATAATTATAAATAAAATATGTAATTTTTTACTATCAATTAAAGGGATTATGATGTACCATATGCTCGGGTTATTGTATGGTCGTTCCAATCAACTTTTTATGCTTCATACATCACTATTCAATAAGTTTATTGTATAAATTATTAATCAACAAGCATTTCTCTATGATTAGATGTATTAGATGTATCATATTTATTTTTATCCAACAAATCCGCTTCCGATTCGTCTCCAATCCGAATTCGTACCATATCCGACATCCAAAAATATCTGTATCCATAACCGCATCGGCATATTATCTGCTCTATTCCAAATCCAACAAAAAAATGAGGATTAGGAAAAGGTATTATACAATCCAATCTGATTTGCTTTCATCCCTACTCACCCCTATGAACACTCAAATGCAAACTCCACCCCTATGAGCATCTTCAATGATTGAACCAGCAAATTCTCAAGATTCAATTTATACAGAAGCGACCCTACAAGACTCAATTTGACTCGTAGATCATTAACACGGTAAATCTAAGAACCCTAGCATATCAATTGGCTTTCAACATCTTACAATAAAAGATTTAATAGTTTTAGCGTGATAGACCTAAAATGCTTAAATAGTATATATATAAATAATATTGATTTAAAAATATGAGTTTAAAACCTCAAGAGTTATTTATGTGAAAGTGAAATCTTATTACATAATACTAATTCTAAACATCACATGGATCAAATAGGTACTAAAATAAACTTAGAGTTTGGAGGAAAATTTGAAGTTTGAAACTGATTTATTTATTCACCTTCCAACCTGCCCCAATCATGCCCTGAAATGTGACAATTTCTTGTCCGTTCATTTTGACCAGCACAAATCTTATAACGTTCTACAGGATGCTGAATGTAAGAGGTACATGTGTAGATTTTTCTTAGGGAAACGTGTATAGGTGCAGATTGAATGTAACGGGACCTGCTAAGCCCAGTAGAGGCAAGATAGATGGACGGGTCACGAACCATAAAAATTTCGGCCCATGGTATCTTTGAGGCCATGCGCACATTGGCCGGTCTCAAGTAGTTCGGTTTTGGTTTATCAATTACAAAACTGGGTAGGATGACTCTCTCAACTTTTAATACCGTTCATTTTTCCTCCTTAGACGATTTAAATAATAGTATTGACTGATTTGGCACTATGGACCCACTTGTGTGTGTCGTGCAATCTTTTTCTTTCCTCTTTCATGATGGTTTTCCCATCCAAACTATAGCTTCCGGAGGTTAGAAAATTATGGACCTTTTTGGTACAGGAGCTATGAAACATATACAAAAGTTGTTTTTGAAAAAAAATTCAAATTCAAACTAAATATCGAATTTAAAATTTTGGAATGCCACTTTATTATTATAAATTGAAAAACATTTAATACAAATTTTATTTCAAATTTGTAATAGTTGTTCTTAATTAGGCACAATATTTTTAATATTTTTTATGCTTTATAAGCTAAGTATTGGAAAGGAAAACCATCATGAAATGAGAAAATAAAAAAATGACATGGCACGCTGATAGGTAGGCCTATAGTGCGAGATAGGCTAATACCACTATCTAAATCGTCTAGGGAGAAAAAATAAATGGTATTAAAAGTTGAGGGAGTCATACTACCCAATTTTATAATTGAGGACCAAAACCGAACTACCGTAATAGTTAGAGGAGGAAAATAGAACTTCTTGCTATTTATTTACGGACTCACTAATTTGTGTCTGGTCTTGTGCCACAAGACCAGGGAGACGTAGGCAGCAATGAAACCACTTGAGCAAGATTTTGTTTCATGCCAGGGAGTGCAGCCTCGCTCACTTGTTTCACACGTGGTATCTGCCTGAACTAGAATTACTGCGCGGCGTTGCCGCGCCCTGTCGTGGATCCTGTTTTTATTTCTCTATTGTACAATTTACAAAGATAGAAGTATACATAACAGGTTTACATCGATCATATATACTCCTTTCGTTCTAAATTATAAGACATTTTTGACTTTTAGAGATTATATGTGACCCTTGACTTATTCAAAAGAATGTGCAAATATAAAAACAAATAAGTTATTTTCAAAATAACTTTAATGATGAAACAAACCACATTAAAATAATAATATTTGCACAAAAGTTTTTAATAAGATGAACGATCAAACGTCTTATAATTTAGAACAAAGAGAATAAAAGATTAGCTTATAGATATATAATGTGACACAAATAAATATAAGTGATAGTACATACTTGTACATATTCAGTAAATCATTTGTATGAAGAATGGACCAGGGAGAGCAAGCATATATTTATCAGTTGCCTCTGTAGTACTGTACAGTAAATTCAGAACATATGGTGATATGGAACAAAAATGTTCTGGTTTCGGGCATGCTCTGAATAAAACAGATTATGTTGAGGTAGCAATAAAAAAGACAGACAAATCTGAATATCATGGCCCAAACAAAAATTGAATCTTTGATCTTTCCTTTTGTCCTTTGATTACTCATATCCTCTAATTGTACCCATCCATTACTCAAATAAAAAAAGATGATAAACTTCTATATTTTGTTACCTGTGGCAGTGTAACACAGCCTCAAACGGATTACAGATCCAAAGAGGTAATCTCTTGAACGATAACCTTTCATAAATTTCTTAAGTTAGAAGCCTGCATCTAGAAGGATGGCACGACACTTTGCCGCACCTTGTTACCCGTAATTTTTTAAAAAAATTACAGGGAATTGATTTATTTCCTATTATTTTGAATAATGTCTGTTGCTTACAGTTTCACAAATTCATTTTGGCATTCCAACAAACACTCTAAGTGCATCAATCTCAGTTGTATTAGTGATGATAAAAAAGTATTCTTAAACCCATGATTCAATGGCAAAAGGATTAGCCACAGAGATGTAGGAGGATCCTGAATCAAGTTGCTACCAGCTGCGTGCCCCAAGTGCTGGGAGCTGGTGGGTTGTGAAAGGCAGGCACAAGCTCATTTAGCATGTACAGGGTGCTGGCGAGGGCGTGCCCCAAGTGCTGGGAGCTAGCGGGTTGTGGAAGGCAGGCACAAGCTCATTTTTGCATGCACAGGGTGCTGGCGAGTTGAATGCGGACGCTGCTTACACTTCTTATAACTGTGGGCTACATCAAACATTCGACCGATGAACAGGTCCGTTGTCTGCAGTTTGATTCCCGGATTTTGCCTTCAAGGCTGCGAACACACCATGCTGCAACTGCAATAGCACGCGCCACACGTAGAATCAAATTGGCCACAGGATCAGGCACTCCTCGAGCTCTGCTAGAAGCGCGCGAGATGGCATTGTCGTCCATCTGCATCAGGATCTTGTTGGCAACGGCAACGGCTATAGGCGTGATACCCACACACGTATTTTCCCTTCCCCTCACCGCTGTGCAGTCCGGCCAAACGGGCATCAACGACGGGGTGCTGGTTGGACGCCGGCGATAGGGCCACATTATGGTGGAAGAAGCTGGAATGATTCTAGAAGGGTTTAGGGGAAAGAATGCTGATGAAGGGTGGAAGGGCTGAGACTGAAATGAAGGTACACGAAGGGTGTAGATGAAAGTTTCCAGAGAAATGGTGGGAGGACCAAGCAATAATTTATTGTTTCACAAGGAATCTGAATGTAAAACATGCACCGCATATCCAATGTTTCTTGTCTCTCATCTGATGCATCCGACGGTTGATAATTTACAGGTGACGTGGCATGGCTATTTTGCATGAAAACCCACGCGTTTTAGAAGTATAGAGATGCATCCGACGGTTGGTAATTTACAGGTGACGTGGCATGGCTATTTTGCATGAAAACCCACGCGTTTTAGAAGTATAGAGATTCGGTCCGAACATACACTATTAATCATCCGGAAAATCCAAACCTAATAATTCATCATGCTAATAAGCCGGACCAGGAAAACATGCCCGCGTCTCTCGGGCGATGGGCGAGCGTTGCCGCCGTCGCCCTAGGCTTTAGCCGGCCCCTCCCGCGCCACGCCGTCGCCGAGCGAGTCGCCGGCTCTGTCGCGTGCCTCGCGAGGAGGGTGACGACGCAGTTCCGTCTCCCTCTCCCCTTCCTCCACCTCCCTCCCTCCTTGATGCTCCACCTCTACGGTGAAGGATGGTGGTCGCTAGCCACTACACCACCGGATCCGACACATGTGTGTCCGGATCTACGTGGAGGTGGGCGGCAGGACCTCGATCCCCTGTTCGGGCCCCCGGAAAGGGTCTAGAGCCGGGCATCCCGGTTAACCCCCACCCCCATCGTGGGGTGGCTGGATCGGACGCTCCCGCGCCCATGTGGGTAATGGTCGGTCGCGGCCGGCCCTGGAGGTGGACCGGCACGTAGGGTGACCAGGTGGTGGCGGTGTCCACGGTTGGCACTTGTGCGGCAGTTTTTTGTCGGATTGGTGTCGTCGTTCATCACCTACCGATGAGGATTCAAGCTAGTTTTTTAAGACATGGGATTCTCGGTGTTTTGCTTCGTGGGAAAATAGGCCGGTGGCGGAATTATATGGATTCCTCGTCATATTTTGTTCTTCCGCTTATGGAGCGATCAGAAGACCAGATGTCTAGTGTTGCCTCTTGGATCAGATTAACACGGATGTCTAGTGTTGCCTCTTGGAGCAGATTATTTCGTCGGATTGGTGCCGCCGTTCATCGCCTACCGATGAGGATTCAAGCTACGTTTTTGAAGATGTGGGATTCTGTAGTGTTGCGTTGTGGGAGAATAGGCCGGTGGAAGAATTCTATGGATTCCTTGTCATATTTTGTTCTTCCTCTTATGTAGAGACCAGAAGAACGGATGTCTAGTGTTGCTTCTTGGAGTAGATTAGCCGGGATGTCTAGTGTTGCCTCTCGGAGCATATTAACCCGTGTGTCATCGCTATGCGGTGGGATAGTTTGGATTCATACTAGGGACGACACGATGACGGTAGTCATGCTAATGGCGTTTCACTTATGCGAGGTAGTGTAGAAGGCGACTAGAGCGTTCTCCGAAGATGAGGCTATATCCATTGGCATCTTCGAGCGTTTTGATGAACCTTGGAATTTGTCTTCGGTGGTGGGGTGAGTGGATGACAACTCAGGTGGAGCTAAGTATCGACTTCGAGTGCTTCCGGCTTGCGACGATGATGTTTTTTCTGGTTTAGCAATATGATGTGTGTAGCTTGATTCTTTGTTTGTAGTGGTTGTGTACACCGTCTTGAAACGGTCTAGAGGCCGGGTCTTTCACCCATTATCTAAAAAAAGCTGGACCAGGACATCAACGGGAAGCAGAAACGAGTATCCGTATCGGCACCGGCGAGCGGCAGAGAAATCAATGATAACGTAGCGCGAGACATAATCGAAAAGAGAAAAAAAACACGTACAATTCTGATCGCGCGAGCAGGACCAGTGTTCAATTCTGAAGAAGTGGAGATCCGTCGTCAGCTGCACTTGCAGTTGCAGCAAGGAAGTGACGCCGCTGCTACGGCAATAGCTGGGGCTCTTCTCGTCACTACTCTAGGTAGCCGTCACCACGAACGCACGCACTCACCAACCACACATGCTCACCAACCTGCGTGTTAAGTGCGTGTGGCCACTCGATCGCCGTACGTGTGTTACTGCTGTATGCATCTTTTTACAGGCACCTAACTGCAGTATGGGATGGGGTACGGATTTGACATCTTTTAGAGTACACATGTCTCTGACAGTTCAAGCATCTCCTCTGTCATGGCAATGTATGTATACGGCCAGTGACTGTCGAATTAAGATTTGATTCAGGTCCATGAGAAAAAAAATGGGTATCTGGAACTGGAAGGGGGGACGGCGCTACGAACCGACACCTATATCGACTCTTCTCGTTTCTTTATTTAAGGCCATGTATGACGTTAATAAATGAACGGACTCTTAAGCTGATGTGGCAATGTATTTTTGTAAATAGCCTCTTCAATCCTTGAAGAGACGACTGGATGGTCTCTTGACGAAGAGACGGTCTCTATCACGTGTTTCGATGTAAGAGACAACTCGACCACCGTTGTACATGTGAAGAGACGACTTATGTCATGCAATCATTAATAATATGCATTTATTAAAAGATATCACGTAGAGTCTCTCCTTTGTATGACTAGAATTGTTTCATATCTCTTTGCTTGAAGACATGTGTCTAAGAGACCACAGTGGACTCTTCTTTGTACATGCCCTAATGAATACAACCTCTTTCGCAATGAATGGAGGCGCTCCTGCGTCGTTTTCGGAAAATGAAAGAATTTGATGAACTCCGGTCGATATGCAGTCGCACGTCCATGCATGACTCCGGTTCTCCAAAAGCGACTGCTCGGAAACAATATCATGGGCTCTGCTCAGTTGGATACTTGGATTTGGGGTGTGTTCGTTTACTAGGGTCTAAACTTTAGTAATTGTCACATCAAAAAGAATCTTATTATTTAAGAAGTATTAAATAAAGTTTAATTATAAAACAAATTACAGTCCGTAGACTAATTTATGAGACGAATCTAATGAGGTTAATTAAGTCGTGATTAGAAGACGATTCATCGTAGCATCACTTTAGCAAAATGTAGATTAATTAAGCTCATTAGATTCATCTCGAAAATTAACACCAATCTGTCAATAGAGTTTTATCATTAAGTTGATCGAAATATACATAAATAATAAGATTCTCTTTGATGTGATAGTGTTAAATTTTAGAGGGGAGGAAAGGAACACACCTGGTATAATTGGAGCTACACAGATCGGGCACCGACACCGGATATCCGACACGCGGTTTTGGGGACAGTGTTGGCAATGGGACCGGCCGTCCAGCAACTAGACGTACGATGCGCCATGTGCATATGGCAAAGATACACACACACACTCGATGACTCGAAGAAGAAAAAAAACGTCATGATAGCATGTGTCGCTGGCTTTGCGCCTAGTCAAGGAGATTTGGTGAAGGACCATACGCGCTTCATCGCACGGCATTTCACCGGATTCCATCGGTTCAGTAACAGCTCGACACGAAATGCATGCCCTTTCTTCTTCCTCCCCACATGCTTTCCATGGTTCGTGGTTCCTGCTCCCCTTCCTTTCCGCTGTGCTTCCCGGCCGGATCCGATGGCAGCAGCAATGCAAGCCGCGTAGCAGTTGCCGCACAAAGACGGGGAAAATGCACGTTTCCTTCCCTTTGCATATGCAGACATTTCGTCGATTCTCTGTCCAGATTCCAGTAGCTTCCAAAGGTGGTTTGTCAGCATATCTGCTACATCGTGCCTAAATGTCGTGGACTTCACTCGCTACAGTTAAACACTGCATTTCCTTTTTTAGGGCCTGTTCGTTTCCCCTATCTAATTTTTAGAGGGGTCAAATCAAAGAGAATTTTATCATTTTGGAGTACTAAATAAAGTCTAATCTCGAAACTAATTGCAGACCCCCTATCTAATTCACGAGACGAATCCAACGAGGGTAATTATAGTGTTATTAGAAGATGTTTACTGTAGCATCACTGTAACAAAACGTAGATTAATTAGGATCATTAGATTCGTCTCGTAAATTAGAGGGGGTCGCGACATAGGTTTTGTTATTAAATTAATAAAAATACTACTAAATAGTAAGATTCTCTTTGATGTGACAGTATCTAAATTTTAGAGGGTGGAAACGAACGGGCCTTAATTAAGGGCCTGTTCGTTTCCCCTATCTAATTTTTAGAGGGTCAAATCAAAGAGAATTTTATCATTTTGGAGTACTAAATAAAGTCTAATCTCGAAACTAATTGCAGACCCCCTATCTAATTCACGAGACGAATCCAACAAGGGTAATTATAGTGTTATTAGAAGATGTTTACTGTAGCATCACTGTAGCTAAACATAGATTAATTAGGATCATTAGATTCGTCTCGCAAATTAGAGGGGGTCGCGACATAGGTTTTGTTATTAAATTAATAAAAGTACTACTAAATAGTAAGATTATCTTTGATGTGACAGTATATAAATTTTAGAGGATGGAAACGAACGGGGCCTAAAAACACATCAGTGGAGGCAAAATTCAGATCTCTGCTCAAGCTCCACGTACGGCGTTGAAGTACTGTGTGAGAGCCACACAAAAGAGCAAGTTGTACAGCAATTACTGCGTTGATTTGACACTGGAATGTACTGTAGGAGTAACAAATCTTCAGAGAAGATTCTTAATGCTCGGGATTATTAGCGGTCTGAATGTCGCCTGCACATGGATGGTTGCAGTTTAAAGGCCCTTCTTGTCATATGGCATTTCGCGGCTGCGATTGTTAGCTACAACAGCGGCAAGCCTACAACTACAGTTCACTGGTCCCGTTTCAACTCCTAATCACTTGTTGTGGCTCTAGAGTCTTCACGATTTCACGTCAGAATGGGGATGCCAAGCGCTCCTCCAGATCAGGTGTCGCGTTGACGCATTTCCCTGTCGCCAAAGACCAACGGCCTCCCTGCCAATCCTTTTACAAAGGAGGAGGAATTTGTTGTAGCTACTGCCACATTAGTGACGACGCGAGGAGGATAAAATGGGAACAGTGTTGCAACCACATCTATCTCCTCTCCTCGCTATCAATGCCCAACCGAACGAGAGAGCATGTTGCGTCCAAGATGATGCTTGCTTCCATAAATCCCTTTTAATATCATAACCTAACCCCACTTGGTAATTAAACTGTAGAACAAACTTGCCTTCATGTCTGATGTTGAAGTTCGGTAATTAGCAAACACCGTTATCATCAACATTTAGGTTCTCGGAGACCGTTCGCAAATTATTTTACTATAAAATTATGCAAGACTCTTTGTTACTTCTCTAAAAAAACATCACAGAATTGTTATATTTGCTCCAAAGAATTTGGCACCAGGATCAAATCGTGTTTTTTTGGATGAAAATATCGCATCAGTTGAGTGTTGTGTTTGATGGAGTTAGGGTGTGTTTGGTACAGCTTATGGACCAGCTTATGAGGCAGCTTATGCTACCATAAGCCATAAGTTGTACCAAACAGGTTGAAGACATAAGCAGCTTATTATCAAACAAACCATAAGCATCTTTTCCTTTTGTACTAGAGAGGCAAAGCAACCAAAACCTTACTTTTCCAGCTTATGCACTCATTTCACCTCATAAGCCATTTTAATAAGCTATTTTACCAAACGGTTTGACTGCTTATACAACAATAAGCTGGATAAGCTACATAAACAATTTTGATGGATAAGCTGAATCATAAGCAATAAGCTACATAAGCTAAGGTCTACCAAACACACCCTGCTTCCTGAAGTTGTATCTGATGAAGATCTGGTCGTTATCATCTATCGTCCTGAGCATTCATATAAGACCAACCTTGGAGTACAGAGTGACATCTGCTGTACGCTGGCGATTTGGCATTGCGATGTAGGTAGCGTAGACATATTGTCCTTTCAGTTTGATCTTCTCAACTGTCAGTTTCTTACATTGCCTTTAAACTGAAACTAAAAGCAAAAAGGCCCTATTGTTTTGTTACGGCTTTGACATCACATACCATCTGTAAGCATGCTCTGTGCACACCTGTGAGTACGAACAGTACAAAATAATTTGTACTAGTACGTCGCATCAGGCAGTTTCTCATTTTCAGACTTGTCTAGTTGCCGTGCAGATCACTGTGTGCAAATAATAGCAAGGGGTTAGGTTGGGAACCCACAATAATTTATACTTCAGCGTCAGGTCTACTCATGCAACTTACCAAATCCAATTGACAGGGTCGTAGTAGAGGCTAATGATCATTCTACTTTATACTTTACACACTAGTATGATACATCGTTCGTAGCATAGGCTCGTGATCATGCAACTTTTTACCTTAATTAAACATTAGTATGCATGACACGAGTATTAGATCCAATGTGGCTCTTTCACACTGACACTGCCAATGTGTACTGGATCAGAAGCCTTTATGATTTGAAAGAACATAGAAAGAACACTGATTACCTATGATTTGAAAGATACCTAGCTAGAAAGAACAAGTTGCTTATCACTTAGGGCAGCATTCAACTGCCTTAATAAGCTATATAAAAATCAGTGATCTGTTATGCATATGCATCAATCTGAAAATTTCACCTAATTTTTCTGCCCTCGCACATGGGTCAGACTGAAGTACTGACCAAACTAAAACGATCACTCCAGCGCTGCTGAAAAATCAAGATCAATGATGCTTGCCTATATTCTGTAAATAAGAAATGATGGTTGCTTTATAACGGCCTTGGCAGTGCATTCAACTATAGTGACCACATGGAGTGAAACATGGGTCCATCACCCCATCTTCATTGCTGTTTTTTTGTTTTGATTTCCTTGATCGCATGATGAGCTGTGGTGGTGGTCCTCCAAGCACAATAACTTGAGTGTCTTCCATCTCGCTGCTCCGTCCAACTACCTGGTGCCCCTCATATGGGGCAGGGCAATGCAGGGCCTCCATCAATGGCCATTGGGGCAATGAAGTGCAGCGTGCTGCAGCATGGAGCCCTCACCCATTGCAGTGTGGCCTCTACGCATTGCCATTACTGAGCAGCTCAGTCAGGGCAGGAAAGTTGTTCGGTTCTTCTGAAGATATGAACAGGGAAATGGTTGGATTCAAGCCTGCAAGATGATTGAATTGGCAGTACACTGGCGGTACATGTAGTAACTGAACTCACGTCCAATCCTTCTGATGAAACCAAACCGCGTGAAAGATGATAGGTGAGTCATTTAATTGGCCTAGATAATTGAAGGAGGAAAAAGTCACTAATCGGATGAATGAAGTAGTTGTTGTTGTGTGTGTCATTGGAAAGTGACTGCATGGGAAGCTCAAACCTGATGGTCTGAGTGAGAAAACAACAGCCACTACTGCCTAGATAGACACACAATGCAGCTTCTATCAATCATGGTATATGTATCTATATAGTAATAATAGTTTGCGGTGAATCCTACGGTCCACATCACCCAAAGGCATGGATCCATAATGATGTCTTGAGCTTCTTTTTTCCAGAGCCGAGGAAATTCAAAAGAACACCACAGCTTAACCACTACCGTCTTCTTCTTGGCAGCACCATCCAGGAACCTTGGACCGGGTAAACAAGCTTTTAATAGCTTCTGACGACCATCAGAGCGCAGAAAAACAATTAGCAAGATTTGATGAGCCAGTAATAATTTACGATCAAGAGAGTCAACGGCGATGTCCAAGGGGTGCAAATCCACGCACGGCCTCTCATGAATCCAAACAATCACCTCTTAAAATATTTTGGTCCATGTTCAGAACTCCATGCTGTGTGCCTGTCCATTGCATTTCAAACTGCGTTACGGTCCATGACAGAGATCTGCATGGCTCACGAATTATGAGGGGCCGAGACGGGATCGACCCCCTAGATTTGTGCTTATTTTTCTCTGAAGCTGACTTCGCTAGCTGTTGGGTTCCACATAAACTACGACGTACCACTGGGGCTCTTATGCAAAGTTACCAGTTTGGAGTTTGGACAGGAGAGGCAGATGATCGTAACGACATATTTTCGATGAAATTCAGGGAGGTCACTTGGCAGCGAGTGCTTAGCTTGGACCAGTGACCAGTTTGTGTGTTGCTATGCCGCATTACTCGTTTGGCAAGAATTTCGCGAATTCTAGTAAACTTTTGCTTGTACAGCCTCAATTTTAAACATACCAACTTTACTAGTCTACTTTTTTGGGCCTGAACCAGAAGGAAAATACTCAAACCATCCAGCTTCCATGATGAAATTAAAAAGTTAAATTCAAAAGGAGTGCGATAAGACGGCGGTTGTTCTTCCACCATCCAGAGATGTACTACACACCTTTCTCGTCGTCGCCACCATTTTTCCATGGTGACACTGATCGATAAGCTCATCGCCTCATCGGCTTTGAGCCGAGACACCCAGATCAAGAAACACACTACGTATTTGCACACACATACGAGTTGTTCATCATGACGTACATATATATACTTACTGCCTAGTAGTAATTAAGCACGTGGTGGATTACATACGCTACGGACGGGCCGGGAAAATGCAAAGCACACCTTGAGTTGATCGAGGAGGATCGGAGGAGGAGGAAGAGGAAGTGTGAGGTCGTCTACGGTCGCCGGCCGACGACGGTGGCGAGCGCGCTCCGGACGGCCCCGACGACGCTGCAGCCTTTGACGATCCCCCTCTCGCAGCACTCGTGGTCCGCCCGGAAGCACTCGGCGTCGTCGTCGTCCTCGCCGGCGGAGAACGTGCGGCGGGAGGGGAGGACCCGGCTGCGCCCGCCGGCGACGGGGACGACCGCAGGGTGAAGACCGGCGACATGGTGGAGGACGACGAGGAGGAGGACCACGACGCGGAAGACCAGGACGCGGAGCACGGACGGCGGCGCGGCGCGGCGCTGGCGGCCGGCGGAGGAAGGCGAGGATGCCGCGGCGCCTGCTCCTGGCGCGGCCGGCTCCGGCGCCCCTGGCGGCGGCGTAGTAGGAGGGCGGCGGGGTGAGCGGCGGGAGCAGCGCGGCGGCGGAGGCGGGGTCGGTCTTGGGCGTGCCGGGCTGCGACTCCCAGAGGAACGGCACGGCCCCGGCGGAGGCCAGCGAGTAGTACACCCGGAAGGACGGCACGGCCAGCTGCGCCGCCGCCTCCTTGGACAGCATCTTCGCGTGCAGCTTGCTGCCCTGCCTCGCCAACAGCCCCGCCTCCCGCTCCTCCTTGCAGCTCGCGGCCATGGCGCCTCTGCTCCGCACACTCACTGACACCAACACACTGACACCGAGAGAGGTGGGTTGGTTGGTTGACAGCGGGGAGGGAGGAAGGAAGGAGTGAAGAAGCAGGGCGAGCAGCAACTGATTTTTATATGTGAGTAAAGATAAAGATGGGTCTCCTCTCCTATTTGCGGTGCGCGCGCGCGCTGGAGAAGAAGAAGAAGAACGAAGGAGAAGGCCTCCCTTCCCTGTGCGCAGAACTAGCTAGCACACAGGGTAGGTGTCGGTGTCCTGCTGACCTCCCTCTCCGAAGCTGACTTTGGCCGCCGGCCAACGAGCGCCTGACACGCCACGCCCAACAAGGCTCGTTTCGCCTCGCGGTCACGAGTGGTGATGCGAGCATGAGACCCGGCGTGCTGGTGTAAGCATGTGTGATAGATGGTGGTGGAGAGAAATTGTAACTGAGATTATTGCCGCCGCCTCGTTTGTTTAGAGGAGCAAGTCAGATATTATCGCCTCAACCAACTTGATCTCCGCAACAGTAATTAAATCCTCGCGAGTGTGCTCATGTGTGCTGCATGTCATACGGACAAGTTTAGTTTACTGCCTTTTTGTCAAATTCGAGCAGTTGAAAAGCGCGTGTGTCGTATCCGAGTGGCATGGATGCGCTTTCGAACATCTTAAGTCGCGCTTTCGAACATTTTAAGTCGACGACGGCGCTTGGTTAGAAAAACATATTAGATCACTCACGCGGTAATTAAACTAATGGCGCGTCGTCAGCGTCGCCATGCGGTCCATCGGTCGATGGAGCACCCTGTTTAGGTTCTTAGTTACTACTTGGATAATAATAGCCGCGACGGATGATGATCACGGCGCGGAAGATAATTATCGCCGCCGCCACGGCCGCCGCTCGAAAGCGACCCGGTCTTGTGCTGCCGGGCAACTGGTCCCGGTTTTCTTACGGTGACAGTGGCAACGACTTTGTGTGTGTGTGTGTGTCCGACGACAGGGGCGACGAAAACCTGCTAGTAGTACCCTACAGTCCGTACGCGTATGGAGGAGAGCAAGATGACAAAAGGTTACAAGCAGGACCTGAACACTTCCCTCGTCTTCCTGCAGGTTACGCTCGCCTCCCGTTGTCCCGACGCAATCGCCACGCGACACCACACCACACCACCATGGTTGTTATGACCTGTTGTTGGTACAGAGCCGTATGCCGCCGACGACCGTCTCTGCAGCAGCAGCTAGCGCCCGTTCTTGTCCCGGTGGCCGGTATCGACAGCGTAACCGGAGTGCCGCATTTACGGATCGGATAATCGTCCTATCCTATCCATCTACCACCACCTGGCTAGCTAAACTGGCCATTAACGGCTGGCTGGAGCGCACGCAGCACAAGGAAGGAAGCCGCCGGGGCCATTTAATTAGATGCGTGTTAAGGACACGAAGTCATTGATTAGCCATTGCCGGATTGGGATTTCCCGTATCCGTTTCACTTTGGTACGCGTTGGTTTAGAGTTTAATTCCTGGCATGGCAGCGTGCTCATCTACCGGTGTGTGTGCGCTCCTGTCAGGCTGTTGAGCGCCCGCCACGCAACCGTCGCCGAGGACTCGTGTCCCGCTCGCTGAGGGCATGTACATCGCCGTCTACTGAGCCGTCCTCAAGCCGATCATTTTGCAAAATCGCCCCCGCCTCAGCCCACCGACGGCCTCCCCGTCACCTCACCAGACGACGCTCCCGTCCTGTTCTCCCAGACGGGACAGACGGGCGAGCACGCGTTGTACGCCGCCGTCGTCCCCAGGCGACGAGCTGCTGGATCCCGCGCGCCCGCACGCTCCTGCCCACCCGCGCGCCCGCGCCCTCCTGCGCACTGCCGTCAAATCCGGCGCGCTGCCGCCAAATCCCCTCCGCCCGCCATATCGCCAAGGTCTCTCTCCATTTTTTCCCAATCTCGCTCTCTCCTCGCCAGATCGCACGCCGATCTCCAAGGTTATGCAGCAGCGATGGGGAAGAACGGATCGACATCTTCATCTCAGGGGAGAACGGATCGACACCTTCATCTCGGATACAGTGGCGATGGCCCGAGCCCGTAGCCGGCGATAGGGAAGAACGGATCGACACCTTCATCTCGGATGCAGCGGCGATGGCCCGAGCCCGTAGCCTAGGTCACGGCGTCGATGGGACAGAGTCGTGAGGCGCGAGTGCAGCGAAGCGAGGTGGAGCACGCACAGGACGCGATGAGCTCTCGCATGGCGTAGTGGGGAAACATTAGCACTTGCATGTGCGGGAGGTGCTGGACCTGGCTTCGATGTATTCACGCTCATGATTGAAGAAGAGCAAGGCTTTTCTTTTTTTATTATGAGCAAGGCTAATTGACAAGCCGATCTCTACTTTTCGGATATGGTGGATTGATTTTGTGAGAAGAGAAAAACGGGTAGAGGAAAATTTATGGAGTTAGGGATACGGTTGCTGCTATTGATAAAAAGAAAATGAGGTGTGCGGTGAAGAAGAAGAGGATGAACTGACTATTGTTGTAGATAATTGTACTAAAAATTATATAATCATGTTTCTTTTATTCATGTTTAATAATATTATATCAAATAGTCACACAATGGTATATACAAATACACTTGTAGTTGATCGCAGCTATATACAGAGCATTTAAATAGCTTACAGATGGATTGTATGAGTTGTCTTTATACTTGGTTGGATAATAACTTCGAGATTATTAGAGACGCAACCCCGTCTGTGGGGCCATTTAATTAGATGCGTGTTAAGGAGACGAAGTCATTGATTAGCCATTGCCAGATTGGGATTTCCCGTATCCGTTTCGCTTTGGCACGCGTTGGTTTAGAGTTAATTCCTGGCATGGCAACGTGCTCATCTACCGGTGTGTGTTCTCCTGTCAGGCTGTTGGGCGCCACGTAACCGTCGCCGAGGACTCGTGTCCCGCTCGCTCATCCTTCCCACGCAACGCAACGCCCGCGAAAAATTGTCGAATTTCTATTCTTGGGCCCGTGCAGAAATTAATTTTCGTCCACCGAAGTCTGGTACTACTAGTATAGTACGTCTCTCAGGCAACAAAAATATCGAAATGACAAAGTGATCTCGGGTCCAGGCAACGGGGAGGCTCTACAGTACAGGGCCTGGCGTTCCATCACGACATGTATAGGCGTACGTACGTACGTGTGTGTTACGTGTCGGCGCGTGTACGCCTACGTGTCGCACGTGTGCCGGCCGGCCGGCGACACGAGGGCGAGCAGCTTAATTCGACACGGGCATGTTTGATTGCAGTGCGTCGCAATCGATTCCATCCATGATCGCTTATTGGGATATGGGGGTAGTTGGGGCGACGACGGTCGCGACAAGTAGTTATTGGTGCGTGCCAGAGGTGAGATGACAATTAATCAGGTTACCAACGCACGCGGTGTTCTGCTAATTAAACTGGTTGTGCGATGAGGCCACGCTGCTAATTAAACTGGGGTTGTGCAGCCCCAAGTACAGAGCAGTCATCAGTACACCATCCCACGTGTGAGACGTACGCTAATCAACTCCTCTTGACTCTTTTAACAAGGTCGTAACGTCTGAGCTGTGACCGAGGTCCGGTGGGAAGATAGAGTTAGGAATGGCACGTACCGGCCTGACCTCTCCTGCTGATGATATTAATTGGTCAGGCGTCCCTGCACCGCATCGTGTCAACAACCCTGTGTACAATCCGAATCTCGAGTACATGCTGAAGTTACGGCGGGCTGCAAATGAAAGGCGACGATGAGAGGCTGTTTTGATTTTTTATTCTCTTTTCACAAAGTGAAAAACAGTCTAGCGTGTTGCCAACTTCCATGGTCTCCATCTGGGTTCAAAGTGTTTCTGGTAATCCTGCGTTTTCTATGAAGTATACAGACGGTTAACCAGCTCAATCTTAATCATCATTCCCTAGCCAAAATGAGTTTGCCGATTGCCTAACGAATTTGCAGGATACGTTATCTCGGCACAGTACACATCTGCATTATTTTACTTAAAAAATCATCTTTACATAAGTATAAGTGTATAACAACCGTGTTGCTGGAGGAGTGGAGGGAACATGCCGTCAAAGAGAGAAGGAAGTAGCCCAGTACAAAGCATGTGTTGGGCTGTGCGACGCTCATCAGCAGATACGTGTTTTGTTGAATACGGCCCACCGACACATGTGTATCGGTGTTTCACTCATAAGATGTATTTTTAGGTAACCAAAATTTTGTGGCGAAGCGTCGATATGTCCGAGTGGTTAAGGAGACAGACTTGAAATCTGTTGGGCTTCGCCCGCGCAGGTTCGAACCCTGCTGTCGACGTTTTTTTGTACTTACGGTGTTGTAGCGTCCTCTAGATACAAAAAAAGGCACAATCTGGCGATGAAATCGGTGGTCAATCCATCAGACAAACAATAAAAGCTAGTAATCCTTAGAACATGAAAACCTTTTTATATTTAAATTGGAAGACAAGTAAATAAGGTCTACAAAAATAACCATTTACCCATTCGCACACAAAATAAAATAGCGATTGAATGTCAGAGGATCAAATAATGCTTCCCTGCATTATTGAATAAAAGGTCTACGGAATTATTTTGTAAATAGAAATAAATAATGCTACAAAAATCTAAATGTATTATTTTTAAAATCAATACATATTGATTTTCCCTACATCTGGTAGGACCTCTCACCTGACAACATTATGGGAAATAAATTGTAATGATGTTGGTTGTTTAACAAATAGGTAAGCAAAATTATGTAGAACTCTGCATACTGAACAGTAAAATCTGGTGAATATTATTGAGCAGATGATGCATAAGTTAATACCTAGAAAAGATGATGTCCTGAATTGGGGAACAAATTGGATCAAATGCATCTAAAGTATTCAAATTAATGTTAAAAATAAAAATAATTTGGGGAGCAAATTGAGGAGCGCATCTATCCAATTCATCCCCTAACTAAGCTAGATTGAAATCTATTTGGGGAGAGCACAGATGCACCTACTACTCTCCGTGAGTACAGGACTCTGCCACATTTTCTTAGGGTGTGTTTGGTTGGAGCTGTGGCTGTGGCAAAAGCTCGTCGTGGGTCATGGATCTGTGGAAAAAGCAATTGTGGGTTATGAAGTCTGTGAAAAAGTTGAAAGCCGTTTGGTAAAACAATTGTGGCTTTTCGAAATTTACTAGCAGACCCTACTTAACATCATATATACCATCATATATACGTACATATATACATACAAATATATATATAATATATTTTATATTTATATATTTATTTGTATCATATATATAATATAGCATATATACATGTATATAAATAAATAGATAAATATATATATATATATATACACATATACATATGAATAAAAAATTATTTATATATATAAACACATATATATACATATATTTATTTATTTATTTATATGTATCTTATACATATAAATATATATATATAAGATATATATATAAATAAATAAGTAGACACATAATATTTATATAAGATATATGTATATAAATAAATAGAAGTCAATAACATATATATTACATATATATATATACATACATATACATATGTAGGTAATTTCTTTAAACTTGTGAAAGCCAAAGCCGGAAAAAGCACCTCCACACTGCTTTCAGAAATGAACTAGCAAAACTGCTTTTGGCTTTGACTTTTGTTAGCAGTTAACCTCTTTGATTGAGCTACTCGGCTTCTGGAAAAGCCAAAGCGAGAAAAAGCCCAACCAAACACACCCTTAGCTAATTAAAGATACTTTAGGAAGTATATTAGAGAGAAACAACCTCTGATTAAACCAATAGCTGAGAAAAAATAAAAACGAATTGAGGGAATTGAGAGTTGTGTACTTACTTATCGATTAGACGAGCTCATATGCATAGTCAACGCCGATTAGTGAAGGACATTCTCCCCATTGCCGAGACGCTGTAGCGACTGCAAAATGAAAAGAAATCTATATCTGGAGAAGCAAGTTGTGGAGAAAACTAGAAATTCAGAGGGAGATAGAATCAAACTGACAAGCACATGAGCCTTGGTGAAGATATTCACCGACAGGGCCTCTGCGCCGCTCGCATCGGTCCGACGTGAGGCGAAAGTTGGATGGCAGAGGCCAGCGAAGCGTCGCTTGGGTGGCTCCGATCTGCGGCGAGAGGTGGACGGCAAATGCGTGGGACGCCGCTCGGCTCGATCGATCGAACGTGGGCTCGAAACGTGCGCTTCGGTTGTCGAATCGGAGACGGCTCGGATCAAATTTGATGGGTACGAATCGGGGATGTGCGAAGGTCAGTCTGGGGCTCTTGGCTCGGTCGCACGGGCCTGGTTGGGCCGGGCTATAGATAGCTAGCTATGTAATATATATTCACCATATATATATATATATATATATATATATCGAACGTGGGCTCGAAACCTGCTTTCACAAATGAACTAGCAAAAAAGTTGCTTTTGACTTTGTTTTTTTTGTTGGCAGTCGACCCCTTTGGTTGGGCTACTTGACTCTAGAAAAACACAACTCGGAAGGGTAAGAAATTACAACATAATAACATACGTGGGATAAAGCTATTTGCGATGATAAGTAAGAAACCAAAGAAAATTGCAATGGATCCCTTCCATTAATTTGGTTGTCACTGCTTTTCAAGGATAAGAGCAACTCCAACAATTCCCCTTTCCCATTCTCTAAATTTTCAGCCATTTAAAGGATGGAAGGGCCAAAATTTTGCTCCAATAGCTCCCATAAACCAATCCCTCTTTTACTCCCCCGTCCTGAATTACTTGTCATCCTAGCCCTCAGCGTAGGATTTTAGAAGAACTGAAAAAGATAGGAAAGAGATAGAGATAGATGTATATTGGAAAGAGAGAAAACTTCATTGATCCACTACTTAATTTAATGTAAGGGATTACAGAGTGTAGAGAAGAAATGGTTGACACATGTCAAGTTTATCTGTAAGGCCAGTCTCCATGAAAGTTTCATGGACACAATTACCTAGAGTGACACGTCATCTATAAATATTTGAAACTAGGATGAAACACCCCTCTCTCAATGCATAGTTTCATCTATTGTTTATTTCTAGGTTACATGCAAGACACAAGTTATCTAGGTGACTATGTATGCAGGTTTCATCATCATGAAACTTATTTCACCTCTCTCCTCATTAATACACTGTCACATCATCAAAATGTCTACATGACACTCTACTTATTGTCCATGAAATCGGGTTAAAAAAAACTTATTATCCATGAAACCCTCACTAAGACTGGCCTAAAGGACCTTGAGATTCACAAGATAAGAAAAGCATCTGGTGGCTCTTTGCTCTTCCCGCAAGAAATGCATAAAGGGAGATCATGCTAAACCAAGACCTTTATCTTTATTGTAGTTGTACAAAACGAATGGAGCATATGTGAACATGGTCTCTTTAGTCTTTGCTCTTTTCTCTTCCGGCAAGAAATGCAGACTGTATCTTCACTGGTAGAGCAAGAACTATAATAAATAGCATGTACATCATGGACACATCAACAGGTAACGCTTGGTCTAATTCAAGGTAAGGTATGCAGAAATATTTTTGATAACTTTATCTCTGCTGAAATTAAGTACACTCTTAAACCTTTTTCATTTTGTCTGTGCAAGCAGTAAGTTTTCACATTGCTCATGCAAAGAAGGCCTACGAGCAAGAAGTATGGAACCCATCTGCATTATGTTTAATCAGGATGGGCAGCAGCAGTAGAGTATCCACCCTTTTCCATCAAAGAGCAATGAGGTAGTTAATCTTCGTCATAATTTTCGTTTCCACCCTGATGAGCTAGTAGGAATAATGGGAAACATTATGAGGGCAATGAGAAAATGGAGTGATATCAATAAACAAATTTCTTTAAAAGACTAGGACAGTGAAAAAAAGAGAAATGAATGTGTATTGCCCTTATGTGTTTGGCGAGGTAGTGGAGATCCAAGCCCCCATATATCTATTGTATGTTACACAAAGCCGCAGTTCGAGCTAATACCATGAGCGCTTGGTGGCATTTCGAAAAGAATAAAATGAAAATGCTTGTGGTATAAATTATTCTATAATTTGTGCAAGTGAGTAAACTTCTCATAAATTAAAATAAGTTGCTGATAATGTGACTATTTTACCCAAAAAGCTCATTTTGAAATATTTATGCTTATTATGTTGTCATCCTTGCTAGGTGTTGCCGATCAACATAGCACCAATCAGCAATGGAGAGTATATGGCAACTAATTAATGAGTGGGAAATTCAGTTGCTAGTGCTTCTCAGCTTTATCATACAAGTGTTCCTTTTCTTTACTGGCAGCCTTCGGCGATGTAGCACAAACGGGTTGCTCAGGGGCACCATCTGGATAGCCTATTTGGGAGCAGATGTGATAGCAGTTTATGCCCTTGGGTTCCTATCACGACAAGAGGATGCCATCATGGAAAATGGTACATTAAGGAGAAGCCACCCCCTAGCTTTCTTTTGGGCCCCCTTCCTCCTCATTCATCTTGGAGGACAGGACACAATCACTAGTTTTGCAATGGAGGACAACAACTTGTGGCTGAGGCATCTCTTGAATCTGGTAGTCGAGGTGACCCTGGCCTTGTATGTATTCTGGAAATCGAATATCTGGCGCAACGTGCAGCTTCTTGTTCCAGGCATCTTTGTATTTGTGGCAGGGATTATCAAGTATGGAGAGCGAACAATGGCTCTCAGATATGGGAGCCTATACATTAGTAGAACAGCAGGCAGTTCCTTTTTTAATGAGAAAACTCCACAGATGGGTCTACATGACGGGTATTATGGTTTTATCTGCTTCTCACTGCTATGGGCTACAGGAATCCGAATGCTGTTTGCAAGGCGTATGACTGATGACATAGACAATCAATTTGAGAGGCCTGCTCGTATGAATGCGCTTTTCTTCTTTGACGAGTATGCTACTAACACACTTGATCACAGCCAGTTGGTCAAGTTGTTAGATGTCGAACTTGGTATAATAATGTATGATGATCTCTACACGAAGGCTCCTCTGCTGCGTAAAAGGAGTGGAATCATACTCCGGTGCATCTCTCAGGTGTCTTCTATTGTTGCTCTTGTGCTCTTCTCCATTACTAGCAAAAAGCAAGCAGACATATATGGCAGAGCTGACATTGTTATCACCTACATATTATTTACCGGAGGCTTCCTTTTAGAAGTTTGTGCAGTGATTATGATGTTGGCGTCACCTTGGACATGGGCATGGCTGGAGGCTGAAGGTCACCGAAGGCTCGCTTACACATCCAGGTTTCTTCTCTCCAGCAAATTGTTTGGATTGCCAGAGACTAGGCTGTTGTGGTCAGGAACAATGGGGCAGTACAGCCTTTTAAGCTATATAGGCTTCAACGAGCAGGTAAACCTCTCCCAGCGAGTGATGAGCATGATCAGGAAGATGGCTGGAGCATTGGGCATTGGGGAGGCGAAGAAACTCTTCTGGTTGAGCAGGCTGTTGGACACCAAGAGCGAGGTGGTGGATGACAAGATCACAGAGCTTTTGGTGGAGGAGATTCAACATTTTACACATGGGGGCCAAAGGCAGTGGCCACATCTCGGTCCATTCTTGAAGGAAACAGTAACATTAAGGATGGATTTTGTTACTATCATATCTCTGTTGCATCTAATAACAGAGATTCATTTAAGTGAGGTGTCAGCATCCACTACTGGCGGCATTGGCGGGGATTCC
The DNA here is from genome assembly GCA_031894775.1 of Chloris gayana. Taxonomy (NCBI): domain Eukaryota; kingdom Viridiplantae; phylum Streptophyta; class Magnoliopsida; order Poales; family Poaceae; genus Chloris; species Chloris gayana. The sequence goes on along the minus strand of JAUNZO010004687.1, from coordinate 54,065 downwards.
ACTGCTCTAGTCAATGTCTGCCGGAAGCTGTCTAACTACATGTTCTACCTTGTTGTTGCACACCCAGCTTCTGCTTCCTTGCTACTGGTGGCCGCTGGCAGTCCTGAATCTGCAATAGAGAAAGTCCGTGAGAATTTTTTGGCTGTCGTGAGCAGTAGCAAGGATGACACTCTACACGCAGCCAGTGTGGAAATCCGGAAATTAGTTGAGTTACCTTTGACTGAGAGATATGAAGAAACACTTCAGGAGCTGGAAAAAATGTGGGTGAGGCTTCTTATCTATGCTGCCGGTAAGTCGCGCCCGGAGGCGCACGCTGCACAGCTGGCCAAGGGAGGGGAGCTCATCACCTTCGTCTGGCTGCTCATGGCCCATTATAAGCTTGGGGATTGCGGGAGCGAAAGGATCGATCTTACACAGGCACGAGGAAATGATCCGGACATACCTCCTAGAGCACTCCGTGCCTTCAATCTCTAAGGGATCTACGGCAACAGATAACAGGCAACCTCTGACGACTCATTTGTCCCAAAATTACTAGTAGAATCAGCTCACTTTACACCCTCATAACATTTGTCCTCTTTTTTTTTCTTACCTTATATAAGAAACATTTTGGTTGTTTTAATTTGTTTTTTATGTTATTCTACATTATGACCTATGTCACCTAAAGCTGGATGGGACACCACCTCTAGGACCGGCGAGGGGCAGAAGGTAATGGAGGCGAAACTGGGCATTGCCCCCTGCTTCCGTTTTGCAAACTGTCTTTACCGTGTTTAGTCCATGGACAGGCTGGATAGAAAGAAAGGCACGTGTTATTGATAAGTGCAAAGTAATAAAACAGACAATTAAAAACAAAGATCATAACTCTTAGTTTATCCATTTTGCCTTGTTTATCAACTCTGCCTAGCAGTATTAGATGAAGTTACTTTCTTCCATCCCTTGAATCCATATATGAAATCGTTTGCCCACAGTTATTACTCTCTCCTTTTCGTACATATGACATTTGAACTAATTAGCGTGTTCTAAATGTCGTATATTTGAAAACGAACAGGGAGTATAAAAATTTAGTTAAAATACCAGAAGATCCTATCTTGTCCTTATTCATGTATAATGTGCTCTGTTCCTTACCTGCTCTCTGCTTACTTACCTGGGGTTGGACATGCATAGGCAGGGTGAAAAGGCTTGGCGTCTGTGTGGACAGCACACAGACGCCATTGTGTCGAATTCCTGGCTGTTACGCTATCCAGGTGAATCTGAAATCGTCATTCCCTAGCCAAAATGAGTTTGCCGATTTGCCAAACGAATTTATAGGATACATTATCTCGGCACAGTACATGTCTGCATTACTTTACTGCAAAAAATCATCTAAGTAACCGTGTTTCTGAAGGAGAGAGCAGCAAGTAGCCAAGTAGGTACGCAGCTTCATAGTAGCCCAGTACAAAGCATTTGTTGGGCTTATCAGCAGATACGTGTTTGATTGAATACGGCCCACCGACATATGTGTATCGGTGTTTTCACTGCTAAATCTAATTTAAACTAACCATTTTGTGGCGAAGCGTTCGATATGTCCGAGTGGTTAAGGAGACAGACTTGAAATCTATTGGGCTTCGCCCACGGTATTGTTATCGAACCCTGCTCTATATTTTTTTCCTTCCTACCACGGTATTGTATATTCTCGTTAGCTGGGTTTCTTTTCCCACTGTTAACTCGGTGCTGTATTGTTCTCAGCCCTGCCGTGTTCTTTTCTTTCTCTTTTTGTCTTGTCCCACTCAAAAGTGTTGCTCCTGCTTTGCAGGCCGTCCCGGCAAAAAATGGGGTCTAGTGCAAAAATCTAAAATGAGGCCCCGTTTTTTTTCCTTCCTACCACGGTATTGTATATTCTCGTTAGCAGGGTTTCTTTTTCTACTGTTAACTCGGTGCTGTATTGTTCTCAGCCCTGCCGTGTTCTTTTCTTTCTCTTTTTGTCTTGTCCCACTCAAAAGTGTTGCTCCTGCTTTCAGCTTTGGGCAGGGGATGTTTAGCCAGGTCCGGATAAGCTCCTAAATTTTGTATCTAGATGTAAATTATTACTGCATATATTTGCCTCTAGATTATTCAGTGAAGGACAGTCAAAGTGGCAATACGTGCTGTAAATTTTTTAACAAAATAAGAACTCAACTTTATTATTTATTAATGAAATCAGTATGTTGTCTATGATAGGTGCTCAAAAAAAAGAATAGAAACTGACATGTCTGAATATGAGAACCCAACATCACTGTTAGTCTTTTACAAATAAATAATTATGAGCTGCTAACAGTTTTTTTTTCATTTTCCATCCATATATTCTTATTCGTTTTTAATACCGGTCATGATTCACAAATATATGGAAAATTATGAATACCTGCATAACCAATTCAGATGTTTATAGGCAACTTTAGATTTGGTGCCATTCATAAAATTTTAACATTACAGTCTCCGTTTACACCAGTGCAGAGCGCTGAAACAAGAACCTGTGGTGCCTGGTCCTACCTTTGGTCCTCTGCTGGCCGGCAACTTTTTTTTTTAACGTGCAACCCACTAGCTGGCATAGTAAGTTCAGACTTCAGGCCGTTGCTTTAAAAAGAAAAGAAATACTTGAATGTTGACTGAAACTGTTGCAGCGTTAAATTACAATCCCCTCACCAGAAGAAGATCGAACCACCGATTAGAAGGTCTCCACACACAATGACAACTCAAACATATGGATTTCACAAAAGTAAAACTCAAAAAATCAAAGCCTTAAATGAACAAATAAACAATCCTTGGAGAAAAAAGTTATGAAAAGATATTTCCCGCTTCAGGAAACAATGACTCTTTCGCATCCCTCAGAAAAGGCACGCCGACCATAAACAGGAGCATCTTGACGTGCGTGACGAACTCGCCACCGGTGGCCAGATGCTTGGCGTGGAACGCAGCGCCACAGTTGTAGGCAGACGTAACAGAGCATCTCCAGCCACACCGCGGAGATGAGCTCCCATCGATGGGCGGCTTCTCCGACCTTAAGCAGGTCCGAGGCGACCCGACGAGCTCGATCCAGAACGGGGTAGTAGTTTTCATGGAAGAAGGAGCTGTCCTGATCACGAATCTCCTGGATCACCTTCCTCCCATCATCAGATCCCCCTCCGTGCTTCTCAAGCAGCCAGCGCGACACCTCTTTCTGGCCCCTAGTCACCACATAATGACCTTCACTGCCGGCCATGGCGCCGCAATCTGCGACGAGGTACATGACGTAGTGCGACAGCTCTCTGATAGGGCCCCTCAGCTCCGACAAGCTGCCTTCTGCTTCCTCATGGTTAGATGAACCGCCATCTTGTTCTAAGTGCTCCTGGTCGTGGGAGGAGGAAGAATCGACTACAACATCATCGGAGGGAAGCAAGCATATGGCCGTCACAATGTGCCAGAGCAGCACGCTTGACACGAACTCCAAGCTTTGGATGTTGCTGACCTGGAGCACCTGCTGGAGAGTGGCAGGATCTTGCTCCTTTTCGACCACCCATTGCGCCCACTGGCCACGGAACTTGCCAACACCAATGTCCCATTCCTGCACGCGTGGGGTGGCCGCTATCTCCAGCAATTTGTCGAGGATGAGGTTCTTGAGCTCAGGAGAGACGCTGATATGCGTGATGGCCCGGGGTTCACCGATGACACCAACCCAGCGCATGGCTCGCCGCAACAAGCCGGTTTCTTGTCTCTCCTTGATGCATCCTTGGATCATGTTGTACTGTGCCATCTTCGCCGACCACTCTCCTTTGCTCCCTGCAGGATGGAGACGCCTGGCTACCCAGAGAAACCCTGCGATTGCACCGGGAATATCTCGGCACAGCGGGCACGTCAGCGAACACGAAATGATGGTCCTGTATGCCCAGCATGATGAGATGAGTGACATGAAGATCGAGCACGTCTCCAGTGCGACGGCGCCGACAAGCAGCACGTAAGACACGACGACGTCAGCAGCGTCATAGGCTGCCGGACGAGGCCCCTCCTTTCGACCACCAGCCATCGTCATTCCCCTCGCGAACAACCCGAGCGCTACCGATGGCAGGGCAAGAGCGACGAGCCGGTGAAAGGCGTTGCAAAATGGGACCCTGTGGAAATGGCGCGTGCCAAACTTTGTGTACAAGTAGTCGTAGATCAAGGAGAGGTTGACCTCTGCCAGCTTGTACGCCATGTGGGCCCTGTCCTCTGAGGATTTGAACACCTCTACCGCCTGCTTGATGTCCCTGATATCCTGAGGAAGCAGAGAGGTTGAAGGGGTCATGTCCATGAGAAAGTGCAGGCTCAGCTTGAAGCCCTGAGCTGCCACGTCCAGGATGACCTCGAAATTCCGCTCCTGCTTCTTGGTAACCACAAAGCACAGCTGGCCGTAGTACCCCTGCGTGTCCCAGACGGCATCGTTGGATGCACGCGAGACCAGTTTTGAAGTGGAGCTGCTTGTTCCAGGCGCCACCGAGCCAGCTCGCCTCAGCGCCCAGATCCTCTCGGCGTACTTCCCCGTCCCGGCAACGAAAACGAGCACCATGGGCGCCACGAGCCACTGCTGGTCACTGTCGTCTCGGCTGAGCTGCTTGCTGACGACGTAGACGGCCATGGGCAACTGGGTGGCGAGGCTGAGAAGGTGGCGCTTCCACAGCGCATTGTCCTCCATGGAGAAGGCCGTCATGGTCTCTTGCCCGCCGAGATGGAGCAGCAGGAATGGCGCCCACAGGAGGGCCAGCCGGTCGGTGCCACTGCCGCCGCCGCGGAGGGTGAGGCGGCCGAGGATGTAGACGGCGAGGGAGTCGGCGGAGACGTAGGCGAGCCACAGCAGCACGCTGAGCACGCGGGAGCAGTAGCGCTTGCGGAAGCTGGAGACGAAGAGGAGGAACAACTGCAGGGAGAAGCTGGCCATCACCATGCACCTCAGCTCCCACTCGTTGACGAATTGTTGCGCACGGGATAGTGAGCTGCTCCATGTAATCAAACACTAAGTTAAATCGCTTCAAGTTCAAGGGAAATATGAGAGAACAGCAGTGGTCCAATATGAAGGAGGAACTGTGTTGTCCGTTTTTTCCTGTCACATATTAATTGCTAACTTTTTGCTCAACACATACAGGTTTAAAGTATTCTGACGACGTTATTCGACATTACGAGTACATTATTTGTTCGTTACACCGTACCATTGGCTGTTCAATGTCAGAAAAATCATAATATGATGTCAATGACATACTCTTTAATTGTGAAATGTGCTCTAATACTACCTCCGTCCAGTAAATATAAGCATTTGTTGACTTTTAAATGTTACGTTTGATCACTCGTCTTATTCAAAATATTTGTTAAAATTTTGTTTATTTTACTAGAATTTATTTTATTTCTAGATATATTTTAACTAGATCTTCTTTATTTTTACATTTACATAAATATTTTGAATAAGACTGAATTGGTCAAACTAAGTCTGAAAGTCAACAAATCCTTATATTCTTGGACGGAGGAGTATATTGTGGCAAGTGGTTTCAAATACTAAAAATAAAGGCTTCCAGAGAGCGGATGGATTCTGTTAAATTTTAAAGAATTGCTAAGTCTCAGCTAACTAAGAATTTTTGCATTTCAATCAATCACGTTTTTGAAACAAATCAAATATACAAATGGATTTTTTTTCTTTGAAAGATGACACAACAGGTGGAACTTAATTTGTGCTGATATCATTGGAATTTTCTTTATTGAAACTGGACAAATTGTATGTGTGTGAAACCTTTTTTCCTTATAACAAAACTTTTTTTTTTTGCGAGAACCATATAACAATTTTTAGTAGGAGAAGGAGACCGCACATGTGCGTTTCCTGCCTTCAACGTCAGCAAGACTGCCCGTCTTTCTCGAATGTAGTATGGTACTATGGTCCCACAATGCCCTTTAATTCTACTCCTTTCGTTATCTCTCTGGCTCCTTTTGCGTCCTAGATTTTCTCTAGAGTAAACTAGGATCACAAACTACCAGGACATAGATGCGATGGAGATTAAGGGTGTGTTCGTTTCAGGTATATAATTTTTAGAGGGTCAAATCAAAGAGAATTTTATCATTTTAGAGTACTTAAATAAAGTCTAATCTCGAAACTAATTGCAGACCTCCTATCTAATTCACGAGACGAATCCAACGAGGGTAATTATGATGTTATTAGAAGATGTTTACTGTAGCATCATTGTAGCAAAACATAGATTAATTAGGATCATTAGATTCGTCTCGCAAATTAGAGAGGGGTCGTGACATAGGTTTTGTCATTAAATTAATAAAAGATTCTACTAAATAGTAAGATTCTCTTTGATGTGATGGGTATAATTTTTAGAGGCAGGAAACGAACAGGGCCTAAAATAGAAGAAATGAAACAAGTTTGTTCGGGAAGGCAGGAAGCTGAGGCCGGCAATAATCTTGTATTGCCTCGTCTCCAGTAGGCAGGCCTAGCTAACTGGCCGCGATTTCTGGCGAATACAGCATAACTGCAGCGAGATCTGATGGCCATGTAGCTTGATCAGAAGGAGATCTAGAGATAGAGCAGGCACGTAGGGAAGGATAAAGCGGGGAGAGGCTCAACAGCAGTTGTTGTGCGGGCTGGAAATCGGGATGTAACTCTATATATTAAAATACACGATAAGGCGAGTTTAGTTACCTGCGTTGGGCTGTCTGAAGGACACCGACTTCTTGGAGTTCCCTCAGCGTCCTCATGTGTCTCGGGCGAGCACACAATCTTAGAGAAAGGAAGGCAGAAGTAAAGGACACGAGCTGGTGGGTAAGGGTTATCACCTACTGACAGATATGGTTCTGAATATAAAGAACAAAATGAGGGGAACTCACTGGAAGGTGCAGCTCCATCTTGGTTAGGGATGGCAATGGGTACCTGTTACCCACACGATCCATGGGTTTTTCTAGTTTGGGAATGGTTTAGAAGAACCTGAGACCGGTCCAAGTAATTAAGCCCATTTAACCTCAACCCTATGCCTACAACACAAACCAATTCACAAGCCCAACTAACAATAGTATGACCCAATATACATATAAGACAACCATCAAAACTTAAGGTCAAGTTAGCACAACTCATGCCTCAACCTCACATGTTGTCATAGAATCCATCTCTCCCATTCTTTTCTCTCTTGGGCCTTCCTGCCAACTCAGTGACCTTTTGGTTGTGAACTTCTGATGAATGCTCACAGTGAAATATTGATGCATTGACGTTATTCACTTGTGTTATTTGTCTTGATTTTGATTAGTGGCTACACACTTCATACAATTCTTTACTATTGTTATAATATTGAAAATTTACATGGTTGATGGGTATGGGTCGTACCCGATGAGTTTTTTTACCCGGTGGAGTGGGTTACTATACCCGTCAAATTATTTTCATTAGATGGGGATTTCTTCTTCTCGTGTAAATGGGTCCGAGAAGGTGAAACCGTGGATTTTTACCTATTACCATATTGAATCTTAGCTTAGAAAAATTGAGTTTTTTATGTATAAGCCAATAGAAATTGAAAATCAAAGGAAACAATCCAGTGAGCCATGTGCTTTCCCTTCGACTTCTCCTGATCCAGTGAGCCCAATATAGCAGTTGGGTCATATATAAATCAAGCCGTTGTACCGTCATAAAACCGCAGCAGAAAGGAACCTCCGTTGGATGTCAAATCTGGTTAGTTGCTTGGAAGCGTGAACACTATTAACAAACAGATAAAGTTCGCTTTACTTCTTCCAAGTATCACCAAAGTCCATATAACACCCTAAACTATCATTTGGTTTGTTTTACCCCTCTAATTCGATATAACAGTCTATTTTACACCTTTTATTAGTATTTTAATCCCAAGTTACTCATATGGATTGAAATTAAGCTGCACAATCTCACACCTAGATTGTACGATGTGACAAAGTAGTGACCGGGTCATATAACACATGCTTGTATAGAGTTTTTTTTGTGCAACCCACTTTCCCCGCTCACTCACACAACAACATGATGAGAGATACAACTAGGCTATAATGATAGAATTTTAATGGTGGGAGAGGTCGATAACATGGCAATGATCAAGATTCAATAAGAGAAGTGTGGATGCATCGGTGTGCAAGCCCCTAGTGGCAGAGTGTCTTGAAAACACCTATGGACAGGGAGAAGGTGAGAGAACACACCGTATTGTTATATAGATGATGTTATATGTCACATTGGTTATCTAATCATATCAAACAACACATGGGTTTGACACAAGAATTTTAGCTAAACCCGGTCTACAACAGTAAGTTGGGAGGTGTAAGATGAACTCTATTATCAAATTGTGGGGGTAAAACCAGGGGTTACCTGGACTTTGATCATAGAGGGAGTAAAATGGATGTTATCCCTTAACAAACTAAGCCACCACCCTTGAGCAACTTGATTCTACTTGTCTGTGGAATTAAACAAACTTTTATCAGGCAATCATCATTGTTGCTTATCTACATCAAAGTCCTCTCACATGTGTTTTTTACTTTTTTTCGAAGAAAAATAAACATTAATTTGTTCTTTTGAAAGAAAAAAGAAAATAAAACACAACAGATAAAACAATATAAACACAAACCCAAACACTCGTATATGCATGTACGAGTATTCACCCTGTATAAAAACGCATATACCTCTACCATTGAGTGCCTCCAACAAACGGAGCCGAATTGATCTTAAGATTCACGAGAAATCACCATAAGTGTTTCACTACCCATAGAGGTGTTGCCTTAACAAACAGACGTAAATGAGACACCTGAGTTTAGAGGCAACACAAACAGGTAAGCTGTACACGGAGGCCTTGCACAGAGGACAGTGATGCTTATTTTAATTTATTGACTTTGATTGAGTCATTATAAATATTTCTTGTTAAGTGGGTCAAACAGCTTATGGTCAACATGCTGTCTAAGATGTAACTGCGAATAAAAGAGCAATGAAATTGTATTATAAACACTAACCTACAGTGTATTATTTACCTGCCTATGCCATACTGAATTTTATCTGAGAACAGCACACTTTAGAACGTAATTACTCATGTTCTCTCATAGCCACCCCACTAAGATTTGGAACTAAGACCAAAATGTGAAAGGCAAGAGTAGATGGAGTTTGCATTACTCAGGAAGACACCGTGGCTAACAATGGTTTAATTCTGTTTCCATCAAACCATCAATACAAACATTGTGATTATAAAATCCTACGCACAACATAAATGACATGTCAAGCAATTCTCCAAAAGTCCAAAGCCACGATCGGCAGCAAAAGAAAATCATAGTTTGAAGCATCTGAAAAAGAAAACTACCCAGCTCCGCGGTAAAAACACTAACACTAATGCAATACTATGAAAAAAAAGGCAGATTGTCCAACCAAACGTCTAGACTAATACATAGTCGAAAAGTTTTCCGCAAGTGTCACAAACATGTAGGCAGCTCATCAAACAAAACAAGCGACCAATGCAAAGGTAGAATAAAGATACACATCAATCAAAGCATCAGCTATGCTGCCTACTGGACTGATAGTCCATTCCCTTGCAGACTTCATCAGTACTCAGATGGTGAGATAACATCATCAATCTTGAGGATCATCTTCACCACCTGCGTTGCGAGCAATATTTGCTGTTGCTTGCCAATCAGAGTCTCGAAGACGTTCTGTTCCTTCATATCGTTAGTGCCAACATCATTGCAGTCTATGCCGCAGTGGGGATTGTTGTCCTGTAAATGTGTTTAGTACATATAATCATGTTCAGTAATTATGCAATCAAAGAAACAATAATAACACTAACACCAGTACAAGGTTAAGGTCAACACATTAAGCTAGCGGTTTAGGTAAGGTTCGTACTACATGGATGCATGAACCAACAAGTAGTGACACAGCATTAATTCTAAACTCAAGAGAACTATGGAGTTAGCCATGATACCATTCACAGTGAACCCCATGCACCAAAAGAAGCTAGAGCTGTCCCTACAATTGTTTAATTTGTGGAATGAAGGGCATATATAGGTAATACCTTGACTTGCTGAGCTTTTACCGCGGTCAATGTATCAATAGGTGACAAACCGCTGTTTTCAGCCAAGGCTAGTGGAACAGCATCCAATGCATCAGCAAATGACCTGATTGCATACTGCAAAACAAAAAAATATAATCAGAAAGGGATTAGACCCATTTTACAACTAAAAGGATGTAAACTAAACAAATACCTGCTCAACTCCAGGGTGTCGGTCTGCAGCAGTTTCAACAGCAATTGAGCAAGCAATCTCAGCTGAACCACCACCATAAACAATTGAGTTATTGCGGATCAGATTCCTCGCGACACAAAGAGCATCATGAAGACTTCGTTTGGTCTCCTCAATCATCATTTTATTGCCTGTAACGAGAAGAGTGTTCTATTAATTTATACCATAGTTTTCAAACAGCAGATGGCTTTGCCTCTTCCAAAGTGACATCATTGCAAATTCCAGGTCCAGGAATAAATAATAATAGCTTGACTTTGATTTGTGATAAATTACCAATACAGCTCAGTTTTTCATTTGTTGATATTCAACAAATTATGATTTTTGCTGCGCTAAGATCTAAACAGATCTAGATTCCAGCATGGAATGTAAGCAACAATTATTTGAATAGGCCCCTGATTAGACAATTTAAACAGAATGGTAAAATAATCAGATCACTAATACTGATAACAGATACATGAGAAGGGCATGAACCGTGGAGTGTCTCGAACTTGGATGAAAAGTTATCTATACAACATGCATGATCTAAGAAAGGATGTATCCATATGTAAACTGTTATATAAATGCAGAACATACCACCACGAATGAAAATAGTTACAGCTCTGGAGTTGGCACACTTCTCGATGTAGAGCATCCGGTCCTTTGTTGTTCCGAATGACTTCTCCCTAACCAATCCAGCCTATTGAAGAACAAGCAAAGAGATCACTTCCTGTAACTACTTTCAATACAATTGATATGCTTGGAAAGTATTTATTATACACTGAAACTTTAAGGAGCATTCAAGACAACACGATTAACAAAACGCTACAAGGAATGTTGTGATTATTTTCACCATTGTGACAAAAGCAATTAGTAAAATGGCTAGTGTCAAATTATTTTTCACAAACTAGTTAGCTCAGTCAGATCCCAGCAACTCAACAATTGTCTATATAACAGTTGTTTGGTATAATCCCTAATGAGATCTACATTCAGTTTCATGTCATAAAGTAATTGAATAACAGCACCACAACATCAACCATGGTATAAAAACATATGAAGACAGGTACCTTTCCAAGCTTTTCTGGAGTCAGTTCTTGAAACCTTGGGACAATCCGCCCACCTGCAGTCAGATTTTAACTGTTAAGCATCATTCAGAGAAGCAATTCAAAGTAACACAAGGGGTTAGATGCACATGCATACCTGTAGCAATAGCAATCAATTCCAATTCAACACCACCAACCCATCTGACAGCTGGCAGATTTCTGTTCATCAACAAATGATTCGCTTCATCATCAAAACCCCACTGACAGATAACCAGGGTTGCACCAGCATCCTACAGCAAATAGTGTGTGAATAACTGTGCTAAACGTCCACAGGAAGTCAAAACATTTCAAACACACAAAAATTGATAAGTTAAAGTCAAATCTTCAATATCTATTATCTCAATACAGACCAATAAGATAAGACATAAACGAAGTAGCACCGAAACATAGATATATTCTGTAAGAACCATTAAAAATTTACCTTGCATTTCTGAACCATGTCATCAAAGTATTTCTGCTCTTGGTCACGTAGCATTTGGAATTTCTCAACAGTATCAATGTCAACCTTATGCTTGGTCTTAGGCTTCGGGGCTCGAATGGGCACGTCAAGATGGCAATTTTAACATCCTCAATTCTCTTTGGCATTTGTGGGTGGCTCATATCTTTGTCAACTACTATTCCATATATTAGCTCAGTATCTTCCAGCTTTCCACCAACCTTGCCTTCTACTTTAATCAAATCCAAGTTTACATCCTTCCTCTCCAAATCAGCAACCGCAAGGACAGCTTTGACTGCAATCTCAGCCAGTGCACGCTTGCAACGGTTGACACTGCAGAAAATCAATGGATAACCATTAACCATCAGACCAGTTGTTTCCTCCAGAAAATGTATTATAGAAACTATTATATGGTGTTAAAAAAATTCTGGTAGAATGGTTGACAAATATTATTGGCAAAAGACAATGCTAGCAGTAGAATTAAATAGTTGATACCATTCTAAAAATAAGATAGAAGTGCTCTGGGAGTCAATGTAAGCAACCAAATGAAACTCAGGTCCCAGTAGCAACTGGCAAGGTATACAGAGCTGAGGTTGGACAATTAGACATTTAAATTGTCACATGTGAACCAATTCAATCTACTATCACTTTTGTGCAAAGCTAGCTCAGATGTAGGAGCAAACTGAAAAGTTGCATGGTAATGCTGTTCCATCCGTAAAGGTTTTCTTATACTCAGAAAAAGTCAGCAGAAGTAGAATTACTTAGTTGGTAGCGCTCTAAAATATATTATCATTTTATAAGCAAACACAAGTTTGCAGCAAAAAAAAGGGGTAACAGCGCATAAAGCCTAATCCAAATTCCAGGCTGTGAAAAGCCAACGATTAAAAACTACAGAATTAAAATTGAAAAACAAGTGAAAATATCTTGAATGAATTCCTATAAGAACCTATTCATCCTATCCTATATGAGAAATGTCTAAACAACAACCACAACTGGGCCTATCTGTGCCATAAAGTATCAACTAATTATTAAACTGAATAATTATCGCTGCCATAAAGCTGACTGATTAAACAGAATATGTTATATTCACATTGCGACTTACATCTTTGAGGAAAGAGTTGTCATGCAGGTCTGAACCAGAGGCTCTATATTGTCTGCGCTGAACTCAAATTTATTGGAGATGTGTTCTAGGTGGTCCACAGCAATCCTCGATGCCATCTCATAACCTTCAGCAATCCGGATTGGGTGAATGCCACGCTCCAGAAGTTTCTCAGCCTGCTCCAGGAGAGATCCTGCCATGACCACAACCCCGGTGGTACCATCGCCGATCTCATAGTCCTGGCTGCGGGACAGCTCCACCATTAGCTTGGCAATCTGGTTGTCAACATCCATCTGCTCCAGGATGGTCGCCCCATCATTTGCTGGCATCAAGGCAGAATTTTTCCGTTAGACAGAACAGTAAAACTAACAAGATCACCTATGTATACACATTTATAACTCAAACCAACTGCGATTCTACAAAAAAACCGATCTCGTCCACACACCTCCGGTCACACTAATGCACTGCAGAGATCCTAAAGTGCAGGGGCAACTCATAAACTCATTTCAGAATTGAACAAGAGGGGCGCAACTAACTATAAATCCCTGAGCAACCAGCTTATAAACAACATAAGCGCCGAGCTTTGTACCCTACAGAATCAAAATAGCAGCGTCTATTCGAATCAGACGAGGTAACAGCTAGATCTCAATACCCGCATGGACGCATCATACAAAACCCTAATTCCCGTGACAACGCCTTTTCACCAGCTGCGCAAATGATCCAAGGGCGATCCCGACATATGCCCAAACTAAAACACGATCTGCAGATACGACGAAGACGCGAAGCAGATGCAGAGCAACAAGAGGGGGCTGGAAGGGAAAGCGGGCGGGGTAGGTGCTTACTGATGGTGACGTCACCGTCGGGGGACTGGAGCATCTTGTCCATGCCCTTGGGGCCGAGCGAGGTGCGGAGGATGCGCGCGACGGCCTTGGCCGACGCGATGTTGGCCTTCTGCGCATCGAGCCCCCGCAGCCGCGTCTTCCTCTCCTGCTCGCGGAGGATGATGAAGGGGCGGCCAAACTCGTCGAAGGCGAGCGCCATGGCCGCGGCGTGCGCGGGAGCACGGCCCGCCGCTCTGTGCGCGCTCCGGAAGCTCCTGGATCGGACGGGGCGGCGGCGCGGGTGTGAGAAGGGAGGGGGAGGAGCTGAGTGTGGCGGCGTTTCTAGAGGCGACGGCGCGGAAGCGAGGGTTTCGCGACTGTTTTGTGCTTCTTCAGGCCCACCGAAACCTCCGGGCAGCAGTTGGGCTAGGCTGCATCCTGAGCTCAAATATGCAGCCCAGGAGGCCCATTTACACGCTATTAGCTGAACTACTGTTGGGCCCAAAGTCTGCGTGAGCTCCCGCCTCCCAACATTGTTCGCGTACGTACGCAGGACTCCACAAGAAACTGGGCATACTGCCGATATACATACAGATTGCATATAATAGTAATACTAACAACGTGCCTACGAGTTTTAAAAAACAAGAAACTATAGGTATTTATATAGATATGATAAATGATAAACCAACAAAATTATGAAAAAGAATAAATTGGAGAATTACTCCCGCCGTAGAAATATAAGGATTTGTTGACTTTCAGCTATCATGATTGACCATTTGTCTTATTTAAAATATTTATATAAATACAACAAATAATCATTAATACTTAAAGTATATTCAATAATAAAACAAATTATAATAAAAGAAATAATGTTTTTATAAATTTTTTGAATAAGACGAGTGATCAAACGTGATGTCCGAAAGTCAACAAATGCTTATATTTTTGGACGGAGGTAGTATGTGCCATGATGTGTTGCAATGGATAAAACAAGAAAAATAAATAAAACAGGGCCTCACATTCCCCTCCTATTTCTGCAAGCTTCTACTATGCTTATTTCATATCAGCTGCCGTTGTCGACGTAGTCATCCTCAATCATGTGTCGGATCGTGTGCGACTCTATCGCAACTACCTCTTCAATCTCGAACTCCTCGTCGTCGAAGCTCTTGAGCGTGATCATCTTCTTCTCGCCCGCCGCCGCCATCGGATGGATGATGGAATAGCCTAGGTTTGATCATGTGCCCGATCTTCGTGACTCCATCGCAACGACCTCTTCGATCTCGAACTCCTCACCGTCGGAGCTCTTGAGTGTGATCATCGTCTTCTTCTCGCCTTCCACCGCCATCGGGATGGATGATGGAATAGCCCAGGTTTTTCTTGTGGTAAACCGAGAGACTAAAGTGATTTGTGTGGGCTAAGATAGGTATTGTGGCCACGGGATCATATTGTTATATAGGGTATGCAGGGCATTGCTCGTGCCATATTCGACCAGGATGGCAGAGCAGACTTCATTTGGGAAGTCCCAAACGGTCGGAGCCAAACTGAAATTGTTTGAATACAATTTTGCCTTGTCAAGTAACACAATCTTACGACGTCGTGAGCGTGCAGTTTCACCTTCCTTCGGTGTGTCGTGTTGCTTCTCCGCTACGGTCGGCCTCCTCGGTGATGCATCCGCGGAAATCGTCGTAGCACCGTAACGCGAGCGCGAGGAGATGCTCCGACGGGAAGAGGAACATGGGGTCGTAGAGCACGGTGGGATCGGTGGGCTCCCACAAGGCGCTGCTCCCGGCAGGAAGCCGGGCTCGAGCGCGCACACGTCGCCCGCATCCCCTGTCCAAACGGATCCATCCCCTACATTAGTGCAGTCAATGCAGTGAAATCTCTCTCTGGCATTAGGTGATATCCAAACCATTCATTCCCAAATGAATGGTTGAGATTGATTACAGATTATACAAATTACAAAGGGGCCATTGCTCCTTCGTCTTTGCACGGCAACAACAGCTCCGACTCCGAGGCCCCATCTGGTCATATCTCTCTTCTTCGGTTCGGATAATTTCCAAGTTTCGTGGTTGCAGACATGGAGCGCTACGAGCTTGACGAGGATCTTCATTGCCCAAGCACACGCACCATGCACGTATCAAATTGGCTACTGTCATATCTTAATCGAAGCAAGGAAAGAGGAAGCTCGTAATTCAATCCGACGACATGCTGCTCTAAGTGGTTTAAAACTTAGCACAACTGAATTGGGGTGGCTGTAGAGATCGATTTTGGCGGAGCGCGTTCGATTTGGATACAGGTTAAGCTTTGATTGGGCACCACGAACTAGATTTGTAGGAGCAAGCTCGATTTAGATGGAATTAGATTGATCTAGATGGTTCGGCCACACGAAGGTGGACGCGTAGAGCTAGTGAGTGTGAGTGCGTCCTCTCTCCTCGGGCGGGGCCGTGCTGTTGGGGGCTGCAGCTTGCCGAAGAGTAAGAAGAAAGGTGGGAGCTTGAATTCAACGCAAAGATGGCCTCCAGCGGTATGGATGCGGCCGAGCAGCTCCCGGCGGCCCTGTCTTGCGGGTCCAACCGAGAGCAAGTCAGAAAGAAAACCCAACTGGTACTCTGATTTTCAGTTGAACAAAGGCCAAGCAGACCTGACTGTTGTCTTCCACATGGATGATCCAGATAGTAGCTAATGCCAAAAAAGAATCCTATGCTTGGACTGAACTAATGTAGAGGATATGAATCCTGTCCAAACAGCCGGAGCAGGGATCAACTCGACTCGCTCCATCTGTAATCTCGACGACAAGCCGGAAGAGGACAGAGCTAGGTGCATGGAGATTTATGGAGACAACTAGCAATTGGCCCGTGCGTTGCTACGGGCGATAAAAATCTACAGAACAATGCAAAAGAAGAAATATATAGGCACAAATGACATAATAAAGTTATCATATGACCTTAATTCATCAAATACAAAAGTTCATGCTTTGAATAATTCTGAGTGGAAAACAATCACCTTAATTTTTACAACCATAACTATTAATGGAAAACTAACAGCCCATACATAATTACATTTACAACAATGACTATGAATAATAAAGTAAAAGCTTACAAAATCCTGTTTTAATTTTCTCCTGGCATCACTCCTAACACCATACTGCGTTAAGAACACCCACCCAGGGAT
This sequence comes from Chloris gayana, assembly GCA_031894775.1. Lineage (NCBI taxonomy): Eukaryota > Viridiplantae > Streptophyta > Magnoliopsida > Poales > Poaceae > Chloris > Chloris gayana. The sequence goes on along the minus strand of JAUNZO010004687.1, from coordinate 37,238 downwards.
TACAGCTTCGCATGAATGCTCTTCCTCATCTTTAGGATCAGGAGCATATCAGCATTTACAACATTGTAACACCATATCGCGTTAAGAACGCCCACCCAGGGATTACAGCTTCGCATGAATGTTCTTCCTCATCTTTAGGATCATGAGCATATCAACATTTAAAACCATGACTCCAAATCAGATAGTAACAACTCATGCATAATTATGTTTTAAATTTCACCGCGCATCACTTCACTCTTGACGCTATACTGCACCAACATAGACACACCCACACCCTCCATACAATTTTGCCTACATGCTCTTGCCTCAATCATGCTGGTGTGTCCTGCATCACCACCAGATTAGTTACCGTGGTTTGCACTTTAGCAAGCAAGCAAGCAAATAATCACATTCAGTCTCACATTTAGGTTAATATCAAGGGACACAGAGGTAGAGAGAAAAGCTGACCCAGGTGTTTTTAAAAGTGAAAAAGAAGTGTATTATAAGTGGTATTATGTAATCACCTAGCCGCGATATCTTCCAGGTAGTGTTTTAGGAACAAAAGGATAGAAAAAACTACTATGGCACAATGCTAATCACCATTTTTTTGTAATCAGAATATTGGACAAATAGAGAAATAAGTACCTGAAAGCTAAGTGCATCCATATAGTAACAGGAGCAGCCAGGCTAATAGCCCCAACCTTCCTACAGGACTAAACAAAACTCACTATACCATATAAGACCAGTAGCTAACACTATACACAAAACCTATGTGTTCAGTGACAACTATAAGCATGGCGCGGCCAGAGGACATTCATGGATGATGGGAACTCATGAAACTTTGCTTACAATATACACAAAAAGGTGACACAATCATTTGTCATGCCAAAAGGACGATACAAAATGGATTTTATTAAGAGATAGAATCATATCAGATTTCAAGCAAAAAGACAACTATAGATAGCTTACTGCTTCATGATAAGTGTCTCACTTGTAATGAACAAAGAATAAAGACAAAAGAAAGGTAACATAAAGTACCATACATATGAAAGGAATCAAAACAAGGACAATATATATTTCAACCACCTAAATTGTGCAAAATGGAATTAAAAATAAGGTAAGGATGTTGCAAGATTAGTACCTGAGGACACTGTCAGGATGAAAGGGGATTTCAACATTCAGACAATATGATGTGTACCATGCCAGGAAGGAAAACATCGATATTGAACAACAATGATGGCACAGTTTAGAAACTTATCAATATGGCAATAGGATTAGGATAGATAATCTAAGATCATAACAGAATTTTAGACTCACGTTGTTGAATAACTGACATATAGCTGATAGACCTTTATTATCGATCGGTTTATAAACACGATTGACAAGAATAACACTTGTGACTGACAAGCCAGACCTCTGGAGGTACATTTGGGGCTCTCATATAATGTTATAGGTTCGACGCAGCCTCTATGCAGTTTATTGTAGGGGTAAGGCTTGCCTCGTATAATCCTTTCCCATCCCCATATCCTTATTTGTAGTGATAGTTACTTTTCTCAGGAAGGCAATAACCTTGCATTGCAGTGTTCATGGACTTGCCAGTTTGGTCTGTGCAGAGGTCATGGTCAGGCATGTTCATTATTATTTTCTTAAGATATTATTGTGTTGCAAACAGTGTGTCAAGGAGTCACACGAACCCCAAATGACAGCCCTATGTACATGGGATTGTCAAACTGTACCTTCTATAAGCCATCAGAGTGAGCTATTGACACCTATGAAAGCATAATATTTGATAGCAAAAAGAGTAATTCAGTTCACCAACAGCATAAAGAGTTTCAGAATTTCCAAACATGAGAATTGTCCAATATAATCCATAGTAATAAAATATGCAGGGAAGCTGGGAATTTAGTACTTCTAACATCAGCAGATGATAAGTTTCAACTTTCCACAAGCCCAGACAGGGAAACAAAGGATAAACTAATCAATTGAAAGAGATAGGTCAGGAACAACGAACCTGCATGGTCACTGATTGCTTTTATTCGGCACCTGGACAATAGAGCTCTGGTAACTAAGCAAATGAGTTATCACAATTCAAACAACACATGTAACATTACCTTAGTGACCTTCACCTCTGAATGTTTTTAGCTCAATCAAATATATTGCTTTTTTCTCAAAAATTAGGAATACTAACCATATATGACTCGGGCATTCCATCACACTTAACAAGCAATCCCAGTAGTGTCTTTCACATCTAGCTAGCTGCAATAAGAATTCATCTATTCAGATAACAAAATAATTGGAAAATAAAATATAGAAATTATACAAAAGACTGGTTAATTAAGATTCTCTTTTTAACCATTATTTCTTCATCTAGGATCAACCACATCAGTTTCAATAATGTACTATTTGCTGAGATGGACAAATATCTCACCTTGACTGAATACAGGGCTCCCAGCACATGGCTTTAGTGGTTGCAATGCATCACAGAGCAATAACAAAAAAGATCAGAAATCCACACATCCACGCATGAGCATCACATAACCAAGATAAATTTATATTTTCTTTCAGAGCTTACCCATATTAGACAACCATGAGAAGAAATTGAATCACACAAATTAATAGATTTGCAGGAATCATGTTACCAACAATTATCTTCTGATGAATACTTTAATAGCACACAAAGATCGCATGGTTCTTTTAGCATCTTATTTCTGTCTCCTTCACCTGCAGTACAATCTTCAGAATCACAGGAAGCAAGTTAATACCTCATTTTCCTCAATTTGTCTTTTCAAAAAAAATATTAGCGACAATTAAAAAGACATGCACTAATTTCCTGGTGAGAAGTCCATGTAAATATGTAAAAACATGGTATCAGCTACCAAAAATGACAATATTGATCCATATGAATAACAGCTTAATCCAAAATGCGAACATATATATTTTTCAATGACATTCACTACAACCTTACACCATTCCAAACAATAAAAACGAAACAAACAAAAACAGAATGGATAGGCATTGCTCAGTAGTTCATCCTGCTCTACACGATCAAATGTCAGGATGGATGCTAATCAATCGGCCTAGTAATTAAACGATATGCTAGTTAAGAGAACTGTCACCGGATCATATGTATTGTATTAATGAGAGGCCAAAAACAGCCACAAATCTATATTTCTGCCAGATATCCGAGTTCCAGCCATACAATATTTTTCTGAGATGCCTAACCTTGCGCATCACATTTTGACCTTAAAAAAATTATATCACCAAAAGAACATATCACTTTAAATCCTTCACACACCTATCTCTTGATTAGTTGGCAAGAATCAAACAAAAGGCAATGTGTACCTGAGCCAAAGTCAGATGCACAAGGGATCGAGGTCAATGATTTCTCCAGTCTACATTCGATGCTCACGACATGGATTTGGTCCATCGGCCCGGTGTTACCTGGAGCGAGCTGGAGGAGACAGAGTTTGAGTCCTTGAGGCCGCCGCCCTGGACGAGCATATCCTCCTCCTTGACGGTGATATCGGCCGCACCAGCACAGCGAGCGCATGGGTAGGGAGGAAACAGGCACGGAGTTGGGGTTGGGGAGAACGAGCAGGCCGAGAGCGTGGTGCGGTGGCGGCGGCGGCGGCTGCTGCTGAGGAGGTCGCCCTCATTGGGAACATAGCGGCCTCATCGCGGTGCAGATCTGAAGGGGAGGAGCGGGTGCAGGAGCACCACGGCGCCATGACTACTGCTGCTTGAGAAGCAGAAGGAGAAGGGCGCGGCGGGGGAGAGGAGGAGGAGGAGCAACGGGGAGAGGAGGCGAGCGGGCACGGAGGTGGTGGAGCCATAGCGGCGGTGGTGCGAGCCGGGGAAGCCCTACCTTGCGGGCGGGTGTGCGGGAGGCCAGGCTTGTGGGCTCCACATGTCTGTGCTGCGTTTTGAATATGGGACTATGGGACGACGGGTTAAAGCCTCGGACGGTGACGACGTTCTCAGGCGGTGACGACGTCTCCAGTAAATATAGAATTGGTATAGATAGCCGTGCGTGCGGGCGGATCGGAGTCCGAGTTTGCTAATACAGAACGCGACGCTTCCGTAACACAAACTGCGACAGGCCTACACTCGGGCCAAAGCTACACCAAAAGAGAAAAGAGGATACTAAGAAAGAAATAATAAGGCCCCGTTCGTTTCCACCCTCTAAAATTTAGATACTCGTCACATAAAGAGAATCTTACTATTTAGTAGTAATTTTATTAATTTAATAACAAAACCTATGTCGCGACCCCCTCTAATTTGCGAGACGAATCTAATGATCCTAATTAATCTATGTTTTGCTACAGTGATGCTACAGTAAACATCTTCTAATAACACTATAGTTATCCTCGTTGGATTCGTCTCGTAAATTAGATAGGGGGTCTGCAACTAGTTTCGAGATTAGACTTTATTTAGTACTCCAAAATGATAAAATTATCTTTGATTTGACCCCTCTAAAAATTAGATAGGGGAAACGAACAGGCCCTAAGTAGAGAAAGTAAGAGATTTGCTGATTCTCACCTAATTGATGTTTTGCTTTTGTCTCGGTCAGATTTTCGAAACAATTGCAATGTAGTACTAGAACATAAAAAATGTATCTAATGGCTGATGGCCTTTACCAGCCACACATGGCACTTAAATGTTCGTTGCACACTTATAGGGTAGTTTGTTTCTTGGCGTATTGCCGCACATGCAAACTATTTTTGTTAAGTGTGCTATGGTTTGGACATACCACTTTTTTAATATGTGACATCTCCCTAACGGGAGGCAACAAAAATTTAGCAACGGAGGTGCTAATATTCTGTAATGTACCAAAGAGATCCTAAGCCAAGAATGTTGATGAATTCCATTCAAGGAACAGTAACACCTATATATATAAAGTGTGCCTATATAGGATGTATAGAGTGGGTAATTTCCACATCATGAGTATGCTTTAATGGAGTTTCAAAAGATAAATGTTGTATACTACTACTCCCTCCGTTTTAAAATGTAAGCATTGATTGACTTTTTAGAATTACGTTTGACTCGTTTGCTTATTCAAATTTTTTATAAAAAATATAAAAATAAACACATCACATTTAAAATATATCTAACAATAAACCAAAATATAAAAAATAATTAATATTTTAATAAATCTTTTAAAGAAGACGTAACGATCAAACACAATCACGAATTGATGATGTTCATTGATAGTGACCCAATAACTATATAAAATGATGATGAATTTGGTGTTCTGAATTGGTGGCTCCAACATAAGCATACATATCTTATCTTGTCTCTATTAGCTAAAGATGTTTTCTTGTTCCTGTTTCAATTAGTTCGTAGTCTGTCTTTAGTCTTACTAGCAAGGTGTTTGAGGAAAGAAGAAGAAGCTTGATAAGTGAGATGGTAGAGATCTTAACCTACTTAAAGGATTGGCAGTTAGGAGAGGATCAACAACAACACACCATTGAGACGCACCAAAAGGAGCCTCAAGTGTCATACAAGGACGTTTTCGATGATGATGATGATGATGATGATGATGACGATGATGATGATGATGATAGTGCTAGTGCTACTGCTCATGCGGAAGGTGAGGGAGTGACTAGTGTTGGGATGTAGTTTGTAACTTAGGATCTTATGATGCTCGATGTAATAGACTTAAGATTATTTGAGCTAGTCTGTACTCTTTTTTCTTAAGCCGAAGGGTTTTTAATGAGACAACTAAGAATATTTTGTAACTTCATAATATATTTTAATTTCATTTGGCCATTTCTGGTGTTGGTGTTTTCTCGGTCTTTAAGACTAGGGATGGCAATTCGGGGCCGGGTACCCGAAATCCGGCGGTACCGACCCGATGGGGCTGGGTATGGGGCTGATTTTTACCCGTGGGTGAGACCCGTACCCAACCCGGTTTGATTCGGTACGGGGCGGGTTTATTTTCTCACCCACGGGTGACCCGTCGGGCACCCGAAAACAGCCCACCAACGTTTGTCGATCCCGTCCACTAGGTTGTGTAGCTACAATACACCTCCCATCCAACAACGAAGCTTAACAAATACGGCTCACGTTCTATTATTTCTTTTCGAGCCTATTCACACACACGCCATTCCACCAAGAAGTCCACCAAGTAAATGTAAAAAAACAAGAGAAGCCCACCAGTCCACAAGGGCATGTTCCGTAAAAGAATACTATTTTCCACCGGAGCGCTTAGCCCTAACCTATTAATTCATGCGCACATCACCCATTGGTCGCCGCCGCCGCGTGCGTCGTATCGATCGCCGCTAGCAGTGCAAGAGCCATCGCTATTCGCTACTCCCCTCCCTTGCCCCTTCGCAAGTCGGCCTACCGTGCTTAGGCTCTACCACCAAACAAGCCGAGCGGTCGACGGCGCGAACAAGCACGAGCTCACTAACTAGGGACGACGGCAAGCCGGCTCCACCAAGTCACGAGACCGGCTCGTCGTGTAGGGAGATAGGACCGCCACCTTTGGCGAGGGCGCGATGTGGCGGGGCGCTAATCGTTCTCCGATGAGGACGATGGGGGAGATGAACCCGATGGGTACCCGATACCCGTTCGAAACCCGACGGATTCGGGCACGGGTGCGAATTTTTACCCATGGGTCCGGATCTAGGTCTAGAATTTTACTCGCAGTCTATGTGCCGACGGGTGGGTATTTGCTCAACCCGACCCGAACCCGACCCATTGTCATCCCTATTTGAGACTTTGGTTTGTTGACTCTTTTGAAATATGCATTTCAATTCCGTTTCAAAATGGATTGATTGAATTTCGAGGCTTTGGCGGGCTATCGGGCCCGACGGGCCGCCCCGATACGGATGTCTTATTACGATGTCGTGCCATGGGCCGTGGCCTAGGCACGTGGGCCGGCACGACACGACACAACACAAAATTAATTGCGTGTCATGCCGATCCAAATTTAAATGGGTCGGGCTTTTTCATGCTCGGAGCATATCGTGTCGGGCGGCTCGTTTGGACAAGCATTAATAGGGAAGTGAGTAAAGTGGCCATTTGCTCAAGGAAAAAGTCCTATTTACCTCCCTCAACTCTAAAACCGGGTATCTATGGTCTCTCAACTATCAAAACCGTTCGTTTTACCTCCTTACCCGGCTTTTAGAGCGGTTTTAGCTAACGTGGATGGTGGGACCCACATGTCGAGGTGCCATGTCAGCGCTGTGGGCCCCACCAACCACTCCTCTCTCTCTCTCTCTCGTCGTCGGCGTCCTCCGGTGGGGCTCGGAGTGCCGACGTGGCGCCCCGACACGTGGGTCCTACCGACCACGTCGGCTAAAACCGCTCTAAAAACCGGGCAGGGAGGTAAAACGAACGGTTTTGATAGTTGAGGGACCATAGATATCCGGTTTTAGAGTTGAGAGAGCAATAGTGTGCCAACCATAAAAGTTGAGGAAGGGAGGTAAATAGGACTTTTTCCTGTGCTCAATATAACCATCATTCCTCCTCTGGGCTCGGGTTCATGCACAATCTCTCCACAGGCCATAATCGGGAGGCATAACTCCTTACTCGGCCCACATATGGCCCTTTTCTGTGAATTTCCCAAAGCCCATGTCCATTGCCGGTCCAACCAACAAGGACTCGCCCTCGCCGCAGAGTGCAGGTTCAGCACGCGCACACACAACACAACAGAGACGATCCACATCCACCTTCATCGAGCAGTTGAAGCGAAATGGCCGCCGCCGCCGCCGCCGCTCCTAGCGGCGGCAGCGACGTGGACCGCATCAGCGGCCTCCCCGACGACATCCTCCACAAAATCTTGGTCGGCCTCCCGGACACCGCCGCCGCCGCGCGCACCAGCGTCCTCTCCCGCCGCTGGCCCCGCGTCTGGGCCCACGTCCCCGAGCTCCGCCTCCTCTACCACGACGACCCCTCTGCGCGGACGCAGGGCCGCGTTGACGCCGCGCTGTCCGCGTACGCCGCGCCGAGCATCGACCGTCTGCTCATCGACTTGGCGAAGGAGAAGCGAAAAGTGGATCTGCTTCTGATCCACCCCCGGCGGGATGGTGCGTGCCTTCCCCGTGTCCCCGGCCACCGCATCTCCGCGTGGCTGCTCTTCGCATCGCAACACCTCACCGAATCACTCCACCTCGCGACCCCCTTTTGGGCTGACAGCAACATCGACGACGAGGACGAGCACCAAGTTCTTCTTCCCCTATCCGAGAAGATCAAGGAGATAACCCTCAGCCTCAGTTACCACATGCTCCGGCTCCAGCTGCCGATTTCCGGTGAGTGCACGACGCTGGTCTCTCTGACAATCGAGTACACTGAGATGGACAGCCATGAGCTGGAAGACGCCGTGTCCTCTCTCCGTTGTCCGTGCTTGAAGGTGCTCAAACTGGTGAGCGTTGACTTGCACGGGGCTCATCCTGGCTTCTCCATACAATCTGACTCGTTGCAGCACCTGTACCTCAAACTCCGCGACAAGCCTGAATTCAATCTGGTCCAGGTCGCAGCACCCAAGCTTCAAACGTTGTATATATACTTCTTCGTTGATGATGCTTTCATTTCGGCTCCAATGCTCTCGGAGGTGCAGTGGTACGCCAAGTATAACCCAAGCCGCCATCTTATCACAGAGGCCGGAAGCTATCTCCATAAGCTGGAAATCATGTCGAGACCTGACTGTGACGAGATGGCGCTTATGCAGAGATTTCGCACTGTGCATGAGTTGATCCTAAAAATTGCAATGTCTTCGGTGCGTCAGACTTACGCAGCTGTTTTGCATAGAAAAAACTGTCTTTTCTGATGCATTCCTCTTGATGTCCTCCATTGTATGGTTTTTGCAGGGTGTACAAGGATACCAGAGATTTATGTCGGGTATAAGTAAACTGTGCAGGTGTGAGATTTTGGTGGTGGATATATTTGCGGGTACGAGACATGACTTAAAGACAACGTTGCTATCTCTTCTTAGGAAATCTGCTGGTGTAAGAAAGTTTGTGCTGAAAGTTCAAATGGTAAGTCTGTTCTTAAAATAATTTATTTTTAGGTTGATATATTCTTAATATATTTTGGTGGTGAAAATAGAACCTCCCTACAAGATACACATGGCTGTGAGCCAACATTGCTTTGTCTTGTCATGAAATGTGATGGTGTAAGAAAGATTGTGTTGAAAGCTGATCCTTAAATAATTTTTGAGTTAAAGTGTTCTTAACCGGTTAGTGGGAAGACCCAAAAATGATGCAAATTTAGAGTATACTTCACAATTAAGAGCTAAATGTGCAATCCAATGGTTCAAAAATTAGCTTGACTGCACATTTGGGAGACATTGTTGCACATATATCTATCTCACAGTGCAAGTTTTGTTACATTACTCTGGGCTGAATTGGGTTATATCTAACTCATCTTAACTTGCTTTTGTTTTGTAGGATCATAATGTTTGTCTGACTTCTGAATGTCCATGTCATTTCCCTGAGAATAGTAAGATAGACGACATTGTATTGGGTTCACTCGAAGAAGTGGAAGTGCATCCTTATCTAGGAGGAGGTGATGACCAGAAAATAGAACTGGTGAAGCTACTATACCAACTTAGTGAGACATCTCACAAAAATGTGACTATAACCCTCTCACAACGTTATGCAAGTGCAAATATGCGTGAAAAGATCTCTAGCGCTTGTCCTCCAAATAACAAGGTTGAAATTAGAATGTGAAGGGTAAGCCAATTTTTTCCACTTGAATGGGTTATTGGCAGTTTTTTTTGGCTCTTGCTCTATACTAGAAAAAGCCACCCATGTGTTCAGAACAGAGGCATAACAATTAATTAAGTAGCATGATTAGTGAAGTACCAGGATATCTCACGGTGTTGGTCAATAGTTTTGTGCCCTTTTGTGCCCTATATGCATACATATTATGAGCTGTCAATTGAAACTACACTGATATTTATGTTTGACACAATGCTGGTTGTTTGATAATTTTATTTGGTACAACTTTTTTGTCAATTCGAAAGAGTGAAAGAAAAGCATAGTTGTTTCTTGTAGTCAATTCGAAAGAGTGAAAGAAGAGCAACTTTTGTGTTTAGCAAATCTTATGTTTATGCAACAGATTGCTTATGCTTATCTGTCAATTTCTTATCAGACTTATCTGGCTTAATTATTTGGCAAAATTGCTGTGCAAAAAGCTACCATTTAGTGCTTGGGTAAAATTACTTATGCTAGTATAAATATAACTGCTTATGCCCATTAGTTGAGTACAATTCATTTGGCAGGGCTTATAGCTTATTCTGTCGTAAGCAATTCAATAAGTATGTATCCTAAGATTGGCTAGTTATGTGTCTCCAAATCTTTGAAGCTGCACCCATCCAGGACAGAATCCAGGGTTGGGCAGGGTAGGCTTGAGCCTCTCCCTATAACCCTCCCATCGAACAACGGCGGTTGATTTCTCTTCATGACCGTGGGTGACAAAACTAGCAGCCAACATGTTGTCTTTTTTTGCTAGGTGCTCATGCTGCAGGCAATGCTAATAACTCAAGTTTTGCTTTCCCGATAATTCATTATCTCATGTCATTGTAGAAATGTTGTTTTTGTAATGGCAATGAAACAATTAAGCATCTTTCTTCGAGAGTCACAATATGAAAGAGATTTGAAGGTTTATAAATCTGGGTACTGTGCTACCTCCGCCTAGATCGGTGTCCAATATGTTCGGGAATTAGATTTCTCTCCGAGATGATAATGAGAAGCAAACCATTCTAATTGGGATTGCTGCTGTTTGTTGGGTTACTTGGAGATATCATAATGATATTATTTTTAATATTTCTTATTTATGCAGGCTATTTTCAGGAGGGCCTATTGACTGCGGTTCGTTCTAGGCACAGCTTGCACATGATGATGCTACAAAGGAATTGTGTGGGTGGACGAGCTCCTATTTAGAGATCATGGCCTTGGAAATTGCAAATAATGTGTAAAAACACAAAAATAATATTGGTTTAAGTTAATTTCTTTGTTTATTGCTCCCTTTATCATCCTACCCTAACTTGTTTGGGATAAAAGGCTTTGTTGTTTTATTGTTGTTGTTGTTGTTGTTGATTGCCCCCTTTATCAGCTATGAAAGCTCTGGGTTGTAATTATTTGAAGTTTGTGTATGTTTGTAGAAACTGGAATTTGCTTCATTTTTCTAAAAATGTTTGAAAAGTGCCCCATGGCCATCTTCCCTATCGCCCCGGCCCAAAGCCTGCAGTCTGCGGCATAGTCTATTTCTTTTGTTTAACATGTTGTGCTGCATTATATATCGACTTTATGCATTTTCATAGAGGTTATTGCAAGTGATAAAAAGGAGACTTTCTTTACTAGAACAGATATGATCACCGTGCAATGGCGCGAGCTACCAAGCTAGTTTACTTGTAATTAACAGATAATTCATATCTATTGGATAATTTGTTCTTAAACTGTTAACGCCATTAACTATTTTTTTGTTACTTTTGACAGTGTCTTATTCAAAACATATTTTTTTAAATATGTAAATTTATAAATTGTGTTTCAACTTCCTTTGGTGATAAAATATTTGATAATTCTTAAATTTTTTTGAATAAGATGTAACAACGTCAATACTTTAAGAATGGAAGGGGTAATTGTTTTAAGTTTTGGTTTTAACAAAGCGTCTATCAAGGTCATTTTTGTTTTAAAAAATCCAACTTTAAGCGGTTTCAACTGATGGCATTGAAAGAATCGGAACGTTTTCCATCACGAATTAGGGATTTTGTTCTTTTTCGATGTCTCATAAGAAATACTCTTGTGATTATACAAGGTTTTAACAAGTAAGTGGTTACTTTCACGCATGTAGCTTATGTTCAAAATGCTTATATTGTTTATTGTGCTTAAACAGTATTTATCCTATCAAAGCTGCTTATAGTGTTTATTGTAGCATAAGCACATAACCCGTTTGTCAAAATTGTCTATGCTTATCTAGCAAAGCTGTTTATTCTCACTCATAAGCACTGTAAGCTACATTTTGGTATTTTACTCAAAGTGCTTATGGGTAGTACAAAATAATAAAGTACTTATATGTGCTTATAACTCATATAAGCACTTTGCTATTTTGTTGTTTGACAATCCAAAGTACTTATTGAGCATGAACAGTTTCAATAAACAATTCCATAATCCATGTCAAATGCAACCTAAACAGTCACACACAACGAAGCACACCATTCTATCTTAGTGTATATGGTACATGGTGCATGGAGTCTTGGGGTGTAGCTCGAGTCGTCTAGGGTCAACGTGCGTGGTCTATTGCATGCATGGGTCCAGACCAAACGAGCAACTTGTATTAGTGGAACCCTTTGAACAGTTGGTCATTCGTAGTAAAAACTTGACCTGCAGGGGTACGATGTCCCATGCATTTTGTTAAGAAAATGCCTGTCTCATGCAGTTTGAGAAAATCTCCGAACCCCTCGCTCAATCATACACAAGGACTCAGCTAGTTGTATGAGCTGTGACACGAGGCTTTACCCAATATTTTACCTTGGGAGGGTGAGGGATCTTTTTTTGCAACCGGTGGGCGGCCTTCACCACCGAGCCAGATACTTGTCCACTATCGCTCGTGGTAATGGTACAAAGGCAGGATGTGGACACTGTCGCCTCATGTTAGGTCACCTCAATGGCGACTTCTTCGTCTGTTTCAGCAAAGAAACTTTTCGAATGGACTCGATTCGTTGGGACGTCTTCGTCTTTTCTGATCCGACCCCCTCAGTCTTAGATTTTAAGTTGAAGAATTGCAAGTGAAGAGTCTATATAAAGCGCGGTGTTGCCTTTGAATGTGCCCTGAGTGAAGGAGATCGGCCTGTATTCAGAGAGTTTGAATGTTCACTGTCTGAAAAAGAAACAGTTGTTTCAATCAACACCTGTGTCCTTTGATCGGTTGGTTTGTTTTATTTTATTAAGGATATTATGACTACATAATTGGAAAAGGCGACCCGCAAAATGTGCTGCTATGTTTGTATATTATATTATTATTTCTTGTATAGTAATTGAATGCAAAAGACCTTTAAAATTCTATATGTGAGTTTGCATGTAGTATTTAATATGTATGAAGTTAAACTATGTAGCAATTTTGTGGATAGATTTTAAACATTTAGGAATCCTAGACCTAGATAACAAAAATATCTAGAGAAATTTAAATGTGACATATAATTAACATATCATCCTAAAATATAAAATATACAGTTAATATACCATCAAAACTATGGATAGGTATGCATGCATGTCTCAAATTTTAGAATATATACCATTCAAATTGCAATGCATGAATGTATCAGACACACCACCAATAATTGTCTTTGTGATGACTGCACCCCTAGCTCTAACTTTTACAATAGACAACAATAATTACTGCGATACGTATCATGTCTATTGCAATGTGCAATGCAAGAGGTAAGGTAAAATGCCTCATCATGTTACTAGAAAGGGACGGACAACAGTGAGACCAGGTTTCAACAATCCTCTGGTGGCGGACGCTCATGGGCGATGAAAATCAAGCCGAGGACAGGAACCTAAACCGAGTACTTGAGCTGAACATGGCTGGGCTCAGGTGCGGCTCATGGTCGGATGAAACAGCTGCATCTGCGAAGAACGACACGGCGTGCAGGTCATCGGTCCACGGTGGTGGAGACCGAACGCCCAGCATGAAATTTGCAGCCTTCCTAATCATTTTTTTTCTTTGAAGGTCCTTCCTAATCTTTTTCAGGAACTTTGCAGTAGCACAACAGAGAATGCAGGTTTCAGACAATATCTTAGTCTGCACAATCCGAACAGGCTGATCATAAGCCACTGAGATTTCCATCGCTGAAGCTCACTCGTCGGCACTTGCTTCCACTGCTGAAGCCTGCAACCGAGTGTTACCTGAACTACTTCCACGGCTGATACCTGTGCGCACGTCATGAACCGCGTCGCGTTCATTTCATCCCGTGGCAGCATCAGTTCGGGGGCGTCATCAGCCCGTCTGGCGCCATTCGCGACGGAGAGGAAGACCACCGCTTCAGACTGTTTTGCAGAGAGCAGAGTGCCCCCTTTTGCTCTGTTCGGCTGAGAAACCCAAGGAAGTACTTTTGCTCTGTAACTCTGTTGGGTTGGGTGGTTGGAAAACCTCAAGGAACTGGCCATAAGTTGGGCTCTGTTGACACTGATGTCGCTGGCAAGACGAGCATCTCGCCAGCACCAACCAACAATGGGTCAATGGCAGAGCCGTGGTTGCCGGTCATGAATTCTCAACTTTGAACGACCCGAAGATTTCGGCTGACAGTCAATCGAAACCTAGCTGGATGGTAGCTTTAGCTTTTGACCAACCTGGAAGAAGATGGCTTCGCCGGGCCGGGGTCGCATGTCAGAGCGTTTTGGTTGTCATTCTCGGTGAAGTGAGCTCATCGTCGGTTTGGTGCCCTCATGCAGAGTTCTGACTGTCGGCCACGGTTCGGTTTCAGTCCAGTGCTGGAACGCGTTGCCGGGTTCGAGGCGGATTCAGTCCGAGTCTGAGTGCCAACGCATCCCGACTCGATCTTCGTTATCCGACAACATCTCAGTTCGGATTCGGACTGCATGCTCTATAAAACAGGACCGATCTTAGATTTTCTAGAGTCAATCGACTGAACCAAACTGCCAGGCGACGAAACCCGATCCATCGAATCGACAAGGGCAGAAGGCGAGATTAAAGCCGATCACAACAATGGGGTCAACGGCAAGCTCATCGAGGCACCAAGAGGTACAGAAAGATAACAGGGGCGATTATGATTTGAGAGAAAACAACTCTGGGAGTCCAATTCCCGATGAATTATCTTGTCCCGGCGATGGTGACGACAGCAGAAACGGGGGAAAGGGAAACGAGGGCGAGACTGAAAAGAAGAAGAAGAAGAAGAAGCTTCGTGTCCTGCCACAGGAGTACGTGCACATACTCGTCAACTACAAGTGCAGAACCTATGAGCCCAAGCTCATCAACAAACTAGCTGAGGAGGATGAGGAACGGTACGGACGCTACAAGGCCTTCGTTACCTTGCTTGATGAGATTAGGACGAGTTACGATGACAGTATAAAAGAATACCAAGAGAGGATGAGGCATGAGGTC
The DNA here is from genome assembly GCA_031894775.1 of Chloris gayana. Lineage (NCBI taxonomy): Eukaryota > Viridiplantae > Streptophyta > Magnoliopsida > Poales > Poaceae > Chloris > Chloris gayana. The sequence goes on along the minus strand of JAUNZO010004687.1, from coordinate 22,190 downwards.
GAGACCAAGGGCTACTTCGCCTACGAGGTCACTGACGATGAGGAAGGGGATGATGAAACTGAAGGTTTCATGGCAGATCAGCAAGATCCTCAATGAAGAAGACTATGAGAGTCGACCTCGAGTCATCAAGCATACTGGAGGATGTGTCAAGAAGCTTGTAATAACTAGCTAAAGCATCTGAAAATTATTTAGGTGCTAAAGTCCGGATGTTAGAGGAGGGTAATGAAATAACATTTTTTTTAAAAAAATAATCAGGTGTTGGAAGGTGAAAAGCCTGGAGACAGGGTTTATTTTCTGTGGATCGTTGTTATTACGAGTACTACTTTCAATCTTGGCATCTGGTTCTTTTTTATTCAACTTTTATTTACCCAAAACATTTAAACTTCTATTTCAAATCACTGGGATGTACAAAGTGAGTTGAACAGCTCATAGGAGGTGAAGTTAAGCTAGAGAAATGTTAATGCATTTGTCACCTCTGATTTGTTTCTCTTGAAAACCTGCTCTAAGTGGCTGAATCTACTCACGTACTTTCTAGTGATTTCATAGATTCATTCATTCCATAGACGTCTATCATCAAGATAAGGGAAAGTCCTAGACTTCATGTCGAGGACAGTATATAAAACGATAGCTCCTGGTATATATATACTTGTCAATTAAATAATTAACTCTGAAAGTTATAGTGCTAGAGGATGCTAAAAGGAAACCTCCTTCACAAAGTCAGTGGCAACAGACTTATATGCATAAGAATGAGGAAAAGAGAGGAGAAACCGATCATTAAGCTAAAAGATCCAAATTTATTTACCAACAGTGGGAACATCGTATCACCTCATGGCACATCGTAGCTAAGTGCATCATACATCCGAACTTGTGTACCAACAGTGGTCACAAGTCAGTGGCAAAAACAAAAAGGCTAGGTAACTCTACCACCTATCTACCATATATCCAGATACTGTATAGTGAGAACGTCCATTAACCTACCTACTATATATCACAGATACTGTGAGAACGTCCATTAAGCTACCAGAGCTCCTTTAGTTAAAGGCAGTCAAGGCTTCAGACAGCTGAATTTCTTGACTGACTAGAACTTCAATTGGGTATATGTTTGAGAGGTTTTCAGGTCCAAAATAATGGCCATTATTTTTCCTCAACTAATGACCATTAGTTCAAGGGTAGTTTAGTAATTGTACTAAAAGTTAATATTTTTTTATCATACAAACTTGTGTTAAATACAGTAAAACTTGACTACAATAATGATGATGATGATTAATCAAATTTAAAATAAATATTTTATAACAAATTCATGTAAAAATTGACTAACTTATAAATTTTTGTATTATAATCATATTATTTTGACAATATTACCCTTACTAATGGCTATTAGTTATTAATTTCTAAAATTTAATCTACACCGTTAGATCCAACTAATGGCCATTAGTTGAGAAAAAATAATGGCCATTATTTTGGACCTGAAAACAGCCCATATGTTTCCCTCCAGTACTCCAAAGGTTCCTTCAGTGGAAGGCCACCCAGGCTCAAGATAGTTAAGCAGATACTTCGGTATGTAGACCGAAGCGTGCTGACAGCAGCTTTACGGTCAGCCTCGTCCCGACCCATTCTTCGAGTCTCACCAAAGAGGTTCACAAATGCAGCATCAAGTTTTCTTCTTTCCAAAATATCATCAATCACCATCAATATTTCAAAAAGAATTTCATTCATTCTGTCAAGGTGAACATTTCCTGAAGCACAGATTGTAGGGACAGCAAAGCTACCTTGCCAAATTACCTACACAAAATAACACATTTCACAGATAAATTGTAATATTTTATATCACAATGATTTCAAACAGAAAGTGAGCAGCAAACAGTATTTGAAATGTAATCAAGGATGAATTATTGGTAAATCATCAACAAAAGCAAAATTGGAATCATAAGGTAACAATAATAATAATTTCAGTGAGGAGTGAGGTGCCTTAAGCCAATCTATCAGCCTAGCCAATTTGGTAATTAATCCTCCAGACAGTAGCTATCCTATCTAAACAAACCAGAATATGCATACCCTAACCTAATCTCCACGTGAAGCTTTGCTAGCCTCGGATGAACCTAGCCATTTGCCCTTCGTCAGAGCCATGGCCCATAAGAAAATTAGTTACAACATATTATCACGAGCTCATGTGACATTTCAAGTTTATACATTTCACAAAATTGAACATTAACAAAACTGAAATCTGAAAATTATAATTGCAATTATTAGCATTACTATAATCATAACATTACTTACTAAAGATAAGGATAAAAGTAATACCAGATCACACCCTTGTCGTTTGACATCAAGACTGGTTTCAAACTCAGAGCTCACTATTTCAGTGGTGCTTGACACTTTAAGATTTTTCTTTATACAAAATCGAGAGAGAGAACAGGTGGGAATCCTGGCATGATTCTTTTCTTGGGATTCAATTTCCTACACAGTAAAACAACCACCATTTGTAAGAGACATGATAGGTTATTAGCCACCATACAAACGTCCCTAACAGAAACAGGTTCTACTCAGACTTTTTTTTTCTTATTTCCTCAGTAATTGAAGATGGAACTAGAATTTGATCATACCTTTTTTATTTGTGACAATTTTAATCTGTCTGCTGCATATGATGCTATGATGTCAGCTTTGCTGATCTTGAAGGTTGGTATCTGTAAAAAAACAGCAAAAGGATTAGGAGTGAGAAAAGAAAAGGCTAAATGCAGATCCAAATTGTAATATTATTAAGAGAATTCTAATTTACATGTAATATTATCCTAACTTACCTTCAATTGACGGGCAGAAATGCTCAAATTCTCTATTTCTTTTAGAAGTTCATTACAATAGTCATCAGTCTTATTCCACAAGGGTCCCTGGCCCTGTTTCATTTGTTACAGTTAGAGACACTTGGGCAACAACATGCAAACCAGAACACCAAAATGTCAAATAGGGATAAAATCAGAATCCACAACTCAACTTGCATCTAATTTGACACCACAATTACATAAACATGAAAATTTTAATTAGGATAAAGTTACCTTGATCTTTTTTATTGCCTGCAGATTTATGCCAACTACCTTTTTTTCCACCTGCATTTAGAAGCAAGAGCGAAACAGCTTTAAGATCATAGCAACTTTCTCAGCTCATCACATGGAAATTAGGATGCGCCTTTGCACGACCCTTTTGCTTTTGGAAGACTGACCGGCCTAAAGAGTTTTGTTCAGGTTTTGCCTTACCATGTGAACCCCAATAGGTCTGGATTGAGTATCATGCGAAGTGTCAGAGGTAGAGGATGATGTTGTCAGCTTATCCTTGGCTGAAGAAACTGCAAGGGTTGACACATCTTGATTTGAGCAGGGATACTTTGTTGCATCCTGAAGTGATGAATCATCTGTGCATTGTAGCTTCTGCCGAGATGCAGCATTCTGCATCCAATTTTGTTCAAGGGCACGAAAATTTGGTAGTTAGTACAGAAGCACTTTACATAAATTAACATCGGACAAAGAAGTTTTGGTAACTTCATCAACAAATAAAAGAACAAGTTAATGGTATGGACAAGCTCATATTAGGCAAATAACTAGCTATGGAGGAATACATAATATCTGCGAACATGAAGTCATGGAGCTACAATTCACTGGTAATTTAGATTACCATCAACATCATTAGCAATATTCACAACACAGAAATATGCTTTCTCATCAGCAATTTATATGGGTCGGATCCTAACGAAATAATACAAGCTTCTCACAATTATTCAATATCCACTATTTTGTTTTCAGTAGGTATTACTTTGGCCTACAAACTTGTACGCTACATAATATACTTTTCTTTTTTTATTTTTTTTACAAATTCATGGTTATCCAAAGCCCTGTTCAAACTTTCTACTGAACAAACTATTGTCAATAACTCCTATACATGATGCTACAAATGGGCCATATTGGATAGATCAACGCTATGAAATCAACTGTTGTCGTACATTCAAATCAGAACCAATTGTTGTAATGCATTAATCTTTAGCAGAGCAGACAGAAGTTTTTGACATTTCAGTTTCAGCGCATTGTTTTCATTACCAATCAGATAATACAGATCATTCATTATCCACTATTTTCTTTTCATCAGGGTCTTACTTTTCCTACGAACTTGTACAATATAGATAATACAGTTTTAAAAATTCATGATTATCCACAGCCCTGTTCAAACTTTCTACTGTTATCCACAGCTCTGTTCAAACTACACTATGTTGTCAATGACTCCTAAACATGAAGCTGCAAATCAGACATACACTGGATAAATCTACACTGCGTAATAATATACAGTTAAATCAGAACCAACTGTTGTAATACATTCAGCTTAACAGAGCAGGCAGAAGTTCTTGACTTTTCAGTTTCAGTGCATTGTTTTACTACTAAAAGTAGAAAAGATTCAGTAACCTTCAGTGAATATGACCATGTTTCAAATCGCACCATAATCCTATAATAAACACGTGAAACAATCCAAGATTTTGAGTGGGGCCGATTATTGCCTGAAGCGTGTAGGCGTTGCGAGGCGGAGCTTATCGACGTCAAGGTCGGTGTCGCGGCCATCGCTCCCTTCGGTGCCGACCACCGAGCAGCCGCGCCCATTGCTGCCGCCGACCGAGGTGCTGGTACGGCCGCGGCTCCCATCGCTGCCACGCACCGACACCTTGTTGCTGGCGAGGCCGCCGCTCACATCGCTGCCGCGCACCAGCACAACACCGTGTTGCTGGCGAGGCCGCGGCACCCGTCGTCATCGCGCACCAACTCCTCCACCGCTCGGCCGCGCGCCAAGCTCTTCTTGCGTCCAGCCACGGGCTGCAAAAGGTGGATGAGAAAGAAAGAAAGAAGGCAACGGAAATATCAGCCCACGCAAGAACTCAAACCAGCGCACCTTGGCGTTCGCGGCCTCATGCCCAGCGGTGTTCAGGCGGCCGTCGATGTCGGCGGTGACGGGGGTGATTCTTGGTCGCTTTCCGAGCACCCCTCCCATCTTGCGCCCAGAAATGCCCCTGTAAATGCCAACAGAAAGAAAGTTACTGAAACTGAAGCCCCGATAAGGAAGAAGGTTGCGGGCGGCGGAGAGAGGCCGGAGTGGCAGAAGAAGTCGTGGGCCTAACCGCGGCGTGCGGAGGGAGGTCGGAGCGGGAGGGATTGGTTGAGGTCAGGGGGCTTGGGGGAGGCGATGCGAGGTGACGAGGGGAGGAATTGGGGATGGAGCAATTTGGGTTGTTGTTTATGTAGGCCGGGGATTGGAGTTGGAAGGCAGTTGCCAAGGAGCGCGGGGAGGGAATTGCTGGTGCTTTCGCGATTGCGGGGTGCGGATTCCTCCTGGAATGGGAGCAGAGCAGTTTACCTTTCTCATCGGCTCATCGCTCCGATTCTTGGTAATCAGAAGGGGACACTGCCGCCGCGAGAAGGCAGTTCCTTTTGATGTGAATTGCTCGAGCGTGCTCGTGTGGAGGTTGAGCATTCTCGCTGGCTAGAATAGGACGGACTGGAGCGGTGGCTACAATAGGTTGGTGTAATCTGTTTCCGGTTAAGGACGAGGGTCAGTGCTTGAACCGGATTTGGGCGAGGTTGTGTGATTCCATGGATCTCATCAGAGAGGAGTCAGGGCCGGGAGAGGCTGAGGTGGAGTTCGCAGGAAACGGCAAGAGAGGTTTAAGAGATGCCGCCGGCCTTCGGGAAAATGGGAGATGGGGAACAGAAGACCGCGGCTTGTTTTGTTTAGAAATCGAAGAAGAGCGGGCAAAGAGAGGGGACAGATAGAAAGGCCACTCGCGAGTCGCAGCTGCTGGCGGGCCGCCGCGTCCGTGGGGCCTTGGGCCGTGTTGGCTGATCGATCGATGATCGTGTCGATCCGCGTTGCACTGCAAGAGGTTTACTGTCCACCTGAGACCGTGACCGGCTTTACGTCACCGCTTTGACACGAGCTGACTAGCTGTCCAACAGTATCACCACGACTCACCGCGGAGAAGTCGATCTCGGGAATATTGGAGTGGGCTACAATTTATTTAATAAATCACACTAGTCAGGATTCAAATTCGCGACTTCGGCTTTAATAGCACATTGAGTTGCATGCACCAACCAGGTTGACCCAAAGGCCTAAGCTGATGAGAAAAGATGGACAATTCACTTATACTCTAACGAGGCATTGCTCAAGAGCAGGGCTACCCGCGAAAACTTCGACGTTGACCAGGTCGACACTTCCCTACCATCGACACCCCCTCCCTCATCTCTCGCCGAGTTCGCCTACGATGGCGGTAGAGTCGAGTTTAGGGTTCGGATTGGCTTGGGGAGTGGAGGAGCCTCCTTCCTCCGGATATGGAGGAGACTCGGGAGCTGAGAAGGAGGCGGCGGGCGGCGTCGCCGGAGCTAGGCGGGAGGTGGAGACGGCAGGGACGTTAGGTAGGAGAAGAACAATAGTAGGGGATCGACGGGTGGCTGGCCGTCAACCCGATCGCCATATAACCGAGTCCAGGCGACCCACGCCCGATGCGCCGCCAACGCAATCAGCGTTGTATTTCACTTTATATAAACTAGATTGCCGGATTGTTAACAACGCAAGGGGGATCCCATCTCCTCGTTATTCGGTTTTAGTTCTTGTTGGATGGAGAAGGTTTTTCATCACTCCTAAGATTGGTTAGTCGAATGCACCTTGCCATAGAGGTGCGAGCGAGTACAGATTCACGGTAGATATCATGCCTTCTGTTTGCAGATGATATCCGACTTAAGCATGTAAAACCGAACAAGTCTCGATGTGTGACGGACCCGCCTCACGAAGAGGCGTTTCCGTCTCCGGGATCATCATGGGTGGCATCACGCGTCTGTGATGCCCGATATTACAACATACAAACATAAGCATGATACAATGAATTTAAGTACAAGTCTCTTACATTCATCCAAGTGCATGTATATCGAGTCTCATAAGCACCGAAGCAAATAAGTTTGGAAATTAACTAAACAAGCGGAAGCAATAAGATACAATCGCTCTCTCGGTGATACATCACGGGCATCCGGCGAGACAGGTGTTTCTGCCCTAAAACACCTTACCGGCACATCAACGTTGCTACTCCTCCGGACCGCACCACTCCCAGGTGTAGTGGCCTCCGTCCGAGGACCGATCTCGTCGGATGTCATCTTCAAGCAACTAACTCCTGCTCGAACGGGTCCTATGAAAACCACATAGAGAAAAGCTCGAGCAATTAGAGCTCAGCAAGATCGACCCGTCAAAGTGGCCATCTACAGCTGACTCCTAGACATGCAAAGGCCAGAGGGTAGGATACATTAAGCACTAAGTCGGCCTACATGTGAATCCTTACTTTCAACTTTTAGCAGCTTTAATTAAGTTGCAAGAAAGAGTAAATTTAATTTGCACTACACTACTGCATTACATATTTCCAAACAAGTAATTAAGCAATACAACAAATTAATCATAATCATCATCATTAATGTTTCTCTTCTTACTACGTTCCGACGCAGGGACAAGTGGTACTCGTTCATCGTGAGGGGCAGCGGTTCGAATCGATTTACATCCCGCAGGAGAGACCTGATTGCACGTCACATACGCGCTTCTTGGAAGCCGCATGAGACAACCTTTCCCAGCCGACACTGTAGTGTTAGTCGTGGCTAGCTCCCCGAGAAGGGTTCCCCACGTAATGCCGTCCCGGACGTCATCCGTGAGTAGAGTGCTCCCTTCTCTCCTCCCAAATTTCTGCCAAGTAACCAAAGGAGTAGGGTATCTCTCTAACATACAGCAACCATCGGTACGTTGGTTTATCGGGCCCATTAACTCCAGCATGCAAACAAGTACGTTCAAACTTAATCCATATGGGCCGGACACGACGCGGTCCTTGTGTGCACGGACGGGACTACCACCTTGAAGACTCTTTCAGTCCTTCACTTTTCACCTAAGTTGCCCGCCCGGCCTCCAATTTCCATTCTTGTCGGATACCTAGATTAGGGAACCCTAATCATGGTACTTAATAGCGGGCTAACAGCTCCGTCTTGTACGCATAAAGGATACGAGAGGTGGGGCCCGAAACCTCCGCCTCGCCCGACCCCGGGTCGGGCGAGGTCCACGACTTCCGCCCCGCCCGACCCCGAGGCGGATGGTTCCATGAATCTCCGCCTCGCCCGACCCTGGGTCGGGCGGGCCCACGATCTCCGCCTCGCCCGACTCGGCGTCGGGTGGGACCGCAATCCTCGCCGCGTTTGCCGTTGCTTCGCGGAGAAGCGACCTCACCCACCGGATGGGGAGGAGTTACGGCGGGCCGGTAGGCGCAATTGCAGCGCCCGGGAACTCGTCTCACCAACAAGACGTGATGTGACCGGCGCAGATGCCCTCTGTCCCGTTCCGCAGCCGCCGCACGCTAGCGCTAGCTTAGCTGCGAGAGCGGCGTGATCATTACCGAGCCCACCGATGGCTCGTGGACCGGGACGGAGGCCAAGCGATTGACGAGACAATAGCCCGTAATCTGCCCTGGCTGACCAACGGTGTCCGCCTCGGGCTCGAGAGAGGCTACCCGCGGCCTCCGCCTCGCCCGACTCCGGGTCGGGCAGGTGCGCCACTTCCGCCTCGCCCGACTCGGGATTCGAGGCGGGCCCGGCGGTCTCGCCTCTCCCGTCCGGGACTCGGACGGGCTCGGCGGTCCCCGCCTCGCCCGACTCGGGGGCAAATGGCTTCCTCATGAAGCCTCACGGGTGAACAGGATCGCCATAACTCCGCTCGGGAACTCACCAATCCACGGGGATCGGGTGAGATCGGCGCAGCTCCTCTTGTCTCATCTTCACGCGTCGCCCGACACCCCCGGCTCGACGACAAGACGGAGGCGCCAACCCCATTTCTGCCGGAGCCATGATGAACGGGAGTGACGGATGGAGACCGCCATGCGACGAGACGGCTGCCACGGTGACGAGCGCGGCATTGACTCCGGCGCTACCAATCAAGACCGACCGTACGCCGCACGACCGGAGCGCCCAAAGCGGCCCGCATGCGAGCGAGGGTAATGCACGGCGGCCCCGACCCCCTTGGGACGACATGTGGTAACTCGACCCCACCCGTAAGTGGCCCGGCCCTTGGACTATAAAAGGGACCCCACGCACACGCAAGAAAGAAGACACACACCACAGATCGGGTTAATCGAACTCATCGTACACACATCCTAGAGCGCATTGCACGCAGAGGCTTGGAGCAACCCTCCTCCCTCGCATCCTTTGTAGCTCTTTTCACAAGACGAAACACGAACAATCCTCGAACCGGACGTAGGGCTTCGATTGCCCGAACCGGTATAAACCACACTCTCCTAAATCATCCAAGGCCCATCCGAGTAGTAGCGTCGATCCCTTCAAAACACAAATTTACTTGTCGGCCGGTTTCACAACACCGACGGTTGGCGCGCCGGGTAGGGGACCTCGACGCGTTCGACGATCTTGAAGATGGCGAGCCACACCGTCGACCGGACTCGAGGCGCCCTCGTGACCTTCGGGAGCCCGGAGTTCATCGTGGCCGGAGCCGGGAGCCCGTCGCGCGTTCTCCCGCCGACCTCCCGGTCTCTACACCACTTTCCCGCCGTGTCCGCCGGCGCGGAGCTCGCGGGCATGGCGGACTCGGCGGTGGGTCCGATACCGCCAGCCACCACCCTCGCGGGAGTGCATGATGGTGGAAGACGGGGACACCGGCGACACCGACGGCATCAACGACATGGGCCGTGCGGCCCGGCAGCCGCCGGGCTCCCGGCTGGGGCAGCGCCGCTGTCCGCGGCGGTAAACGCCGGCGGTGCCGGAACGCACAGCCGCACGCCGCGGTGCCACGACAGACAAACCCCTCCGGGAAGCCCCGAGCCCCGGGAGGAGGACGACCTAGAGCAGCCTGCTCCGACGCCGACGCGAGGTCGCGGAGACCGAGCGGCGATTGAAGGAGGAGCGCGAGCGCCTCGAGTGCGAGGTAACGCGGCGCCGGGCGCAGCGCGAACTCGCTCGCCGGCGTGGGCGCGAAGCCCAAAGAAAGATCCTGGACGAGGCAAACCACCTCGTTCCCAGTGTACGAGAGGCCCAGCCGGAACGTGGCTGCGGCCGCGACACCGATGCGCGCGCTTCCGCAACCGGTCAATGAGGACCGGCGGAGGATCCAAGAGGAGGTCGGAGACCTCCCGGACTTGGCGGCCGTCCAACGAGGCCGAGTGTGAGCAGAGCTCCGCCGCGCGGCGGAAAGAGGCCGGTGCCTCCTACCACACGCCAAGCCGGCCCGGGGACCGAAGGATTCGGCCCACCCAACCGCCGAGCAAAGCGGAACCGGAACTCGCCGTCGGTTCGGCGGCGGATGGGCGAGTCGCGCGACGCACGCGATACCCCGACCGCCGGCGCCGGGAACAAAACCGCGCTCCAAGGCGCGAAGCCGAGGACCACGGGTACGCCCCGGCGCGGAGGGCGATTCGATCCGGAGGAGGATAAACCTCCGGTTATGACGGGGCCCAAGGCCTTTGGGCCTGCCATTCGGCGGGTTCCGGTGCCCCGGCGATTCCGGCCCCCGGCAGCATCACCAAATACAACGGGGAGACGAACCCCGCATTATGGTCGGAGGATTACCGCCCGGCATGCCAAGCCGGCGGCGCCACCGACGAGCGGTTCATCATCCGCAACTTACCACTCTTCTTGGCCGATTCGGCCAGGATGTGGCTCGAGCACCTCCCGGAGGGCTCGATCCACGATTGGTGGGACCTGGAGGAGGCCTTCATCGGCAACTTCCAGGGCACGTACACGCGCCCCGGGAACCCGTGGGACCTCGGGACCTGCCGCCGGCGGGCGGACGAGTCCTTGAGGGACTACGTCAAACGCTTCTCCCGCAAGTGCAACACGCTCCCCAACCTCGCCGACGCAGAGGTGATCTCGGCGTTCATCGCCGGCACCAACAACGAGGGCTGGTGCACGAACTCGGCCGCAACAACCCGCGCACCGTCAAGGAGCTACTCGACGTGGCAACCAGCCACGCCTCCGGAGAAGACGCCGTGGATGCCCTCCTTCATCGAGCCAAGGGCAAGGCAAAGCGGAACGAGAGTTCCGGTGCGGGCCCGTCCGCCCCGCACGACAAGAAGCGAAGCAGAAAAGAGCGGCGACCGGTGCCGCCGTGACACAAACCTCGTCGCCGCCGCCGAGCGCAAACCGAAGAAGCCGACTGCCGACGACGGCAACAAGGGCCAGCACTTCGAGAAGATGCTGGAGGCGCCGTGTCCCAACCACGGCCGACCCGTCAACCACGCCCTCAAGGACTGCGGGCCGATGCTCAAGTTCCCGGGTACGAAGGCGAGGAAGTTCGACCCCAAGAACCCCAGCCCCAAGAACGACGACGGCGACGACAAGGACGCGGATGGCGGTTTCCCGCAAACCACCGGCTGCCTCATGATCTTCGGGGCGGCGGGACCGGCTCCTCCGAGCGGCACCGGAAGCGAGAGCGGCGCGAGGTCTACGCCGCCGAACCTGCGACCCCGACCTACCTCAAGTGGTCCGAGGCGGCAATCACGTTCGACCGCAGCGACCACCCCGAGCGCGTTCCCCGACCCGGACGTTACCCGCTCGTCGTCGACCCCATCGTCTCCAACAAACGACCGACTAAGGTACCGATGGATGGGGGTAGTGGTCCGAATGTTTTGTATGCGAGAGACTCTTGATGCCATGGGGATCAGCCGCTCTCGGATCCGGCCATCGGGCGAGCCCTTCCACGGGGTTGTACCCGGAAAGACGGCCGTGCCGCTTGGACAAATCGACTTGCCCGTCACCTTCGGCACGCCGATCAACTACCGCACCGAGACTCGTCACCTTCAACGTGGTGGACTTCCCGGCGCGTACCACGCCATCCTCGGGCGACCATGTTACGCGAAGTTCATGGCCGTTCCCAACTACATCTACCTCAAGCTCAAGATGCCGGGTCCGAAGGGGATCATCACCGTGAACACGTCGGTTCAGCGTGCTTACGAGTGCGAGGTGGAGTGCTGCGAGCCGGCAGCGGCGCTCATCAACAAGTCCGACTTCCCACAGGTCGCAACTGCGGAGTCGGAGGACACGCCGACCCCAAAGAAGGCGGTCGGCTCTTTCGAGCCGGCCAAAGACACCAAGATGGTGCCCCTCGACCCCGCCGACCCCGAGGGGAAGAAGGTCATCATCGGATCCGCGCTCTCCGACAAATAGGAAAGCGCGCTCGTCGAGTTCCTACACGCCAACAAGGACATCTTTGCGTGGAAGCCCTCGGATATGCCGGGAATCCCAAGGAACATCGCCGAGCACTCCCTCAACATCAAGCCGGGATCGAAACCGGTCAAGCAACGACTCCGCCGCTTCGACGAGGAGAAACGCCGGGCAATTGGTGAGGAGTTAGCAAAGCTCCTTGCCGCCGGCTTCATCAAAGAGGTGTACCATCCCGAATGGGTTGCCAACCCCGTACTTGTAAGGAAGAAAACCGGGAAATGGAGAATGTGTGTTGACTACACGAGTCTCAACAAGGCGTGCCCGAAGGATCCGTTTCCCTTGCCACGCATAGACCGGATAGTTGATCGGACCGCGGGGTGCGAAACCCTGTGTTTCCTAGATGCCTATTCGGGTTATCATCAAATTCCGCTAAGGATTGGTGATCAAGAGGCCACCGCGTTCATCACACCCTTCGGCACGTCATTGTTACATCACTATGCCGTTCGGGTTAAAAAATGCGGGAGCCACATACCAACGCTGCATGACCAAATGCTTCGGTGACCTCATCGGACGCATTGTGCGGGCATATGTGGACGACATCGTAGTCAAGTCCACTCGGACCGACGATCTAGTCGCCAACCTCGAAGCCGTGTTCCAGCGGGTCGAGAGTCAACGAGTCAAGCTCAACCCCGAGAAATGTGTCTTTGGGGTCCCGAGGGGATGCTCTTGGGATACGGCGTCTCGCAACGTGGCATCGAAGCCAATCCCGAGAAAATCGAAGCCATCGCGAAGATGGGGCCGATAAAAAACGTAAAGGGCGTGCAAAAACTCATCTGGCTGCCTCGCGGCGCTAAGCCGTTTCATCTCCCGACTCGGAGAAAAGGGGCTGCCACTTTATCGTCTCGCTCAAGAAGTCGGACAACTTTGTCCGGACAGCCGAGGCGCAAGAGGCCCTCGACCACCTCAAAGTCAAACTTTCAAGCGCGCCGATCTTGACTTCGCCGGTCGAGAAGGAGCCTTTGCTGCTCTACGTAGCGGCAACAAATCAGGTGGTGAGTACGGCGTTGGTGGTGGAGCGTGACGAGCCGGGAAAGGCGCTCAAGGTGCAACGGCCGGTCTACTACGTCGGCGAAGTCCTCTCCGATCGCAAGACGAGGTGGCCGAAAATCCGGAAGGTGTTGTACGCGCCGATCATCACTCGGCGCAAGCTTCGGCACTATTTCGACTCTCATCCGGTAACGATCGTCTCCTCCTTCCCGCTTGCTGAAATTTTGGGTAATCCGGAGGTAGCGATAAAAATCTCGAAGTGGGCGCTAGAATTAATGGACCAGGGTATAGAATACACGCACCCATCCGCCATAAAATCACACACTCGGTAGATTTCATAGCCGAGTGGACAGAGACCCGATTACTCGTGGTTCCGGCGAAACGGATCATTGGCGGCTGTACTTTGACGGCTCCCTCACGAAGAGGGGTGCTGGGAGCGGATGGCAGCTCATCTCGCCGAAAGGTGCATGCATGCAATACGTCATCCGACTCAACTTTCCGGCCTCTCACAACGTGGCCGAATACGAAGCCTTGCTCAACGGCATGAAGGCAGCGATTGATCCGGGGATCCGTAGGCTCGAAGCCTTCGGCGATTCCCAGCTCGTCGTGGATCGGGTGATGAACGAGTCGACTTGCACCAACCCGAAGATGGCGGCTTATTGCGGTGAGATCCGCCGTCTTGAAGAAAAGTTCGATGGATTCCAAGTCAAACATGTCCTTCGGCGGGACAATGAAACGGCCGACTCATTGGCCAAGATGGGATCCAATCGGCTGCCAACACCGATAGGCGTTTTTGCTTGCGACCGGGATGAGCCGTCTATCAAGGAGCCAACGGCGGCCGACCCCGCAAAGGGAGAACAAGAGCCAGCTCCGATCGAGACCGCGGAGGTCCTGGTCGCCGAGCTTGGCGCCAACGACGACACAGCGGGTCCGGTCGACTCGACTCCCGACCCCGAAGGGGACTCGGGGCTGCGCCCAAGTCAGCGAGATGATCGGCGGCAGCCCTACCTCGACTATCTCGCTGCGACAAAAATTGCCTCCCGACGTCATGGAAGCGCGCCGACTCGCCCGACGCGCCAAAACCTTTGTCGTGATCGGCGAGGAGTTATACAAAAAGGGGCACACCGGCGTCCTCCAACGCTGCATCCCTCTCGATGAGGGTAAGCGGCTGCTTCGGGACATCCATGGTGGAACGTGCGGACATCACGCCGCACCACGAAGTCTCGTTGGCAACGCTTTCCGACATGGCTTCTATTGGCCGACCGCGATCGCCGACGCCGAGCAAGTCGTGCGCACCTGCGAAGGGTGTCGGCATTACGCACGTAAAACACACCAGCCGGCCCAGGCCCCGCAAACCATCCCCATAACATGGCCGTTTGCCGTGTGGGGCCTAGACCCGGTCGGCCCGTTCAAAAAGGCACCAGGAGGCTACACCCACTTGCTTGTCGCCGTGGACAAGTTCTCCAAGTGGATTGAGGCGAGGCCGATAGGCAAAATCGACTCGGACCAGGCCGTAAAATTCTTCATCGACATAGTGCATCGGTTTGGAGTCCCAAACACAATCATCACCGACAACGGTACGCAGTTTACGGGAAAAAGTTCCTAAACTTTTGCGACCACCGGGGCATCCGAGTTGATCGGTCCGCCGTCTCACACCCCCAAACGAACGGGCAGTGTGAGCGCGCAAATGGCATGGTCCTCCAAGGACCGAAACCCGGATATTCAGCAAACTCGGAACATTTGCCGGGAAATGGGCGAAAGAGCTCGGTGCGGTGTTGTGGAGCCCGAGGACGACGCCGAGTCGAGCCACGGGTCACACTCCCTTCTTCATGGTGTACGGGGCTGAGGCCGTGCTACCCACGAGATCTGGATTATGGAGCTCCGCGCATACAAGTTTTCGATCCGAACTCAATAAGCGTTATCTCGAAGATGCTGCTGGACCAAATCGACGAAACAAGGGAAGCTGCACCGCTGCACTCGACCGGATACCAGCAAGCACTCCGCCGTTACCACGACCGCAAGATCAAGAAGCGCGCCTTCGAGCCCGGCGACCTCGTCCTTCGACTTCTCCAGGGGAATCAAGGCCGGCACAAGCTAACTCCGCCATGGGAAGGGCCCTACACGGTAGCCGAGGTGCTCCGACCCGGCACGTACAAGCTCAAGGACGCCAACGGAAACGTGCTCACCAACGCATGGAACATCGAGCAGCTACGTCGCTTTTACCCTTAGCTTGTTGTTTCGAGTTATTTATGCAAATGAAATAAAGAGACAACCTTTCTCTCTTTCTTGTTGTTTTCGACAAATGACGAGTAAAGTCCAAATTTGCCGGCCGCCGAACACCCGGCGGGTGTGCAAAGGAGGCCGTGTGCGGGTCCCAGTTGTGCCCACGGCTGCGGAACTCACACGAAAATCCCTCGGTGCGGGCCCGGCTCGGACAGAACCTAAGCGCCGACGATGGCTCGGCCGGTCCGACCGGTCGGCTCGGGACTCGACGCCTCTACAGCTAGGAGCGGCCCGAGTTGTCGGTCAACCGAATGAAAAATCTAAAGCAACTAGGCGGTCCGAAAGAGAAAGGAGTCACGAAAGGGCAAGAGTTTAAAATTTCGAATGAAGTTTAATCCCATAGTGCAAGTCCAACTCGGACAGGACCCGAACGCCAACGACCACTCGGCCGATCCGATTGGCCGACTCGGGACTCCGACGCCCCGGCGGCTAAGAGCGGCCTAAGTCACCGATCAATCGAATGAGGAATCCTAGGCTACTAGACGGTCCGAATGAGAAGGAAGCCACAAAAGGGGAACATGTGAGAAATTTTGAACGAAATTAAAACGGATAACTTGTTCACAAAATAAGCGAGTTCTTCTTCACATCTTGGCCACCCGGCCGACTCAACTACCGGCCACTCGGCCGACTCAACTAACACATTACATTATCTACTCGTCATGCGGCGACGGCGCGGCGGGAAGGCGTGCGAGGCGAGGAGCTCGGCAAGCTTGGCGGCGATCGGCGCGGCTTTCCTCTTCATGTCCTCGATCTCCCGCTCGGAGAAGCCGGCACCATGCCCAGCCGTGCAAGCGTGTCGAGGTCGAGGTTGTCCTCGAAGTGTGTCTGCTCCAAGCACTGCAGTCCACAGGACCCCGGCTTCAAAACTCTCACGCCGCGAGCACCAAAACGATTGGTGATGGAGAGAAGGCGCGGCTCCAAATTGGTGGTCCCGGCGGCCGTGGCACCTCCGACTCATTGCAGAGGAACTCGGCACCGATGCGGATTCGGTCGAGCCGAACTTCTTCCTCGCCGCAGCCCGTCCGTGTCCATCTTGAGCTCCGAAAATGAAAAGGGAGAAGAAATCATGAGACATGACACCAAAAAAAAAAAAAAAAAAAAAAAGAAACTTACGATTAACCTCACTCTCCAACGTCGAGAGTTGGGAAGTGAGCTTGGAGACCGATTGGGAGGCGGCCTCCTTGAGCTTGCGCTCGGTGTCCGTCGCCTCGCGCGCGCTCGCCGCGTCCTCCTCGGCCTTCAACGCCCTCACCACCGCCGCTCGGACCTCGGCCGCCGGGACTCGGCCACTCGGCGGGCGTTCGCGGCATCGGACTCGGCCTTCTTGGCCCTTTCTTCCGCCGCCTCGGCCCTCTTGGTGGCTTCGGCCGAGCGGGACTCGGCCGCCCTGCGCGCATCATTGGCCTCGGCCGCCACCCCGGCCGCCTCGGCCCTCTCCTTCTTCGCGTCCTCGGCCTCTCGGACGGCTCCGAGGGCTCTGCTCCGTGGCGCTCCGCGCCTCCCGGTCCAAGGCGGGCCCGTTCCCTTTCTTGGAAGCGGATGCGGGCATGCTTGGCCCCGTTCATCATATCCGGGGTCCGAAAAGGAGGAGAAAATCATGAGCGAAGCAAAAAGAGACCGATATTGCGCGAAGGAATGAACACGCGCTCACCTCGGCCGGCTCCGCCGGCGACTCGACGAGATGGAGCGCCGCGTCCAAGACGTTGGCGGCCCGACCGCGAGTCGTGGCGGAACGCGCCCCAAATTGTCCGCTCCGCCGGCTCGTCAAAAGTGTGCGTCAGCCCTTGGGGTCCCACAACGTGCACGACCCCCGCTCCGGCGCCGGGCCGGTGCGGCGTGGCGGAGGAGCTCGGCGGAGGACCTCGCGGCGGAAACAGCGCGGAGTTGGTAGCCGCCGTCACCATGGCCATCGTTGGCGCCGCCGTCTCGGCCGACCCCCGCCTTGGTGCTGGCCGGCCGAGGGCCGCCGGGGATGGCGCAGCAGGGCCTCCGACCCCGAGGCCAGCCGCTTCCGAGCCCCGGCCAACCGGACCCCGCGGGATGCGCGAATCAACAAACCGAAAGACGAGAAAGAAGAAAGAAAGACGAAGGAAGCAACACTTACCGGTACGGTTGTCGTTTGGGTGGCAGGCGACCGCCGACCCGAGATCCTCACGCGCCTCTTGCCAAGTGCCGCCCGCGGCACTCGCGCCGCTGCCGTCGTCGTGGGGCCGACGTTACCGAAAGACTCGGCGCCGTCGCCGGCTTCGGCGCCACGGATAAAGAGGTCATGGAGGCCGGCGTGGCCGTACTCGGACCCGACAGGGTCGCGGCCACCGCCGGAGCAGAGCCGCCGGCGGCGCAGCCACCGGCGCTCGAACGGACGCCGACGGGGCCGCGGAGGCCATCGCCGCCATCGTCGTCGAGGCGAGCCCTCCCGCCACCGCTGCCGGCACTGCGGTCACCACGGTCGACGTCATCGCGGCGGCCGAGGCCATCATTGCCCCCGCCATGGTCGTCGCCGCGGGGACCTCGGTGTGCGGACGGCAGGGCGGCGTGGTGACGACCGCGGAGATCGGGCCGCGACCCGGGCACGGCGGCCGGGGTGGTCGGCGTTGTGGTGGTGGAGGGCGCCAAAGTCGGCGCTGCGGCGCCGGCATGCGCCTCGGCCTGCGGGGAGCCGGGCGCTCCTTCCCGGCTCGGGCCGGCGAGCGACGTGCCGACGTCGTCCCGGCGGGGTCCACTTCCGCAGGGGCCGGCCGAGTCGGCCCCCGCTCGATGTCCTCCTCCTCGGCGAGCTCGTCGATGGGGGGGACATGTCGACGAGCTCCTCGTCGTCACCCCGGCCGTCGTCGTCGGAGTCGGTGCTGCTGCTCTCGGAGAGGACGATCCGGCCCGAACGGCGCCGGCGCTCCTTCTCCGCCTTCCGCTCGTTGCCGCGCCGCCTTCCGGGCCTTCTTGGCGTCCTTTCGAGCTTTTTGCTCCTCGCCGCGCGCCAGATTGATGGCCCGGACGTCGGCATCCTCGGGCAATGGGGCGGGGAAGGAATGAATCGCAAACCTCTCTCGCAACACGTAAACAAGTGGGGCGACAGCGCAAAAAGTAGAAAAGTAAGAGAGGTCGGAACTTAAAACCGACTCAACCGAAGGCAGAATTAAAAACTTACAAACACAATCGCCCCCGTTCGGGAGCATTGGTGGGTGATTGGGGACCGGCCAATCAAACCGATCCCACGCGGCGGCCGTCTTCAAGCATCGCCTCCGCGAGTCGGGCCTTCAACTCCCGGAGCGAAATCCGAGGGTCCGCCTGGGGTTCACCATGCAGGTTCCCTCCCGCTTGAAGTCACTTCCCATCTCCGACATCATCCGAAGCCGGGCTCGCAGCGGTGCGAGCCGGCGCAGGTGGTAGGAGCCAATGACCCCAACGCCGGTCACGCCGGCTCGGTCGAGCGCCTCCACCGCGTCCAACAGCGCGGCGATCCCCCTCTTCTCGTCGCCGGCACCCCGAAGTGCCACTTCTCCGGCGCGGCATTGATGAGGTTGCCGGTGAACTCGGGGAGGGTGAGGCAGCGGTGTTCCTAAGGTAGAACCACCGCTCGTGCCGGCCCTTGTTGGAGTCGGTGAGGGCGATGGAGATGTACTTCTGGACCGGCCGCCCCGCAGTCGGAAGCCGGCGCTGCCGATGGGGACGGCGCGAGGGTTCCGGCCGCGTCCTTCTTCGTCACCAACCGGCAATCGAAGAAGTGCTTGAATAGCTCCGAAGTGGGGGCGATCCCCAGAAGCCCTCGCACGCCGCCACGAAGGCGGCGAGGTGCTCGGATGGAGTTGGGGTTGAGGTGCTGCAGCTTCCAACCCGTAATGGTGGAGGATGCCGCGGAAGAAAGGGTGAGGCGGCATTCCCAAGCCGCGCTCGTGGAAGTGGCGGAAGGAGACGACGTAGCCGTCCGGCGGTGCCGGCAGGGCCTCATTCCCCGGCACCGGCCACTCCATGGCGTCGGTGCGCGGCATCGGAGTCCGCGCGCGACAAGGGCCTCAAGGGACCCGACGATGCAGCGGGACGGAATCCAATCCGCCATGGCAGTGCTCGGATCGGATGCGCGACGGTGGATTGGGGAGAAGTGAGGAGGGCGGCGAGCGGCGGACGCGGCAAGGCGAGTCGACGGAGCACGCGAGAACAAAGGAAGGAGATGGGTTTTTTGCGAGCGCGAGGCGAGAGAGAGGTAACCGGATGCGTCCCCCCCTCTTTTTCCCTTTAAATAGCGGTCATGTCAACCGCCTCCGCGGCACTTCGACTCCCGCACCTCTACCGTTCCGCGATTTAACCGGGTGCAGGGACCGAAGAGGCCGCCGCACGCGCTCGACGCGCAGCCATAATGCGAACGCAAGTTCCGCATCTACGGCGAACCGCCGCGAGATGCGCGCCATCATGGGAGGCGAACCGTTGCGCTTCGACGGCGCCCGATGACGGGCCGATTGGGCTTGGAATCCCATGAGGCCTGCAGGTATATAAGGCTAGGGGATGAAAACGCCCCGACGCCCGGCTTCCGACCCGGGGGTTCGAAGGGCGGCCTCGCGAAAGGGTTCGGACGCCCGCCCTCGGACAAAATTAAGTGAGGGGCTGTTAGAGAGGGATCCTTAGCGATCAACACCCGTGCACCGTAGCACAATGGGCATCTATCGACAGCGTCCGAGTCCGAGTTGAAAAAGCCGTGGTCTTGAATCCCGCGAAGGGAGGGCGACGAGCCCGCCGACCCCGATCGAAAGGGGTCGGAGATCACAAAAGACGAGCACTCGGATATGAATGAGGCCGACTCCCGCTAGTCTCCATCGGATCCCCGCTAAGGGCACGCCGAGGCCATCACTCGGACATTCCCGTTTGGAGCTTAAACGAGCACCACGCATCGAACCATCGAGGAATGACGTGGCCGCTCACCGCACGCCTCGTCTTACCGTAAAGACGCGTGGGTGTGAACGAAATAAAAAGACGAAGCAGCCCTCGGGCGGATCCGAGCAACGAGCGAAGACTCGGGGCTCGCTTTCGCAAATAAATGATAAAACGCTCAAAATTGTTAACCCTCGGCGCAAGTATTCTACTCTGCCCCGAGGCTCGGAGCTACACCGCGGGTGCGCTCGCGCGCACCCACCGGAAAACAAATACACAGGAAAACCCGAGGGTTGGTCGGAAAAAGCCTCGATGGCGACCCTTTGCCCTCGGCCACCGCCAAGGCTCTGGGGCTACTCGTCGGATACCTAGATTAGGGAACCCTAATCATGGTACTTAATAGCGGGCTAACAGCTCCGTCTTGTACGCATAAAGGATACAGAGGTGGGGCCCGAAACCTCCGCCTCGCCCGACCCCGGGTCGGGCGAGGTCCACGACTTCCGCCCGCCCGACCCCGAGGCGGATGGTTCCATGAATCTCCGCCTCGCCCGACCTCGGGTCGGGCGGGCCCACGATCTCCGCCTCGCCCGACTCGGCGTCGGGTGGGACCGCAATCCTCGCCGCGTTTGCCGTTGCTTCGCGGAGAAGCGACCTCACCCACCGGATGGGGGAGGAGTTACGCGGGCCGTAGAGGCGCAATTGCAGCGCACGGGAACTCGTCTCACCAACAAGACGTGATGTGACCGGCGCAGTACCCTCCTCGTCCCGTTCCGCGGCGCCGCACGCTAGCGCTAGCTTAGCCGCAGAGCAGCCGTGATCATTACCGGGCCCACCGATGGCCTCGTGGACCGGACGCGAGGCCAAGCGATTGACGAGACAATAGCTCAGTAATCTGCCCCGGCTGACCAACGGTGTCCGCCCGGGCCCGAGAGGGCTACCCGCGGCCTCCGCCTCGCCCGACTCCGGTCGGGCAGGTGCGCCACTTCCGCCTCGCCCGACTCGGGATTCGAGGCGGGCCCGGCGGTCCTCGCCTCTCCGTCCGGGACTCGGACGGGCTCAGCGGTCCCCGCCTCGCCCGACTCGGGGGCAAATGGCTTCCTCATGAAGCCTCACGGTGAACAGGATCGCCATAACTCCGCTCGGGAACTCACCAATCCACGAGGATCGGGTGAGATCAGCGCAGCTCCTCTTGTCTCATCTTCACGCGTCGCCCGACACCCCGGCTCGACGACAAGACGGAGGCGCCAACCCCATTTCTGCCGGAGCCATGATGAACGGGAGTGACGGATGGAGACCGCCATGCGACAGACGGCTGCCACGATGACGAGCGCGGCATTGACTCCGGCGCTACCAATCAAGATCGACCGTACGCCGCACGACCGGAGCGCCCAAAGCGGCCCGCATGCGAGCAGGGTAATGCACGGCGGCCCCGACTCCCCTTGGGACGACATGTGGTAACTCCGACCCCACCCGTAAGTGGCCTGGCCCTTGGACTATAAAAGGGACCCCACGCACACGCAAGAAAGAAGACACACACCACGAGATCGGGTTAATCGAACTCATCGTACACACATCCTAGAGCGCATTGCACGCAGAGGCTTGGAGCAACCCTCCTCCCTCGCATCCTTTGTAGCTCTTTTCACAAGACGAAACACGAACAATCCTCGAACCGGACGTAGGGCTTCGATTGCCCGAACCAAGTATAAACCACGCTCTCCTAAATCATCCAAGGCCCATCCGAGTAGTAGCGTCGATCCCTTCAAAACACAAATTTACTTGTCGGCCGGTTTC